>CM077648.1:18863618-19191118 GCA_039707465.1 Rhabdophis nuchalis
GCTATTGATTGTCTTTTAAAAATTCCTCCTTTTTTTATTCATAAACACTTTGAATACAGTGTATTGTCAGGGTATATCATTTACAAAAGAAAAATAAAGAAAAGACAAAAAAATTATATTAACACATATACTGGTAACAATAGTAGTAATGTAACAAATAGTTTTGGCTACATTTTTCTTTATATTGGCTTATTTATAATTCTATTAATTATATTGGCACATTTATAATTATAAACTATCTTTATATTTAATTCTTACATAGGAATAATCTTTCTTCAGCTGATTTCTACCTCTTCTCTCTAACCACTCATAAAATCTATTCCATATCAAGTAACATTCTATGTCTTCTTTGTCTTTTATTTATAAAGTCAGTCTGTCCATCTCAGCACAGTCTAACAATTCTTCCTATGATACATACATTATCAGGAGGCACCTACTTTTTATCTTCATCATTGTCAAGCATATGAGATCATGAAATAGCCACACTTCATCACTAGAAGGAAAATGGAAAATGCTTTCAGTTGATCAGAATTTACTTTCTGTGAGAACTCTCCACTTTAACAGGCACAAAATGATGACACAGTGGTGTGTTACAAATGATCCTGAGCCAATTTTCCTTCAAAGATTAAGTATTTCAAGAAAAGTTTCCTCAACGTACTTCGGTGTTATCAATATCGCAATGGGTTCATTAGTGCCATCCATACTTTAGTTATTTATTTATTTATTTTATGAAAAGCAGCATTAGTAAACAATGTGGTGAAAAGAATAACTAAGTCTCCCTTCTTCTGAAACTCTGTGGAAATAATCTTTGCCTGGACCTTCTGAGGGTCCCTAGAGGAAAAAGCTATGGATTTGGTACTCTAGACAAAAAGCAGTGAAAAATATGTTGCCTCTGGCAGGACTGTGGAGAGCACAATATGGAAGATTAAATAGCCTGAGATAAATCTCAACAAGATGGCTTTATATCAGGATCTAAGGCCAACAATGGTTGTAGGAAGCTTTGCAAGACCAGATTAATAGCTGCTCCATCTCAGACTGTTATTATCCTTGGATATACAGAGTCCCTGACTTTTTTGAAACGGTGTGTGTGTGCGCGCATTTGCACACACATGCGTGCCTGTTCCAGCATAACTCTGGAACGCCTCAAGCAATTTCAACCAAACTTGGTACACAGATGACTTACTCTCTGGAAACAAACACCTCTGGCTGTTTGTGTCTCGCTCTGTGTGTGTGTACTCATGTGTGTGTGTTCCAGCATAACTCCAGAACACCTGGGCCACTAAAATGAAAAGGACTGAATTATATCTATAGTGTCAAGTCACAATACTTTTGACAGTGATAGTGTCCATGTTGGATTTAAATTCTGTTAAGATACAGCCTGTTGTGCCTTAAAGTGGCTTCTATCCTACAGCACAGTGGAGTTGCCATAGTAATGGCTTCGCAGTACTCAACAAGGGGACTCCCTCTAATACAGGATTGGGAACATACCCAGGCTACGCCTCGTTATCAGCTAGGAGTTGATTAAATATGTTAGTTATAGAACAAATATCCTCTGAATTTGAGAAAACTGGGGAAGAAGCCCATAACTTAAAGCTCAGATAGTAAAGAAAGATGTGCAGGATGTTTTCCAAATTGGAGTGACGTGGAATATTTAGAATCCTCTGCATGACTTCAGTGGTCACTAGATTCCGGAAATGTAATTCTCTTAATCATTTGCAGAGAATCAAGGGGGAAATGCTAAGGCAAATACATAAGTGTATTGTGACATAAGAGTTGACTTCAGCTGATACAGGGAGAGAGGGAGGGAGGGAGGGAGGGAGGGAGGGAGGGAGGGAGGGAGGAAGGAAGGAAGGAAGGAAGGAAGGAAGGAAGGAAGGAAGGAAGGAAGGAAGGATGGATCAATCTATTCTCTAAAGCACCTGAAGGCTAGACAAGACACAGTGGATGGAAACTAATCAAGAGGAGAACCAAACTAGAACTAAGGATAGAAGGAAGGAAGGAAGGAAGGAAGGAAGGAAGGAAGGAAGGAAGGAAGGAAGGAAGGAAGGAAGGAAATAAATGTGTTTGTGTATGTCTGGCTTCTCATTTATGAACATAAAAGTTTACAGAATAACTCTTGTTACCGCATCCTAACTTCAGAAACTTTTTCCAGAACTGTTCTTTTCTTTTTTCTGAATTTACCCTTCATTTCTAACTATGGACAGATTGTGTGAGAGCCTTAAGATATGGAATTTTCAATAGAGCTATTTGGTCATTACAGAAATGACCACATTAATGAGCATTCTTTGCAAGCTTCCAAGCACAAAAAAATTCTGCAATGTGTACTTCCCCTGGAGCTTAACATCTGTAGTGAACATTTGGATGCTCTGAAAAATGAAACATCATAAATCAGCTCAAGAGTTGAAAAGCCGTCTATTTCATGCTTGAGCAAAATGTTAATACCCTAACAATTTGGGGGCCTTTAATTTGTGGTTAGCTGTTGTGGAGTAGAGGTTACCCCTAAGTTATTCACCTGCCTACATTTGTTCTTGGTTTCCTGAAAGTTGAGCATAAGCAGCGAAGGTTTACAAGCCTTTTCAAAAGCCTTTTTATAAATCAGAGGAACAATTAGTGGTCACTTTTAACTTTCTGAATTCAAATTCTGAACTATTAACTGTTAGTGTCTAATATCCCAACAAAGGAGGTATGAATAAGTCTTGCCTTATATGAAGAATATCATTTGAATCACTCTTTTTATAAACAGATGTAAAGAAAGCTGTACATAATGCATCAAATTTCAACAGAAGAGGGAAATAAAAAAGGGCAAAATAGTTCACTTCCCTCTGTCTCTGTCTCTCTCCCTCTCTCTCCCTGTCTATCTCTTCCTGTCTCTCTCTCCCTCAGTGTGTCTGTGTGTGTGTGTGTTCTTTTTATCCGTTCTAAATTGAAATGTGTTTATGTATATGTTTGCTGTTCAGTGTTGCAGTAACTCTTATCAGTCATTTGACTATTTGTGTACTATGTGCATAAAGCCAAATGTGGAAATTTTAGTTCCCTAAATTCTGTTCTAAGATTATATCACATATTGATTTAAAATACAGCTGGGGGATCATTGCATGCTTTTCTTGAATAATGTCTTCAGAAAGATAAGATTCCTTGGATTAAGTGTTGCTATGTTGTCACAAAATCATTCACAGCTCTGCTGGAAACAGATCTGACCAATAATTCTGCATTTGGAAGCTAGAAACTTAAATATTGTAACTGAACATTGCAAGATGGACAATCCGATGCATGCAGAGACCCACTGAATAATGTGAAAAGTGTCCTTAATTACCCTGTTTCCCCAAAAATAAGACCTCCCCACATAATAAGCCCAATCGGGCTTTTGAGTGCATACACTAAAATAAGCCTTCCCCAAAAATAAGCCCTCCTCAAAAATTATTGCAACACACAGCAACCGTGGTGACCACACCCGCCACCTCCTGCACTCAAAAATAATAAGACCTCCTTGAAAATAAGACCAAGTGCTTATTTCAGGGGTCAAAAGAAAATAAGACCCTGTCTTATTTTCGGGGAAACACGGTACTAGAGCAGAAGCTGTGGTTTGTCATCTATGGAAATTAAAATAAAATTAAGATGAGACACTGATGGACAGCCTTGAAAGCAGTTCCCTAAGCATAAGTGGATACTCAGCAAACTGATACAAGTTGTGTAGTAGAGGAATTCCTCGGACACAGCTTCTAACTTTCTGCTTGGTTTGGACAACAATTACAGTTGGCGATTTCACAAAGGCAAATTCCATGTTAGCAGTTATTGGGAAGGACCAATAACAATAAAGTTGCCAATATAAATTATACATCTCGAAGTGGGTACAGTGCAGGAAGGAAGATATTGTACATCAAAAACAATTAAGGGTCTAAAGCAGTTGATCTACTCATACAGGCTATAGAAATGATGGCTAACCATTTTGTCCTTGCATGCCACAAGTCTGCATGTGCATGCGACAGTATGCATGCACAAGCCCACACCCATAATTCAATGTGCACCTGCGATGCCTCCCTGTGCATGCACGTGCCCCCCGCTCTCTCACACATCCCTGCACATGCGTGCACGACCGCCACCACCACTGTGCCCTGTTTTGGACCTATCAGGCCTCCCTGAAGCTTCCTGGGACCAAAAATGGGGTGCAGGGGGTCCACATCCCCCCATGCTTCCCCTGCCCCCAGTGCATGCATGCACAAATCCTCTCACGCACACCCGCATCACCTGCCCCCCCATTTGCATGCATCTCCCACATGTGAAGCAGAAATCCGAAATCAGCTGGCCGGCAGGAGACACATGCACATGCGTGGTGGAGCTCAGTTGGGTGACGGCTTGTGTGCCCTCAGAGAGAGCTCCATGTGCCACCTGGGACACGTGTGCCATAGGTTTGCCATCACGGGGCTATAGTATTGGGCATCTTGGTTTGCAGAGAATGCAGTTGAGGGGAAACAGCATATGGAGATTATTATGATGTGAAAGTAATAAAGAAGAAAGTTGTCCATTCTCACAATACCGTTATTTGACCATTAAGAATGAAGTACCGGTACTTCAGACTTGAGCTGCCTTACAATTCATAACAGGACACCTCTTCATGCTACATAAAATAGAAATAATAGCCTAGGACTGTCAACTTTGAAACACCAGAATCTATCAATAAGCACTTAAAGTTCTATAAGTTTCAAAAGGAAATGAGAGGAGGAAAATGGGATAAAGAATACTGAAATTTTATTTTAAACTAGCTGTTCCCGGCCACGTGTTGCTGTGACCCAGTTTGGTTAAATGGGCAACCAATCTGTGTGTAGATCTCCACCTGCACACACAAACACGTACACACAACCACCTACCTACCTACTGTATTTCTCTCCCTCTATCCCTCTACCTATCTACCTACCTACCTACTGTATTTTTCCTTCTCTCTCTCTATCCCTCTACCTACCTACCTACCTACCTACCTACCTACCGTATTTCTCCCTCAAAGTATTTTATGTCATAACGGATGACATAATACCTGTGGCACACTGTTCTCTCTGTATCCATCTACCTACCTTTTTTACAATTTTTTATATGTGTGTACCTGGCACAGGTGTGACATCTACACAATCTATATATATATATCATTGGTGCTGTAATTCAAAGGAACGTTGTGTGAAAATTTGGAAGCGATCGATGCAGTATTTTCAGAGATTAGCGGTTTTGAACAAACTCTTGTTACATTTTTATTTATACAGATTTCCCTAAGTGTCACTTTTTTCTCTCTCTCTCTCTGTATAGGAGGAACCATTTGTGATGGTGTCAGAAAACGTTTTGGGCAAACCAAAGAAATATCAGGGTTTCTCCATTGATGTCCTGGAATCTTTATCTACTTATCTTGGCTTCACGTATGAAATTTATGTTGCACCAGATCAAAAATACGGACTTCTACTAGAGAATGGGACTTGGAATGGACTGATTGGAGAACTAGTATTAAAGGTAAGGAGATTCCTAATCACTGACTGAGAACATATAGTGGGCAAATGCTCGCAAACTTTAATTACCTAATTAATTCTAGTCATTAGATAAAGTCCAAATAAAAGAAGATTCAATTAAATATTAGTGAAATTAATTGAATTCTGAACGTTTCTGCTTTAGTTCTTCATAACATTCCAAACTGAACTAAGATATTGTAACTATAATCACCATAATTAAATGGAAATAAAATAAAACAGTAATTAGAGCACATTTAATTTTAAACAGATCAATAAAATGGACAACCCATTATAATCTGTATGGGTGTTGCAATGAGTTAGATTTTTCTTGATAGAATTTTAAAAAATTCTCTATAGTAATCGGAAATTATTTATTTTATTTAATAAAATAAATACATTCCAAGCATTATCTTTCAATATGGAGATAAAAAAGCATCTTATTTATTTATTTTATTTATTTATTTATTTAAATTTATATCCCGCCCTTCTCCACAGAGGACCCAGGGCGGCGCACAGAAAATTTAAAAACATACAAAATGCAATAAATATAATTTAAAAACTATTAAATAAACATATCCTGCACTAAAACCAAATTTTAAAAACCCAATTTAAAACTATCTAAAAGTCCCCATGGGAGGTTAGGCTAGGCCGGCTTGTTGAAACAAATATGTCTTAAGACATTGGCGGAAGAGGCGGAGGTCGGTGATGGTACGTAATTCAGGGGATAGGTCATTCCAGAGGGCTGGCCCCGCCACAGAGAAGGCTCTTCCCCTGGGTGTCGCCAGTCGGCATTGTCCGGCCGACGGCACCCTGAGAAGGCCCTCTCTGTGGGAGCGTATCGGTCTAAGGGATGTATGGGGCAGGAGGCGGTCTCGCATATAACTAGGCCCCGAGCCATGGAGCGCTTTAAAGATAGTTGTCAAAACCTTGAGGAAAATCCAAATTGTTGGGGGCAATATGTTGACTTTGTTAACTGCTTAGAGAGGGCTGTAAAACACTATAAAACATCTAAGAGCTACTGCTATTGGAATGCTAACAGCCTTGGTCTGCTGATCCACATTCAGAATTTCCTGCAAATACTAAGGACAGTACCAATCAGTTACAGATTTTGGCACATTCACTGCAGCACAACTGCAATCCAGTTTTAACCAATATATGCTATTGCTATTCTGTGCAAGCTAATATAGAAAGTACAAGTGTAATATAATACCATTGTTGATCACAATCTCACAAACTATGAAGTATACCAATAGACATTCAGAATATAATGTACAGGTTTAAACACATATGTGAGGAGGGCATTTACAAATGCAGTGGTTATAGCAATAGACTTAGACTTATATATATCGCTTCACAGTGCTTTACAGCCCTCTCTAAACAGTTTGCAGAGTTAGCCTATTTCCCCCAGCAATCTGGGTCCTTATTTTACCCACCTCGGAAGGATGGAAGGCTGAGTCAACCTTGAGCCTGGTGAGATTCGATCTGCCAAACTGCCGGCAACCAGAAGTCAGCAGAAGTAGCCTGCAGTACTGCATTCTACCCACTGCACAATCACCACTCATATAATTTGGAGGTTTTAAAAAAAGATTTATCCACTAGTCTTCCCCCACCTCCCACCCCATAAAAATCATAATTTTAAAAGGATATACTTCATAGAAAAGTTCCGGCAAAAATTCTGAAAACTAGATTTCCTAGCATTCAGTGCCTTTTAAAAAATGGGGGAATAAAAATGTAATTTCCTGCCGTTACAAGCCTGGGAATTAAATCTGCATAATTCCAGCAGTTTCAGAACAGGCAGAACTAGAAAGTTATTAGGCAGGAAACAACATTTGAGTCTTGGGAGAATCTTGAGGAAAATATTGCAGTTTTTATCAAGGTACTGGCTGGATTCCCATCTCGTACAAAACTATTGTTCCGTTGTGGAAGTAGCAATTGTCTGGATTCATATCACAGTGCCTAGTTTGCAGAGATGGGGAGCGAGGGGGGAAGGTCCTTTGGGCTTAGTATGCATAAGAGTATTAGTATTTCTTGTTTGTTTCTTGCTTTCAGAATATCCAACATTGGTTCAAAATGATGGAAGGCACATTGTTTTTCTAAATCTGGTGTGCATAACCAGTTTGTGTCCCATGTAGTAAGAAACTGCCCTGAATTATCAAGAATTAAAATATCAAGAATTATCAAGAATTCCAGCTGTACAATACACACACACACACACAAACACGTTAGCTTCCTGCAATTCTTCTTACAGTGTTAGCTTGAAGGATTGACACAGGGTTTTTTTTCTGATAGTTTATTTTATTTATTTATTTTATTTTATTAAATTTATACACCGCCCTTCTCCTTGGTAGGACCCAGGGCGGTGCACAGGCATCATTTAAAAACACAAAATACAATAAATATCAATTAAAATGTATTAAATTAGTAAACCCGTGCTAAAACCAATGTTAAAACCCTTACCAAATTATAAATTTTCTTAAAAAGTCAGAAACGGGGGGCTATCCTAGGCCGGCTTGTTGGAATAAATACGTCTGAAGATGTTGGCGGAAGAGGCGGAGGTCCGAGATAGTGTGGAGGTCGGGGGGTAGGTCGTTCCAGGGGGGCGGGCCCGCCACAGAGAAGGCCCTTCCCCTGGGTGTCGCCAACCGGCATTGCCCCACCGACGGCACCCGAAGAAGACCCTCTCTGTGGGAGCGGATCGGACGAAGGGATGTATGGGGCAGGAGGCGGTCTCGTATATAGCTAGGCCCCGAGCCATGGAGCGATTTGAAGATGGTCGTCAGCACCTTGAAGTGCACTCGAAAGTGTATAGTAATATGCCGTACTAGACACACAAATAGCATGAAATTCTATATTTCCTAAAAATGAATGACTGAGGCACCTTTACATGCAAAGACATGGACCTCGTTCCCGCAACACACATTAATAGCACTGAAAGCCAGCAGAACAGAGCGGCCCATTTTCACAGCATTTTGTTCATTAGACTGGAAGGATTCTTCCCAGGAGAAGTGGGAATGGTTCTTCTCTTGAACAAGAGAAGCCCATGATTTCTGAAAGGAAGCAGAGAAATATGGACGGTGAGATAGATGCTGGTTTGTCAGAAAGAGCGTAATATTGAGCATAAGGGCACTGCTCAATATTCTTGTGAAAAGCACCCGTTGATGCTATCCAGTGGGTGAGGACTGTTAAGCCCAGTGAATATTGCTATAGCTAAAGGAGCAGTGTGTTTCACATTTTGTTACCGCCTGTTCACCGTGTGCGCCCCTTCCGTGTATGCGCCTGGCCTTCCATGCATGCGCTTTGCTCGGGCATGCACATTCTGCACATGCTCCCGGCCTCAAAAATGTGCCTAAATAGGATGGCATAGAGCCAGGATGGGTGGGCCCACCTGCTATTTCCACTACCAGTTTGGGTGAACCAGTTTGATCCAGCTGAATACCACCTTCGGGCTAAAGTCACTTGGTAGTTGGGTTCAACCTGTTTTGTTTGTAATAATCATTAATTAAGCCTTTTTTAATTTCAATCTGGTCATCCTGCATTCTCGATCTAAGCTAAATCATGATGTGGGACTTCAATTTCCAGAATTCCCCAGCCAGCCATGCTTCCAATATTTGAGGATCTGTCACAGAGAGGTGAGGGTCAACCTATTCTCCAGAGTACCTGAAGGCAGGACAAGAAGTAACAGGTGGAAGATCATTAAAAGCAGACCCAACCTAGAAATGAGGAGAAATGTCCTGAGAGTGAGAACAATTGACCAGCTTGGAACAGCTTGCCTTCAGAGGTAGTGGGTACTCCATCACTAGAGGTTTTTAAGAAGAAATTGGACAACCATTTGGCTGAAATGGTTTAGGTCTCCTGCTTGTGCAGGGGGTTGGACTAGAAGACCTCCAAGGTCCCTTCCAATCTGTTATTCTGATGTTCTGAGGTTATCTGATGCTATGCGATCAAATGCGTGCTTTTGCAGCCATTAAGCTTATCCCTACAATAGGCAGAAACACAGCATCACAGAAAGGAAGCATATCAATCTTCATAAGGATGTTTAATATGTCAGGCATAACATAACATAAGCAGGGTAAACCAATCTTAGATAGAGGAAGTGCGATTTTAATAGGTTGGCACATTTTATAAATAATGCACAGCGTGGATAGCTATGAGTAATGAAGGTCTATGATCAACAGAATGTTTTTCTGCGTGATGCCATTTACATTGTGTAGGTATGTGAACATAAATTCATTAAAAACATCCTCTTTTAATTAATTCTACCAATTAAATAATATTTCCATCAAATAATTTTTATCATCAATACTGGAAATAAGTTCAAAATATTCCATGATTGTTTTCACATTTGATTCTCTCTCTCACACACACACACACACACACACATACACACACACACAGAGAGAGAGAGAGAGATTGAGAGAGAGAGAGAGAGAGAGAGAGAGAGAGAGAGAGAGAGAGAGAGAGAGAGAGAGAGAGAGAGAGAGAGAGAGAGAGAGAGAGAGAGAGAGAGAGATCTGGACTGAATCCTAAAAAAACTGAAGAAATTTTGCCATCTCAATTATTAGTGAATATAATCTGAATAGTGTATTTAAAACAAAGAGTTTGGCAGGATTGTTTGCGTACATTCTGGCTCCCAAGGACACTTTAAAACAAAGTTTGGTAAAAATAATATAATCTTTTAGAAAACTTTTCAATTGTTTCTGCAGAAGTGGTGATGCTGGGGTGGGGAAGATTGTGTGACGGGATGACCTGTCTAACAATGACATGAATGGCACATTTTATCACCTCAGTAAACTATCAACCCATCAGAGGCCTTTTGAAGTAGTAAGGCTAACATTGTTTGGACTTAATTCTCCTCAATCTCTTTGATGTGTTCAGACATCAACTTTAATATGGTACTTATGAGGATAATATTCACTTCTTCTCATTCTATGAATATAATTAGGAATTCAGCTAAACTCTCAGCACTCTGATTATGGGCTCAGGCAATTCAGTTACGCCTTGAGTCAAATCTTTATATTTTCCATAACTGGGGCAGGTTTAAGTCTCTCAACAATAACGAACTTGAGAGACCGCCTCCTACCACAATCCTCCCTTCAACTTGTCCGCTCCCACAGAGTGGGCCTTCTCAGAGTACCGTCAGCCGGTCAATGCCGACTGGCGACTCCCAGGGGACGAGCCTTCTCTGTGGCGAGTCCAACACTCTGGAACGACCTTCCCCCTGATATCCGTACCATCACGAACCTACGCCTCTTCCGTCGGATGGTAAAAGCACATTTCTTTTCATCTAGCCGGCCTGACATAGATTAGGGAATATTTTAATTCGATATTTATTGGTTTTAATTATTTATTCAAATTTTAGCACAGATCTAATAATTTAATTGTTTTTTATATTCTGTATATTGTGGGGGTTTTATCTTTCTGTGCACTGCCCTGAGTCCCTTTTAGGTGAAATAGGGCGGTATATATATAAATAAATAAATAAATAAATAACTAAATAAATAAATAAATAAATAAATAAATAAATAAATAAATAAATAACTAAATAAATAAATAAATAAATAAATAAATAAATAAATAAATAAATAAATAAATAAACAAACGGATGCCAGGATAACTCTTACAGATACTAGGCCGAGCATTTAATACCAATAGGAATTGGACTAGTAAAGCTTAACACACCATTTTCGTTGGGCCATCCTACTTTTTATGAACTGACTATCTCTGTGGCATTGATGACTTTTCAGTTTAATACAATACAATAGCAGAGTTGGAAGGGACCTTGTAGGTCTTCTAGTCCAATCCCCTGCATGGGCAGGAACCTTATACCATTTCAGACAAATGGCTATCTAACATCTTTTTAAAGACTTCCAGGGTTGGGGCATTCACAACTTCTGGAGGCAAGCTGTTCCAGAGGTTAATTGTTCTAACTGTCAGGAAATTTCTCCTTAGTTCCAAGTTGCTTCTCTCCTTGATTAGTTTCCACCCATTGCTTCTTGTCCTGCCCCCAGGTGCCTTGGAGAATAGTTTGGCTCCCTCTTCTTTGTGGCACCCTCTGAGATATCGGAACACTGCTATCATGTCTCCCCTGGTCCTTCTCTTCATCAAACTAGACATACCCAGCTCCTGCAACCGTTCTTCATATGTTTTAGTCTCCAGTTCCCTAATCATCTTGGTTGCTCTTCTCTGCACTCTTTCCAGAGTCTCCACGTCTTTTCTACATCGTGGCGACCAAAACTGTATGCAGTATTCCACGTGTGGCCTTACCAAGGCACTATACAGTGGCATTAACACTTCACGTGATCTAGATTCTATCCCTCTGTTTATGCAGCCTAGAACTGTGTTGGCTTTTTTGGCATCTGTTGCACACTGCTGGCTCATATTTAAATTGTTGTCCACTAAGATTCCTAGATCCCTCTCACAGTTGCTACTATTGAGCAAGGTACCACCTATACTGTACTTGTGCATTTTGTTTTTCTTGCCTATATGTAGAACCTTACTTTTTCACAATTGAATTTCATTTTATTAGATAGTGCCCAATGGTCAAGTTTGTCTAGATCCTTCTGTATCCTAAGCCTATCTTCTGGAGTGTTGGCTATTCCTGCCAGCTTGATGTCGTTCTACAAACTAATTAACATAGCCAGCAAACCACAGCCATAGCAGGAACTATGGGCACTTCCCTGTGCACCGCTCCGAGTCCCCTTGGGGAGAGGGAGCGGTCTAGAAATTAAATTATTATTATTATTATTATTATTATTATTATTATTATTATTATTATTATTATTATTATTATTATTATTATTATTATTATTATTATTATTATTATTAGGAAGAAGTCATGCTCAGAAGGAGACAAGGTTTTGCCATATGTTCTGCCTAAACTGTGTGCTGGAAAACAAAGGAAGAAAACCAGTGGTGGTATTCAGCCGGTTCAGACCGGTTTGGGCGAACCGGTAGTGGCACCCACCCATTCCAGCTCTATGTTCTCCTTTTTACCCATGTTTTCTAAGCGGCACACATGCATGTAAGCCATGTGTGCGAGCAAATTCCATGCATGGAAGGCTGCATGCATGCGCAAAAGGCGCACACTCATAGTTTTGGTGCACGACGAACCTGTGGTTAAAGTTACGTGAAACCCACCCCTGAAGCAAACATACGTTACCCTGCCAGAAAAAGTCGAAGTACTTAAGATCATCCCAAAGAGATGTCTATGGAGATTCCCAGTCATTCAGGTCATAGTTGTCCCAAGGATGCTTTTTCAAAAGGCAACTGGACTTTCTTTGTTTATCCTTAAAGATGTTTTGCTTCTCATTTAAGAAGCTTCTTAAGGGGGGAAGCATACAATGCCAGCTATCTCTGTTACCACCTATCCCACCTGTCTTGTTTACAACACAGTCCTTTCAGCTGTTCCAAAAAGGATCCACACTTATGTGCACTAGTCAGGTGATAGTGAGAACACACCCTCCAAATGGCCTCAGCGACTCTCAGAGAGGGTTCTAACGGCCAGTTGACTGCAAGGAATAGAAATCCTTCCCTTCTCAACCATTCAGTCACCCAATCCTCTTGGGTGAGAAGTAAAATGTCTTCAAGGAAAAACAAAGAAAGTCCAGTTGCCTTTTTGAAAAGTACCTTTCGGATCCTGAAGAGTCTGCCAGGACTAAGATTCCTCTGGTGATAAGGAGCCATTTTTAAAATAAGCTCAACAACCAGGTATTCCAACCAGGGGTAAAATTCAGTAGGTTCTGGAGACTGGTAACAGAAATGTTGAGAACTAGCAAATACCATGTCTGGCTGGCCCCAGAATGGGGTGGGAATGGAGATTTTGCAATATCCCTCCCCCAGGAGTGAGGAGGGAATAGGGATTTTGCAGTATCCTTCCCCCAGGAGTGGGGAGGGAATGGGGATTTTGCAATATCCTTCCCCCAGGAGTGTGGGGGGCGGGGAATGGGGATTTTGCAATATCCTTCCCCCGGGAGTGGGGGGAAATGGAGATTTTGCAATAATCTTCCCCCAGGAGTGGGGGGGAATGGGGATTTTGCAGTATCCTTCTCCTAGGAGTGGGGAGGGAATGGGGATTTTGCAATATCCTTCACCCAGGAGTGGGGAGGGCATGGGGATTTTGCAGTATCCTTCTCCCAGGAGTGGGGAAGGCATGGGGATTTTGCAGTATCCTTCTCCCAGGAGTGGTGGAAAATGGGGATTTTGCAGTATCCTTCTCCCAGGAGTGGGGAGGGCATGGGGATTTTGCAATATCCTTCACCCAGGAGTGGGGAGGGCATGGGGATTTTGCAGTATCCTTCTCCCAGGAGTGGGGAGGGCATGGGGATTTTGCAGTATCCTTCTCCCAGGAGTGGTGGGAAATGGGGATTTTGCAGTATCCTTCTCCCAGGAATGGGGAGGGAATGGGGATTTTGCATTATCCTTCCCCCAGGAATGGGGTGGGAATGGGGATTTGCAGTATCCTTCCCTTGTCACACCCACAGAACTGGTAGTAAAAAATGTTGAATTGCCCACCACTGATTCCAACCCATCAGTGATCAGAGGCAAAAAAGCAAATGGAGAACTAAGGAAATAGATCTTAAGTTTCAGCTGTAGCAGGACACTTTCCTCATTATTTCAAGACGCAGAACACCTATCAATTTGCTTGATACCTGCTCTCGTCTTTTATTTTCACCCCAACTACCTCTTTCTAAATAAAGATGCAGTGCAAATATTACAGCGAAGATATCCTACTGAAATTTGGCAGAATCGGTCTCCTCTAAAATACCTTCCTTGTTATTTATATCCCACTCTACAAATAAAAATAGCTGCATGAATTTTAATGCTTCCTCGTTATAACTGATGGGCAATTTCCTTTTCTTTTGCACATCTCCGAGCGGCTGAAGTTTAATTGGTTTGCCCTCCAACCTTGAAATGCATACTTGAACTGAACTGTATCATCTTCAAGTCTCAGATTTTCTATCTGAATGGTATCAGGGCTGGTTTCTATAGATCTAATAACTAATCCCTGTATATTTTATACAGTTCACCTACTGTCACATTACAAAAACAAATCACAAGCAATTTTTAGAAACACTCTAGAGGCCCCATCCAAAATTGTGGGGATTAGAGTTAAGGCTCCCTTCTCTCCGTAGTGTGCATTCTGGACTAATGAAAGAGATATCCAGCAGACAAGACTCAATGTCCCCACCCTAGAATGCCTCCAAATTGTTTGGTAAGCATTCGTGTTTACCCTGTTGATGCTTACAGCTTAAAATGCAAAACTCCTGAAATGTAGATTCATTGTTAGATGACTGTTATGGCCCAGCCGACTCTGGATGAGCTGCTGATGGACTCCTATAGTGAGGAGTCCTATGAGTCTGCTCTGGAGGAGGAGGGCGACCTTGAGAGAGCAGAGAGCCCGGCTGGTCATCAGGAGGCACCTGGGTCTTGGTGTAGTGGGGAGGATCAAGGCCAGTTTGTCCCTGATGCTAGAGTGAGAAGGGCTGAAAAAAGGAGGTTTCAATTGCATCAGAAGTGAATTCGAAGGATTTGAATTCGTCCCAGCTGCCTAACGACTGGCTCCTCCCAAGAGGGTTTAAAAGGAAGTCTTTGCTAAGAAAGTCCTTGCAGAGAACAACATTGGATTTCTAGGTTCGTGTTTATCTGTGTTGATTTTAGTCGAGTTAGGACGCTTCGTATCTGTTCAGAGTCATTCAGGCAAGCAGCCAAGAGAGTCAGTGGCAAGCAGCCAGTCTTGTATTAGTTGGAGAAAGGGGGGTCAGAACAGATGACAGTGCTTTTTCCCCCCCAGCTACAGAAAAGATTATTTATAAATTAAGGAAGACTAGAGCAGGAGTCCCCAACCTTTTTGGCACCAGGGACCGGTTTCATGTTAAAAACATTCCGCGGACTGGTGGCCATGGCTCGGCCGGTGTAGAGGGGGAGGGGGGAGAGGGAACAGGTGGCACATGCATAGGGGGGTGAGTTGGCTCACTCGCCCCTCTCGGGCCCCCAACGGTGCGAGTGGCTGCGCCTGCGCCTGCGCTCTCCCACCCCCGGCACGCGCTTTGCCCAGCGGGCTGCTCCCTCCTCCCTCCTCCTCCTCTCCAGCCCTTTCTAAGAGTTGCGCCACTCACTGCGGCCTGGTTCCTATCAAACCACGGACCGGCACCGGTCTGCGGCCCGGGGGTTGGGTACCCCTGGACTAGAGGATAGGAGCAAGGCATGAATATTTGTGCAAACTAGAAAATAAAGTGAGAATAGATTTAATGGAAAGCTGCGCCAGAAGGCATTTTAGTCTACTTAGATTTTGGTCATCAGGGTCCTAACAGGATACTTTGCAACCAAATAACAATTTAGTGAAAAAAGTCCCATTAGCACAAGCCAATAAAGAAATTAAAAAACAGATTTTTAATTCATGATTTAAAGGTTTCTTTCGGCACGGAAGAACAAAAAGGTTAGCCATCTCTGATCTAGTGACTGTGTCGAGCCCCAGTTTGAGGTTTGACATTACTTGGGGGTGGAGGATTGGCAGCGGGTTTTCACAGTTGGCGGATACTGGTGAAGCGTGGTGACTAGCTTCCAGCGCAAGGCCTCTGACTCACGGCTGCATGAGGTGATGACAAGTGATGACATCACACCAGCGCCGAGTTGCGAAGCCAGGCGGGCTGTTTGAACTTGCTAATGACCAACCAGCTGGGAGGGGGAGGGATCTTGCAACACAGGATGGTGGCTAATGAGGAAGAGCGGACCGATACAGAGCGCTGGAAGGTGGAGGCTCCCAGCGCTGGCTTTATATTGTTTTACGAACTTGTTGTGTGCTGAGTTCCATGTTTGTAGTAGGGATAAAGCTCAGAGTTTTCTCAGATAATTGAGTGTACCGAGCATTTGTTTATTCTGCACAGGCTGGCCTAGACTGGCTGAGAGACTGCTTGAAGTTACAATAAGGGGACTTGCCATCAGTCCCCTGCAAAAAGGGGACTTGCCATCAGTCCTCACATTAAAACTGTTGCAGTGTCCCTGTGGTCACATGATCAAAATTGGGCTGCATGGCAACTGGCCTCTATTTAAGACCGTTTCCAGCATCCTGGGATCATGTGATCGCCATTTACAACCTTCCCAGCTGGCTTCCGACAAGCTAAGTCAATGGGAGAAACCAGATTTGCTTAAGGATCTCATGATTCACTCAACAAGATTCATTTAACCACCATGGCAAAAAAAGGTCATAACATTTGGTATGATTCGCTTAAACAATCATTTGTTTAACAATGGAAATTCTGGTGTCACTTGTAGTCGTAAGTTGAGGACTATATAACAATTTATTTACTCAGCTATAAAAGCAATTTGCTACCTACTCTGTTAACCACCCCTATACAACTTAGATTAGACAACATATAGTCAACTAAGTCCCCTTCCAAATGTTTTGGGACTCAGCCCAAACCAGTGTGGCTTGTGGCCAGTGTCCATTGTCAAGAGATGGTGAGAGTTGGTCCAAAATATGTACAGGTCATCAGATTGTCAGCTTTTGGGGATTGTTTGTGAAATATTTCTTCTGTTATATTTATTTTGTCTGTCTTCCTCCAAAAGATTTTCTTGGATGTAGGTGGATAATGTATTTACTAAGTCCCTCTGATGCACATATTTTCCTTTTCAACAATTATATTAGATCAGATTACCAAAAGCAATCTGGTAGCACTTTTTGTGACAAGCAAATTTTGTTACAGGGCAGAAACTTTTGCAAGATGCAACAAATGTCATCAAGATGCATCAGACTTCTCATACAAGTCCCCTTTGTCATGGTTCCAAATAGCATCCTCCATCAAATAAGAATCCAAGGCTAGAGGTTCCTGAAAATTCAAATTTATTAAAGAAGCCATATTGGCACATCTGGGAAAACCCGAATTTGAAAGTTTCCAGGTTTTCCCCATCCAGTTTAAAGTTCAAGTACAGGTGCAAGGACAAAATGACCTTGACTTTCCGAGAAGGAATATTATTATGGCTACATATCTCCCATGCTCCCTACAATCTCCCCTCCCAATTTCCCACAGTAGAATATGTTTGAATATGTGGCAGGCTTGAGGCCCAATACAAAGATGGCTTCCAAGTCTGACACCCTTCTGATTTTGACCTATTGTAAAGAGCTTTCTTCCTACATAGATTAAATTACGAAAGTATATCCAGGTCCCAAGTTAAGCCGTGATTTGCATGCTCTGGGAAGTGGCTGAATCTAGTCTGGGTGGCACAAATGCATAAATAGCTATTTTTTAAAGTTTTGAGACAAAATGGCATATTGGTAAAAGGACAGGATTACAGGTAGTCCTCAACGTACAACAAAATTGAGCCCAACATTTCCGTCTCTAAGTAAAACATTTGTTAAGTGAAGTTTGTCCTCATTTTACAACATTTCTTGGTGCAGTTGTTAAGTGAATCACTGCAGTTGTTAAGTTCGTAATGCATTTGTTAAGTGAATCTCGCCTCCCTATTGAATTTGCTGGTCAGAAGGTCACAAAAGGATCCTAAGACATTGCAACCTGACATAAACATGAGTCAGTTGCCAAGCATCTGAATTCTGATCATGTGACCATGGGGCTGTCATTAAGTGTGAAAAAGGGTTATATCCCTTTTTTTTCACTGCCGTTGTAACTTTGAACGGTCAGTAAATGAACTGCTGTAGGTCAGTAATATCACAATGTAACACAATGTACTATGATTGTGTTTTATTTTTAAGCATCTCAGAAACATATACCGTATTTTTCGGAGTATAAGACGAACCTTTTCCCCTCCCCAAAGAAAGAGAGTGAAAATCTGGGTGCATCTTATACACTGAATACAGCATTTTTGGTCTCCTGAAACCCCGCCCCCTTCACCAAAATGGACGTGCAGAGGGTTTGGGAGGCATGCAAAATGCTCCTGGGAGCTCATTTGGGCTTTTGCTCATTTTTGGACTCCCCCCCCCCAGCCCCCAGGAGCACTCTACAAGCCTCCTTAAGGTTATGCATGCCCTTTTTTGGCGAAAAAGGGGCTGCTTTGGGGGGGCACCATAGGAGCACTTTGCAGGCCTCTCAAACTTTCTGCATGCTCCATTTTTCACAAAAAATGGGGTGTGCAGAGGGTTTGGGAGTTCTGTAGAGTGCAGAAACTTTTTTTTAATTCACCTCTTCAAAATCTTGGTGCATTTTATACTCCAGTGCATTTTATACTCCCAAAAATATGGTAATTGACCAGCATAAAAACAGAATAATGGATTAGATTACCATTAGTTTATCAAGGATGAGTTCCCCTCTTGACCTACACTTCCACTGTTGTTAAGTCTCTTGCAAGCTGAGATTTGACTTACATTATAAGACATCTAGAAAGCTACATGAAAGTCCTATCAAGTTGATGTTTCAAGCAGTTCTGGGATGACTGCTCCATCAGGAGATTCCTTTAAAAATGCAGTGCTAGGAAGTGCTGAGACATGAAATTATGCAGCCCACACGTTTTGTGGGAAATAGTAGGTTTTGCATTAAGAGCTGCTGAAGGCACCTTGCTGAGAAGGTATGTCAAATTTCAAAGGTGCCATTGCAAGAGACATAAGGCAGTGGAGTAGTTACATTTCCTACATTAAAATAGAACATTGTTCAACCCAATGTTCTCCACGAAAGGTAGAATTTTTAGGCATTTGCAGAACTTCCAATGAGTTCAGATTATCTCCTCCTTGTTTATTTAATGCTAGCTGATAACCAGGTGTTGCCGGGGTATTTATTTATCCAAATCTTGTATTAGATAGGAAAAGCCCTGATTTCGGCAACAATTAAATTAGCTGCAAATGTTTTCCCATTGCCCTCAGAAGTGTCAAGGATAACACCTTGTTGTTTTGTTAGTTGATCTATGATCAAATGGTATGGTTTTTCTGATCTTGATTTAGAAGTGGCTTCTCGTCCGCGATATTTGCACTAAGCTGTTTGACATTATAGTTCTTTTCTGGTATGCAATCTGCGTGAAGAACATCATGTCAGTCTTGTAGTGGGGCAGGCAGGCCAAGTTGCAGTAATGTTTTATTGATCAGGGCCATACATTTGTCCTCCCTTGTGGAATACTGTGAAGCCATTACCATGGCAACTCCACTGTGTTGTACAGTAGAAGCCATTTTATGGCAGTATGGTAGAAGTCATTTTAAGGCACAACAGGCTGTATTTTAATAGAACACACACCCCAAGGGGGTGTTAGGGGTGTCTTACCTCCCACAGTTTTTGTTTCCAGAAAGTAAGTCATCTGTGTACCAAGTTTGGTTAAAATTGCTGGAGGCATTCCAGGGTTATGCTGGAACACAGAGAGAGAGAGAGAGAGAGAGAGAGAGAGAGAGAGAGAGAGAGAGAGAGAGAGAGAGAGAGAGAGAGAGAGAGAGAGAGAGAGAGAGAGAGAGAGAGAGAGAGAGAGAGAGAGAGAGAGAGAGAACAGTTGAAATCATTTATCTGATTGTTTGACTGTTTAAGATTGTTAACTTGAATCACATAAATACATTCTATTATTTAAGCAAGAATGCTACCAGCTTTCACCCAGAACATCCCCATAAACTTGCAACCAAGTGCTACTTTTTTCCTTTTGTTCTGTTTCCCAGTGACTGCTTGTACTAGTCCTGCATTTTTATTGACAACATTTTCAGTAGTAGTTTGTTATTGCTTTCTTCCTAGGGCTGAAAGGGAGTGTCTGGCTTTGTGCCTAAGGTGGGACTAGAACCTATGGACTCTTGGTTTCTAGACTGGTGCGTTAACCACTCTACCAAACCTGTTCTCAAGGATTATATTACAGTTGCATTTATTCTGAATCACTGGTACAATTCAGAATTTCAGCTGATGAAATTAAGCCATGCATTCAGGAGACTGGAGTAATCCCTTAGACCAGGGGTTTCCAACCTTTGCAACTTTAAGTCTGAAGGACTTCAGCTCCCAGACTTCTCCAGCCAGCAAAGCTGGCTGGAGAAGTCTGAGAGCTGAAGTCCTTCAGACTTAAAGTTGCAAAGGTTGGAGACCCCTGCCTTAGACAAGTTCAGTAGGTAAACAAATTGAGCCAGATCAGTCCTCCCAGAGAGCTATTAAAAGACAAATCGCAAAAACAGAAACACAGTGTCACCTACAATTGACATTCATTTCAATCAATCAAGTGAGGCAATAATACCACTCTATAAAGCCCTAGTAAGACCACACTTTCTTATTTCTTTATTTCTTTCCTTTTTTTAAAGTTAAAGTTATTCCTTGAAAACTTTAAAGGTGTGGAGTTTTGAATTTTGGGAGAAAGTTTGGGTGGCTGTTTGTGTGTGGCTCTTATAATGCCACATGTTGAAAAAGTACTGTTAAACTTATTAAAGTTGTGACAGCTGCCTCTTGAGAAGCTCTGAACAATAAGCTAGTTAAGGAATATATTAATGGTCCCCTTCATATCTTAAATGGATCTAGAAGGACCAAAAGCAGCATGGTTGATACATGCAAGACAGGAAGCCATATGGCACAGCTGCTTCATTTCGATACATTATTAAACATCTTTCAGAGAAGGGAAAAGCATATTATTAGGAAGTTATTTTGCAAAGGCAATATCCACAGGACAAATTAAACGAACAGCATTTTGTGACTTTCGAACATAACCTTGTAATAAAAGTTTGGCGCTATTTCATCAAAGGTAGAAGAAGTGAATTTTCTGACTGACAATTGAGCTCCAATTCCCATGTAGGCAGCTGTGCTATTTTCAAAAAGCTCTCTGACCATGAGGTAAAAGAACTAAATTCAGCATAAATCCTACCTGTGTTTTCTGACAAATCTGTAGGGCTATAGTTACTCTTGAGAAAGACTTTGGAGATACAATGAGGGAGATACACTGGAGAAGGAAGTATCTGCGTGAATTGAACCAGGATAAAATGAAGGACTGCAAGTACAACCCCTAAATTTCAGGCTTGATGCCTGCTGCTGACCTCTTACAACATCGTCAGTTAAATTGGAAAGCACAGTATGTCCTGTTATACGTCCAGATTCAGCATCACCTTCTAAAGAATTATCAACAGTCCACAAGGAACAACTGTGATTTTGTTTATGTCACTTCCAACATATTGTCACCCGGTGAATATCATTTTTCCAGAATTTTCAGTTAACTGTTTTGTTGAGTTATTATTAACTACTACTTCTGTTGTCAGTAATAGGATCCAGACACATCTTCAGTCTGTTTCTTTTTATTGCCTTCCATTACTCCAGGTGTCAAAGTTTTCTTTCATGGCTCCTCTCCTTCTCTTAAGGCAGGGGTCCCCAACCCCCGGGCCGCGGACCGGTGCCGGTCCGTGGCTTGGTAGGAACCGGGCCGCAGGGCCAGAGAGGAGGAGGAGGGGGCAGCCCCCTGGGCAGAGCGCACAGCCGGACGGCCGTGGCAGGCTAAGGCGAGTGAGCGCGGCGGGTGGGGGCGAGGACGGGGACGCCAGGTTCCTTCGTCCGGTGGGTGGGTGAGCGAGCGAGCAAGCAAGCGCGGGCGGGCAAAGAAACTTGCTGCGGCAGCGCCCAACAACCTGCCTGCCCGCCGGCTGCGGTTACTCGCTCGCTCACCTACCCACCGGACGAAGGAACCTGGCGTCCGGTGGGTGAGCGAGTGAGTGAGTAACTGTGGCCGGCTGGCCGGCGGGCAGGTAAGGAAAGTTGCTGCGGCAGCGCCCAACAGTCCGCGGCCCGCCGGCCCGCCGCCCGCGGTTGTTCGCTCGCTCGCTTGCTCACCCACCGGACGCCAGGTTCCTTCATCCGGTGGATGGGTGAGAAAGAGAGCGAGTAAGTACAGCCAGCGGGCTGGCGGGCCGGCCAGGCTACTTCCAGGAGCTGAGGAGACTTGGGGGGGGGGGAGACAGACAGAGAGAGAGAGGCACAGACACACAGAGAGACAGGGAGGGAGGGGGGAATCAGAGAGTGACAGACACACACACACAGAGACAGAGAGTGGGAGGGAGGGAGAGAAAGATAGACAGAGACACAGAATGAGTGATTTAAGTGCCTGAATGCGAGACAGACACACACACACATAGAGTGACAGATGGGCAAACAAAGGAGAGAGAGACAGAGAGAGAGAAAGAAAAAGAGAAAGAAATAAAAAGAAAGTGGGAGAGAGAGAAAGAAAGACAGACAGAGAGAAAGAGAGAAAAAAGAAAGAGAGACAGAAAGGAAAGAAAAAAAGAGAAAAAAGAGAGAGAGAAAGAGAGAAAGAAAAGAGACAGAAAGAGAGAAAGAGAAAGAAAGAGGGAAAGAGAGAAAGAAAGAAAGAGAGAGAAGGAGAGAGAAAGAGGGAAAGAAAGAGAAAGAAAGAGAGAGAGAGAAAGAGAAACAGGGAAAGAGAGAGAGGGGGAAAGGGAAAGAAATAGAAAGAAAGAGAAAAAGAAAGAGAGAGAGAGAGAGAAATAGGGAAAGAGAGAGGGGGGGAAAGAGGAAAAGAGAGAAAGAAAGAGAAAAAGAAAGAAAGAGAAAGAGAGAGAAAGAGAAAGAAATAAAGAGAGAGAGAAAGAAAGAGGAAGAAAGAAAGCAAGAAAGAGACAGAGAAAGAAAGAGAGAGAGAGAAAGAAAGAAAGAAAGAAAGAAAGAAAGAAAGAAAGAAAGAAAGAAAGAAAGAAAGAAAGAAAGAAAGAAAGAAAGAAAGAAAGAAAGAAAGAAAGAACTTATGATCACAATTGAGCCCAAAAGTTTGGTTGTTAACCAAGACCATTGTTAAGTGAGTTTCACATTTTCCAAGTTGGCCACGCCCACCCAGTCACATGACTGCTGAGCCACACAGCCGGTCCGCAAAATTTTCTTTAAAATGAAACCGGCCCCTGGTGCAAAAAAGGTTGGGGACCCCTGTCTTAAGGTACCTAATAAACCTACATTTTACCTTAATTAATACTGCTTTCAATAAACAGTCTGGTTTTACTTCTTCTAGTATTGAAGTATTTCTTCTTCTTGCAAGCCAACGTCTTCTCAGGAATTTCCTTCAGTGCCATTAAAAAGGCATCAATTTGCCTTCATGTAATCTTTTTGACAGTCTAGAGCAGGGATGCCAAACTCAAGGCCCAGGGGCTGGATTCGGCCAGTGGGATGCTCAGATGTGGCCCATGGGGCTGCTCCGGAGACAGCAAAGTACCATCCTGCAGTGCCTCTGCCAGCAAAAATGGAGCTTCGGAGGGCTGCGTGCAGCCCTCCTGAGCTCTGTTGTTGCTGGCAGAGGCTTGCAGGAGGACATCACAGCTGAAAAGCCACAGGCAACACTCCCAAGCTCCATTTTTACTTGCAGAGGGTTGTAGGTGGCTGTTGCAGTCGAAACGGAGCTCGGGAACACGTTTTCGCCAAGTGCTTGAGCCACCATAGGTGCCCACGACATGAGTGATGTTAAGATGGCAATGCCTACCCCAGTCTCTGAAGGTCAAACACAACCCTGATGCAGCCCTCAATAAAAACAAGTTTGACACCCCTGGTCTAGAGTTTAGAGCAGGGGTATCAAACTTGCGGGCCGTAGACCGGATGT
Organism: Rhabdophis nuchalis; assembly: GCA_039707465.1. Classification (NCBI taxonomy): domain Eukaryota; kingdom Metazoa; phylum Chordata; class Lepidosauria; order Squamata; family Natricidae; genus Rhabdophis; species Rhabdophis nuchalis. The sequence continues at coordinate 18,887,579 of CM077648.1, forward strand.
GTCACGTGCTGGCTCTGCCCCCACCCAGTTTAGTGAAGGGGGGGGAAAGTCCCGATACATCACATGATGATGGCACCATGACAATGTGAGTTTGACACCTCTGATCTAGAGTTTAGTTGCAGAGCCTTATAATAATAATAATAATAATAATAATAATAATAATAATAATAATAATAATAATAATAATAATAATAATAATAATAATAATAATAATAATAATCTTTATTGTCATTGTAATAATAAAATTACAATGAAATTGGTTGAGCGCCAGGTGGAATACAGAAAGCAGTGATAGCCACAATAGGAATCTCTCTCCAGGCAAATGAAAAGGCCGACAAATGACAGTTGAAACAAAATGGCCGACAAATGACAGTTGAAAAGGATCAACTGTACCCTGTCCCTCATTATCCATTTCTTCAAATCTGTTTTTTATGTTACATCAGGGGAAGCCAATGCCTTACAAGTGCATGCCCTTGTTGTCAGTCTATGCATATTTTATTCAGATCCATCTTTCTTCTAAATAAGAGACATTTCTTTATTTCATGGCTCTAACCACAATCCTTGTGAAGCTTTGAGCAGAGGAAGATCAAGTCTGTCCAAGTTGCCATCCTGTGGTATTTCTGTTCTTCTCCACCTGTTTGCATTGACTTGGCATTGCTTGGTGACTTGATCTTTAAAAAAAAAAAAATACTGAGCAGAAAACTTATTTCCCCTCCAGCAAGAGATTCCTTAAGCCTTTCTCCCTTCCAGTCTTCAAAGTGGTGTCATCTGCACAACTGAGTTTGTTGATGTTCCTCCTAGCAATTTTGATTCCAACATCATCTATTTTTTTTTCTATTTCGGCATTTCTCATGGCGTACTCTGCATATAAATTAATTAGGGGACTGCAGGAAACGTCTCTTGATTCTGAGGGGTTTAGTTGCTTTGGTTATATCACATCTTAGACATCGTACAAATTATTCAACAGGCAGATGACATGGCTCAGTACATCCATGTTTTTAAAGCTACCCACAAATCTTTCTGAAGTTTTTGGTTTTTTGCCCATTCCACCATCCACTGAATGTTAGCAATGTTCTCCTTTTGAATCCAGTTTATATATCTAGCTGCTATCTCATTCCATGCCTTGTTGAAGTCTGGAGTGTTAGCATCTTGAGAATTTCTTATTAGTACGTGAGATAGAAGCAACTGTTTGGTAGTTCAAATATCATTAGCACTGTCTTTTTTGGTATTGGAATACAAATTGATCCTATTCCGTCCCTTGATCATTACTATTTTTCATATCTGCTCACATATCCCATCATCATTTGAAATGCATCATCCCATAATATTTTTTTTAAATGCAGCTTTTTTGTTAGCAACATTTTCTAGAATCCATTTTACTTCACTTTCCAGAAGATGGGATATCATACCTGATTAAACTTCCATGCATATCATTAAGGTTTAGATATTTTTTATAAAGTTCTTCTGAATATTTGCAATTTTGCTCCTATAGCTATACTTTCCAAAGTAAATTAATTCATTTCATTGCATTTTTTCCAGTTTATTACAGCCGTAGACCAGAGACCAGAACAAATAAAAACACTCATTCAAACAAATGAAAATATACAATTAAAAATTCTAGTATAAAATAATAAATAACAACTAAAATCTATGATAAAATTCAATCTGTCTTTTCTACATGGTCTAACTATACTAAAATTACAATACATAAATTGTGTGGCCCAATTGTAAGTTTAATAATAAATGTGAAAAGAATAAGCAAAGCAAACAATTTGCCACATTTGTTATAAAACATATCTGGTGGATTAGCCCCATGTTTCCAACGAATCCCCAGTGCTCCTGTGCAGAATCTAGCCATCTTGGCTTAGTGGTGGACTTCAAAAAGTTCAGCAACGGGTTCTCTGCCCATTGCTGGGTGGGCGTGGCCATGGTGGGCATGGCCTAGTCGACCTCCTGCACCTGGGGGGGGGGGTTGCCTTCCCCAGGCTCTAGAGGCTTTCCTTGAGTCTCTGGGAAGGTGAAAACTATCTCACCCTTCCAGGACACCCATTTTTTCCCCATCCCTGAGCTTCAACACGGGCCCTGCACTTAACCTCGCATCCAAAAGGGACTGTGTGGAGATTCCGGAGAGAGGTGGGATCAGTGGTGGGTTGCAGGAGGTATGCCTAGGTATGGGCGCACCGGAACCTGCCTGGAGCACCGGATACGATTCTGGTACAGTGCTCCGGAGGGCCCGCCCACCCACCCTCGCTCCTTACCTATGCTTTATGCTTTTGGCACTTCTGCGCATGCGCATGTCGCATACAGTGCCTGTGCAACGCTCCGCCAAGCAGCTCGGTATGTATGATGCATGTGTGCTCTGTGCGTGTATGCGTGCGCACTGCATGCGCCCATGTGGGTGGCACTGGGTCTGTTCCAACCATACCGGTTGGAACAGGATCCAGAACCCACCACTGAGTGGGATGGGATGGGTGGGGCCAGCCAGGGGTTCTCCAAACCAGCCATGACATTAGCTATGGATTCTCCTGAACCCAGGCAAACCTGTAACAGTCCACCCCTGCCTGTGTGGTACTTATGGATTGTTCATCCTTAAGCAGCCACTTTCATTGCATTTCATGGCTGCCTGATTGCTCAATGATTCTGAGCAGCTTATAAAAAGAAAATAAGAAAGCAGTGCATATAAAAAGATCATAACTGACCACACAACCAATTCAACACACTGTAAAAACAAACCCAACTAATGGGGACTCCACAAGGTCCTGATCCCAGGACCTGAGAGGACAACCAAGTTTTAATAACTTTCTGAACATCATTAGCATAAGGACTCTGTGAAAATCTGGAAGATGTATTTCCAAAGAGCAGGTGCCAGAACAAATTACATTTCCCAAATCCCATTAGATAAAACTGTTTATCAGTCAGATCCAGACAATTCCCTTGGCTTGATCTTGCTGGAGATATTTACCTTGGTTTTTTTTTTATCACATCCATCTCAGAGGTGGTATTCAACAGGTCTGACCAGTTCTGGAGAACCAGTAGCGGAAATTTTGAGTAGTTCGGAGAACCGGCAAATGCCCCAACCCCATCTATTCTCTGCCTTCTGATTTTGCAATAACCTTCCCCTGGAATGGGGAGGGACTGGAGATTTTACAATATGCGCTGAGAGCGGCGGGCTGGAAGCCCCACCGCCGCCTGCCCGTTCCGCCATGGGCGCCCAGGATGAGCCGGGCGAGGAGGCAGCAGCGGTGGGGCTTCCGTCCGGCTGCCCTCAGCGCATCGCGGCGCAGCGCAAAGAAGTTCAGGGTTGTGCGGGCTCCGGCAGGCTGTCCTCCTCTTCCGCCGCCTGCTGCCTGCCTGGGCCTGGCTCCTCTCTCGCCAGCCCTCCCCTTCCGCCTGCCCGCCAGCCCGCCGCTTCATGCCCATGCCCCATGCCTCTGAGGGCGTGCAGAGTGCCTGCTGCCCACCCGGCCCCCGCCGCCAAAAAGCGGGATATTTTTAAGAGGCCGTGGGACACGGGGTAGATGCTTGAAATGCGGGTCTGTCCCGCCAAAAGCGGGACGTCTGGTCACCTTAACCCAGCCACGCCCACAGAACCAGTAGTAAAAAAAATTGAATCCCACCCCTGATTTCATCTTACATAAATTTTTACCTTGTAATTGTCTTAAATAAAACGTTTGTCTTCCCATTCAACTGTAATCATCTTTGCATTTCTAACTTAGAGGTAACTTCCTTGTTCTTCTTTGAAACTCAGCATTTAGGTGGACTTCCCCTCCCCCTCTGATTCTTTTGTTTGCTCTTTCCATTTCTTCAGCTATTTTCAAATTGACCAATTTAGCTTGACTTAAATAAAATTGCTTCCAATACAGACCTGGCTAAGTGATTACCTGTCATTAGGAAGGAAAACGGATGAAATACTCTTCTCAATTCTTTTTAACTTCCTGCTTGCATTTGCTATCATGGACAATAGCTTTTTTGGAAGGGAGGAATTGACGTGAATTATGTAGAGATGTTGGCTCTAACAATGGTTATATTCTTGTCTTACCCATTCCTTCCATCATAAAGTTTTAGGAAATTATTGTTCTCCTCCATTAGAGTTATGATAGGGCTAATTGCAGGGCAATAGAATTTGTTTACCAGTTAACTATATAAGACAATGACAGTACTTGCAGAAACAGCTACCTCTCTCTGTTCATCCTCCAATGCACCCAGCTGTTTTTCCATGCTAATAGATGCCTTCAAGTGTCTTCAAATGACTTCAAGTGTCTGTCTTGGGTTGAAAGATACAGAAATGTGCCTGGAAATGTCATAAACTTGTGAAATAACTTTCCATTTTCCAAACTTAGTCTTAAGAATTTATTTCAAATTTCTCTTCCTGATGTTGGTTGTGGTGATATAATTCTTATGGCTTTGTTACATGCCTTTCTGTCACTTTCAAAGTTTCTTTGGGTGACTTATGTGGTTAGGACGCTGGGTTGGAGGTTAGCAAGCGCATGTTCGAAACCCAGCTTCTGCAGGATGGGGTGAGCTCACATCATTCATTCCAGTTCCTTGACAGCTAATCCTTTCAACCTGGAAGCCCCTTAAAAGGTGCCTCCAACATGAATGGCAGTAGTAGCTTTCCTTGTGGCCCACATTTCCTAAACTGGATCTGGAACTTCAGATTAACTGATATATCAGAAGGCAACAGACACTGGATACAGAACAGTAAAGGTAAAGGATTCCCTCACACATGTGTGCTAGTCGTTCCTGACTCTAGAGGGCGCTCATCTCTGTTTCAAAGCTGAAAAGCCAGCACTGCTGAAAGACATCTCCGTAGTCATGTGGCCGGCGTGACTAAATGCCGAAGGCGCAAAGAATGCTGTTACCTTCCCACCAAAGGTGGTCCCTATTTTTCTACTTGCATTTTTACATGCTTTCGAACTGCTAGGTTGACAGAAACTGGGACAAGTAATGAGTGCTCACTCTGTTACACGGCGCTAGGGATTCGAACCACTGAGCTGCCGACCTTTCTGATCGACAAGTTCAGCATCTTAGCCACTGAGCCACCACATCCCTAGAGCAATAGTGAAGTCCAAGTTCCCTGAAAGTTCCTTAGCTACTTCATTAGTTCAAGTACCACACTCCATTGCGACAAGTTCTCTTGCGTTTTAAAAACACATTTTGGAAATGAATTATATTTCATTAAATTGGTAGGGGGGAAATATTTATTTTGCAACAGGGTGGTAAAAAATTCAAGTAGACAAAATGTATTGATTTGTGTGAACAAATTCTACTAGGCATTGTTCAATCAAAGTTAAACATTTTGCTGTTCCTGTTGATATAAATATGGATTTAACAATCAAGAACAGATTGAACCAATATCATTGGCAGGCAACCAGTTTCTGCTAGTCATTAGGCAAACTTTCCTCATGATAAAAAAAGATTCAAAGTATGGCATGGCTTTCAGTTGTTATGAACATGCAAAAACTGGATTGATAGATGTTAGAGAATTATAGATGTGATTAGAATTCCGAAATTCAGAATTGAGTTTGCCTAAAATAACTTCTTAATATTGTTTTAGGATTCAATTCATATAGCATACTATGCTGCAGTGTGCCTTACTTGATCTTGGCTTAGTGATATATGAATTCTGCTCCCCTTGTTTGTAGTCTAGAGGAGGGGTCCCCAAACCCCGGTCCGCGGACCGGTGCTGGTCCGTGGCTTGATAGGAACCGGGCCGCAGGACCGGAGAGGAGGAGGGAGGAGGGGGCAGCCCCCTGGGCAGAGCGCACACCGGATGTGGGAGAACGCAGGTGCGGCCGTTCGCGCCGTTGGAGGCCCTAGAGGGCTGAGTGAGCCAACTCCCCCCCACGTGCGCATGCGCGGCCGTTCGCGCCATTGGAGGCCCTAGAGAGCCGAGTGAGCCGACTCCCCCCGTGTGCGCATGTGCCACCTGTTCCCCCTCCCTGCCCGCGTGCGCATGCACCGCCTGTTCCCCCTCCCTCCCGCTCCTCCTCTACGCCAGCCGGTCCGCAGAATTTTTTTAAAAATGAAACCGGTCCCTGGTGCAAAAAAGGTTGGGGACCCCTGGTCTAGAGAAAACAGCTGTTTGCCTCTAGCCAAGGTGATGCAGTGGTTAGAGTGCAGTACTGCAGGATACTTCAGCTGACTTTTAGCTGCAGTTCAGCAGTTCAAATCACACCAGCTCAAGGTTGACTCAGCCTTCCATCCTTCCGAGGTCTGTAAATTAGGACCCAGATTGTTGAGGGCAATAGGCTGACTCTGTAAACCATTTAGAGAGGGCTGTAAAAGCACTATGAAGCGGTATATAATAAGTGCTATTGCTATTTATTCAAAAGTAGAGTCAAACAAACCATGGTTTAGTGCAGTGGGTGAACCTGACATGATTCTATTAACATTATGACTAAGAAGGAATCCAATTGTGCTGTCATAAGCAAAAATATTTTTTTTAATTTTCTACTGAATATAAAAATAAAGGCAACCTCTTACCTCCCATCTTAATTCCTTGACTCATTCTGGTTTTCTTTGTACCATACTTGTTTGTTTTGCTTGTTTGTTTAACTTTTACCATAACATGAAAACGTCAATTAAATAGAAAAATTAAATTAGATTTCTATGCATGAGTAAGAGACTAGCAAAAAAATAACATTAAAATAGAAAACAATTGTAAATTGATTTTTTTTCTGATCTATATTTCCTCTGTTATTAATTCTATAATGGAAACATCTAAAAGGTTTTCAATCCAATTTTGACTTAAAAGCACAGAATATGATTTCCAAAACCATAAATCAATATGTTTTCCTACGAACAGGTTCTAAAAGTAGAAAAAGAAGTGTTATCTTTTTTTTTTAATTTTCAGATTGCAAGGACATATTCCAGAAAAAGGCAATTGAATTAAAATTCCAATTTTAACACTGAATATATGTTATTTCATTTCATTTCATTTATTAGATTTCTATACCGCCCTATCTCCCAAAAGAGGGACTCAGGGCAGCCAGTTATCACTGTCACCATCTTAAAAGACAGAATTGTAATTAACTGGATCAGAATCTCTTTTAACATCAAATCATCTCTATCCCCCTGTTTTTATTTAGGGTTTTTGTGTGTGTTGTGTATGTGTTTTAGTTTTCTTGTATTGCAAAAGTTTTATTGGTTTTTACAAATTTTTTCAGGTAGGGTAGGGTAAGGTGAAGTACAGAAATATTTTGAGAACTTTCACGTCGAGATCGTTGGCCCCTCCAGGGCTTCTTAATAAGACATTGGTGATACATTTTTCAATAATACTACAAGGTGAAAATAAATGCATACATCATAAATTCTAAGTTCCATGCTGGCAGTCGTGTACAAACATCCAGATACAAATTATACTGTATTAATAAAGATAAAAGTCATTTCTTTGATCTAAGTCTCTTAGCAATTGTGTCTTCTTGTTCTCCTCCCTGGCCCCCAGTGGGCGGGGCCGTGGCCCCCTCTGCCCCTCCCGGATCTTCCCCCAGGGTAGAGGAATGTTTTTTAAGAAAGGCTTCCGCCTCAGCAACTGTTTTAATCCTTACTCTTCCTCCTTCCCAGAACACCAACATCCCTTCTGGCATCGCCCACTTAAACCAAATCCCGTGTTTAAACAATTTTTTAGATAAGAAGGAATACTTCCTCCTCACCTCTCTAATCTTTTTTGGAATTTGCTTCAAGATAGCGATTTCCTTTTGTTGATAAATTAACGGACCCTCTCTCTGCGCCTTCAAGATTCCCTCCCTAGTCGACCTTCTAACAAATTTAATATGTATCTCTCTGGGTACTTCATTTCTCCTGGCATATGCTGAATTTATTCTGTAGACTAGGTCAATGTCCCCCCTGATCTCATCTTTAGGTTTGTGTAAATAGTCTGCTAAAATTGTACTCATGAGATCAGGAAGGCATTCACCAGATTCCTCAGAAATATTCTGAAAACTTAAAAAATATGACATCCTCTCAAAATCCATCCTAGACATATGACCAGACAAATCTCCAATTTCAGTATTAATATTTTTAACTTCCCCCTTTGCCCCAGCCAGCCCCACTTCCAACTCCTCGGTCTTCTGTGTATTCTGCATCAATTTTTTCTGTGTCTCCAAAAGTTCAAGTTTAGAGCTGCAATGATCTTTTCTCAATTCTTTAATTTCCAACACCAAGGAGTATAACACTGCTTCCATAGCTGTCATTCTTTCTTCCAATCCTGGATTTTCTGGTTGTTTTTTTGAAGCCATGGTGAGCTGTTAAAGTCAGTGCCACTAAGATGGCGTTTTTTGGGTGCGGCCGCTGGAGCAAGTCCAGGGAAAAAAGTTCAGAAAAGTTGTAGAAAGGTATAATATCCAGAGAGAGAGAGACACTTTCCACTATCAATTATTAAGACAAAGAAGGCACTCCAGGGAAGGAATCAATTAATCCAGAAAATCCTCCTTTAGTAGAGAGAGGCAGTCCAGGTCACAAAGAGATGTTGGTAATTTTTCCATAAAGAATAGTCGTTTAGGAACAAAGGGCAGCCATCTTCCACCGCCCAATCTGGCAGCCAGCCGGAGAAAGTAGCAAAGAAAATTGTTTCAATAAAGCCGGACTTAGATACATTGTATAGAAACAAGCTGCGAAAGACTTTCACTTGTTCCGCAAAAGTCCGGATGCGAAATATCCGCTCCCTCGCGTTCGAGGAGCCATTTCTGCGCGCCGCTGTTATAAATCCGAGGGGGGGTTTAGCAAACACCCCCCTTCACGTTTCTCTCGCTCAAAGCCGCCAGCAAAAAAGTTAAAGTCACTTACTCTCCACCTCGCCGCAAAAGCCCCGGCAAAGCCATCCGGCCCGAACGCTCCCGTTCTCTCCAAATCAATTATTTGTTGCCGCCCTCCGTTGGCGAAGGGAACCAAGCCCCCCGCAGCATGTCTTCTTCCACCTAGACCGAAGACAAGGACCCTTTCCCGGCCGCCGCCAGACTGAACAGGTCCAGGCAAGCCAGTCCTACGGAGGGTCCCCCCAAAAAAAGGGGCACCCCACCCCGTTTGGGGCAGAAAAAAGAACAAAACGGCGGACAAGTCCTAGGACTCGTCCGTCGCCGCCAGAAGCCGGAACAGGAAGTCATGTTTTAGTTTTCAAAATACTTATATAGAAATATCTTTTGGAAGATCAAATGTATAATATATAATCTTCTATTCAAGGATGCAGTTGGGTGTTTAAGCAGAGTCTTCTACTGTATTTACATAATATATTCTGACTCATGAACCCAATTAGAATTTAAATAGTTCACCTTAGGGTTAAGACTATATATGCTTTCATGACATTTAGCACTGGAGTTTCTGTACTAGCTTGGATATCATATTTTGTAATATTCTAAAATCTATTTTATTATACCAAGATTGTGCTACATTAGGGTATAAACTATGTAAATCAACACATGTTTGAAAAAAATAATTGTTGGGTCTAAGCAACTAATCTGGTTAAAATTCTGAAATGTCACAATTTCCCTTACATTTTAAAAGGTTTCTCCAATAGTCTATGCAAATAAGCATTCACAAAGATCAGTTCTTTAGGAATTGATTAGGACTATGCAATACTTTGGATTACATTTAGAATAACAGAGTTGGAAGGACTTTGGAGGTCTTCAAATCCAACCCCCTGTTTAGGCAGGAAACCCTATAGCTTTTCAGACAAATGGTTGTCCAACCTTTTCTTAAAAACTTCCAGTGTTGGAGCATTCACAACTCCTGGAGGCAAGTTGTTCCACTGATCAATTGTTTTGTCAGGAAGTTTCTCCTTGGTTCTAGGTGCTGTAGGTGTAGAAGCAGATTGGACATCTGGGTTTGTTGCAGCATCTGATTGTCATGTTAGTATTAGCAATTTCTAATGTTGGATATTCCCCTTTACTATAGGGAGCCCCCGTGTGGACTACTCTGAAGCTGTTACCATGGCAACTCTATAGTGCTGTATAGTAGAATCCATTTTAAGGCAGTAGGGTAGAAGCCATTTGAAGGCACAACAGGCTGTATCTTAATAGAACACATACCCCGAGGGATGTTAGGGGTGTCTTACCCCCACAGTATTTCTTTCCAGAGGGTAAATCATCTGTGTACCAAGTTTGGTTGCAATTGCTTGAGGCATTGCAGAGTTATTCTGGAACACACACACACACACAGCCATTTATATTTGTAGGTAGGTAGGTAGGTAGGTAGGTAGGTAGGTAGGTAGGTAGGTAGGTAGGTAGGTAGTACAGCTACTTGCTGCTTTGCAATGCTGGGGAAAGAGGCATTTGGTTTCAGAAGTTGAAGACAGATCAGTATAAGTGCCCTTCAAGAAATCTCTTATTATTGAATCCAAAGAACTGCAAGTTTGTTTAGGTGTTTATATCTTTTGGCAATTGCTAATAGAATAAGAAATGAAAACAACAATAGAAACAGCAATGAAACGAAAGCTATTCTACAGTCTAAGGAGTTTTCATTTTATTTCTCAAACTGCAGGGTTTCCCACATTGTTCCACTATAAAGATCATATAAATGGAGACATCGGTGTTATGCAAATGTAATAATGCAGAGAACTCCATTAAAAATCTTTCCTGGGCAAAAGTCTTAATAAATAAACTATTGAAAGGAAATTTTCATTTTTTTCCTCAGTTATATAGTTTGGTGTCAATAAAAAAATCAAAAATTAATAAATTGTTAAAATAATAATTCTTTTTTAAAAAATTACCGTCTTTATTTGAAATATGCTCTTCTTCTGAGTCAGTTTAAAAACTCTTTAAACGTGACCTCCATGAATCCATCTGGTCGTTCATTCTCCACTTTGTGTCTGTTTTCTTCCTACTCGCTCTCTGGGTTGTTGCACACAAACTGCAAGGGAAGCAAAACTTGGCAACTGTTTTTCCAAGAGAGGTTCCAGAGGCTGTAAATCAGACAGAAGCGATGCTGTTTTTCCTCTTGCTAAGGGAAATGAATTTTCTGTCTCTTTTCCTTTAGAGAGCTGATATAGGCATTTCTGCTTTGACGATTACCCCAGACCGGGAAAACGTGGTCGATTTTACAACACGCTACATGGACTATTCGGTAGGAGTCTTGCTGCAAAAGGCCGAAAAGACCATGGATATGTTTGCTTGCCTGGCCCCGTTTGACCTTTCCCTCTGGGCTTGCATCGCTGGCACAGTGCTACTCGTCGGACTCTTGGTCTACCTTCTCAACTGGCTTAATCCTCCGCGGCTTCAGATGGGATCGATGACCTCCACAACCCTCTACAACTCCATGTGGTTTGTGTACGGATCCTTCGTGCAGCAAGGTGAGAAATGTCTATCGATCTCATAATGCCGTTGGTGGAATTCAAGTACCGTATTTTTGGGAGTATGAGACGCACCGGAGTATAAGACGCACCAAGATTTTGAAGAGGTCAATTTAAAAATAAATAAATTGTGGGGGGTTAGGGGCAAAAACGAGCAAAAAACAGCCTGTTTTTGCCAGAAAAAGGACATGCATAGCCTTTAAGGAGGCTTGTAGAGTGCTCCTGGGGGTTGGGAGGGGCAAAAACAAGCACAAAATGGCCCACTTTTTCATGAAAACAGGTCTGTTTTTTGTTAAAGGGGTGGGGCATTCGTAGCCTTTAGGAGGCTTGTAGAGTGCTCCTGGGGGCTTGGGGAAGGGCAAAAACAAGGGCTGGTTTTTGCTCATTTTTGCCCTGCCCAGCCTCTAGGAGCACTTTGCAGGCCTCCCAAACCCTCATTATTGTTAAGGGGTGGGATTTCAAGAGGCCAAAATTTCTGTATTCACTGTGTAAGACACATCCAGATTTTCACCTGCTTTTTTGAGGGGGAAAGGTGCATCTTACATTCCGAAAAATACGGTAGTCCTCAATTTACAGCAGTTTGTTCAGTGACCGTTCAAAGTTAACAATGGCACTGAAAAAAAGTGACATGTCCCTTTTTCACAAATTTTCTTCCTTCCTTCCCTTTGAACAACATGCAAGGTTGAGCTCCAAAGATAAGTTAAAAAAAATAGAATAAGAAATTTCACTTTCCCTTTTTATAGTCAGCGCAAGATCTCTTCTGCTTTCTAATCAAGCAATGTCATTGTTTGTTTCAGTTTTCATCGCCGATAGAGAGGCATTAATTCAGGTAAAATGTCATGCATTACAAGTCCACAGAAAGATGTTAACTTATCATTAATCATTAAGAATAAAATTACAGATAATGGCTGTGCTTTCCACTCTCCTAATATTGCAGTAATTATCCCCAAATTATAAGAAAATTGGAACATAATATCCAGTATACTCAGCTCTCTTCATGAAATAAAACCTAGAATACCAACTTTTGCTCTTTGGAAAGCAATCTCTTCGAATAGATGGGTCAATAAATAACAGAGAAGGGATTCATCTATAGGACGGTTAAAATCTCCTGAACTGATTTCTGTGCAACAGAGTTTCTCATTTATCACTTGCTTGAGATGGCTGTTTTTTCTCACTAAGTGTTGTGGTCCCTCGGTGGCCAGCAGAGCTGGCAGCCGATTCAGACAGTGAGGAGGTTGGGGAGGAACATGGGCCGGACCTGGAGTCTGGGGAAGGCTCTGATGAGGACTCTGTGTCGGAGGCAGAGATGGGACCAGGGCCGTCCAACAGTTATCAGCTGCTGTTGGAGATAAGTGGAGCCTGTACATTGCTGTTAGGAGAAGGGAACAATTAAGGAACAGAGGACAACTTGGGAGTAAAGGCACAAGGGGATGCTGAATGGCCCCTCCCATAGGAAATAAATAGGAGTAAAAGGGGAGTGGTGTTTGCAGGAGACAATTAGTTGTTAGTGGGAAGATTTGCTTATCTGACAGACTCCTTGCCACGTATTTCCTTGTACAGTGATGCATCTGGAAGCTATCCACCTGGCAACAATCCAAGGGCTGATAAGGTCTGTGTTTTCAATTCAAAGACTGTTTGCCAGGGCTTTGCTGGATGTTAATGCTAGGAATTCACATTAGCCAAATAAAAAGGTGTTGATTTTTTTCGGAACAAGGAGTCTGTTTCATGATTTAGTGAAGCCTAGCTCAGAACACTGTTGCCTTTTCTAGTGCATCTTAAATAGCCCTTACACCGACTGAGTGAACAGGGATAGACCGTTCCAATCACACCATTCACCTGGCATTGTTTATTCACTCACATTAGTCACCTTCTGCTCCTATTCTGCACGCTTGTTCCACTGAGCAACAGAAGGAATATGGCAGAATAATAAGCAGGCAATGGCAGTGCTCAAAGAAAGAAGTGTGTGTTGTGTCTTATATGGCTATATATAACTTTGAACTGAGGATTCATTTTAGTGAAGAGTCTCTATTAAGTGCTGCAGCTACCGACTTTGGTCCAGTGCAGGGGTCTGCAAAGTTGGCTCTTTTAAGAATGGTGGACTTCAACTCCCAGAATTCCCCAGCCAGCCAGGCTGGCTGGGGAATTCTGGGAGTTGAAGTCCACCAGTCTTAAAAGAGCCAATTTTGCAGACCCCTGGTCCAGTGGAAAGGAATGGTTCCTGTGCGTTCTTTATTGAATGCATATAGTTGTGTTAAACCCTGCTAAAGTGAAACTAACCTTTAGATGACCCTCACTGTTAGTGTCAACTGTTTTGGAGGGAAACTTCAAACATTCACATTTGGGCAGGTTTTTCAATCGTTATGATTGGTTAAGGCTCTGTGGGCCCAGAGTATAAATGATAGGCATTTCCCTGCTGTTCCTCAGTTCCAGTTTTGAGTCAATAAATGCTCTTGTAGCTACGTTGGTCTGGTTCTTGCCTACGGAAGCCCACTACACAATGCTGTGTGTGCACAAAAGGTTACTTCCGTTGAAGTTCAGGGTCTGAACAAGGCCCTCTCTTGATAATTTACCTTCTCTATTAAAACCAACAAACAGACTCTAGAAAGAGTACAAAGAAGGGCAACAAAGATGATTAGAGGACTGGGACCTATACAGAACGTTTGCTGGAATTGACTATGTCTATCGATTTTGATGAAAAGAAGGACTAAAGGAGACATGATAGCAGGGTTCCAATATCTTAGCGGCTGCCACAAAGAAGAGGGAGACAAACTATTCTCCAAAGCACCTGAGAGCAGGACAAGAAGCAATGGATGGAAACTAATCAAGGAGAGAAGCAACCTAGAATAAGAAGACATTTCCTGACAGTTAGAACAATTAACCTGTGGAACAATTTGCCTCCAGAAGTTATGAATGCTCCAACACTGGAAGTTTTAAAGAAGAGATTAGACAACCATTTGTCTGAAATGTTATAGGGTTTCCTGCCTAAGCATGGGAGTGGACTGGAAGACCTCCAAAGTCCCTTCCAACTCTGTTATTCTATTCTAAACAAACAAACAAACAAAAACCCTACAAAGCTGTATCACAATCTGCACAATGCTTTTAAATCTGCAAAATTAGAAACTTTCCTGTTTTGGAAGTCATCTCCTGTAGTTTCTGCAAGGGTAATGGTTCTAATATTTTCCCTAATTGCTGAACACAGCCTCATATTTACAAAAGAAAATTGTGTTTCATCTTTAATATATATTCGCAGTCCTTTTTGAGCCGAGCAGAATTAAGGGAGATGTATCTCCTTCGAACAGCTGAAAGGAAGACAAGCTTTCATTTGGCTGGAAAGAAGAGAACAATAATTTAATGGCGTTCATATTGAAATATATGAATGTACAGAATGCTTGAATAATTAAGGCACAAAGGGCCTTGAATTCAAGTAGGGCAACTCAGGAGATTCATTTATAATGTCAGCCTGCATTTCATATTCAATTTGAATCTAGCAAAAAACTGCATGAGCAGAAGCCCAATTGTTTACTACTCTCAGTGAATTCAGAATTAGGATGAGGGGGAAATATGGTAATTCCCAGTGACAGATTGACTGGCTGGGAAGCTAAATCTAACTTCTGTGTTCATTCCTCACCTGCTTTCTATACTGCAGAAGAAGTATTGGGGGGGGGGGGGTGGCTTTATTTATTTTAGAATAACTAACCTTCCATGATTAATTGTGATTGGCACATCTTAACCAAGGCAATACGGAAAGTTTTAAATATTGCCATGTTCATTTAAGAAATCACTGTCAACAATTGATCTCAAACATGACACAGTGGTAATTTTAGAACTGTACCTGAATGTACATACACTGAAAAGTGACAAAATACATGGTGATACTGGTTGCTAAAGCACTATCAACCCCTCCGCCCCCCTATTTTATTCCATACTAGCCAATAACCCAGCTTTGCCCAGGTATTTATTTATAGGGGGGGAATGTCTGGATCAAACATAATTTCAAATGTTGCATTTTTCCCCTTACCTGAGGGAGCCCCCTTGTGGAGTACTGTGAAGCTGTTACCATAGCAACTCCACTGCTCTGTACAGTAGAATTCATTTTAAGGCAATACAGTAGAAACCATTTAAAGGCACAACAGGCTGTATCTTAACAAAACACACACCCCAAGGGGTGTTAGGGGTACCTTACCCCCAAAGTATTTGTTTCCTGAGAGTAGGTCATCTGTGTACCAAGTTTGGTTGAAATTGCTCAGGACGTTCCAGAGTTATGCTGAAACATACACACACACACATCCGATAGATAGATAGATAGATAGATAGATAGATAGATAGATAGATAGATAGATAGATAGATAGATAGATAGATAGATAGATAGATAGATAGATAGATAGATAGATAGATAGATAGATAGATAGATAGATAGATAGATAGATAGATATAATTATCAATGCATCTAAAAATTTGCATCTTCCTTATTTTCAAGTGGCTGTCATTTCACAATTTCCTGCAAACTTATTCTTTCTTGAAAGCAGAAAACAGCTTGTTGAGAATGAAAATACACATATTTGGATTCAGTTGAGGGAGCAGCCTATTTCAGTTGGAACATCAGAATGCTGCTTCCACCTTTAACAGATTTTATATTTGGTTCAGCTCCATGTGTTCATGCTATGTGGTAGCAGCAGAGTTCACATGTAGATTTTTTTGAAATTGAATTTCCAAACCTTTGAAATACAATTTTCAGGCCTTTTTTAAAAAAATTTAAGGTAGCCAGCATTGGAGACATTTCAGTTCTGATCAAATGTGCAGGATGAAAGGAGAAAACAAGAGCATAGAACAAGATCCTCTGTTTCACTAAACAAGAAGGTGACTGGAACATTATGATGGTTCTGGCTGAATTTTATTTCTAACTAGCCAATAACCTGGCATTTATAGGGAGACAATGTCCGGACCAAACATAATTTCTAATGTTGGATTTTCCCCCTTACCAGAGGGGGAGTACTGTGAAGCCATTACCACAGCAACTCCACTGCGCTATACAGTAGAAGCCATTTGAAGGCACAACAGGCTGTATCTTAACAGTACACACAGCCGAGGGGTGTTAGGGGTGTCTTACCGCCACAGTATTTGTTTTCAGAGAGTAACATATCTGTGTACCAAGTCTGGTTGAAATTGCTCAAGGCGTTCCAGAGTTATGCTGGAACACACACACACATACACATACACACACACACACACACACACACACACACACACATTGTCAGAAGAACAATTTGGGGTTCCAACTTGAGCCGGGGTTGTGCAAGAATAAATAAAAATGAGATTCAGACAGTTGTAAGGAAAGAAGAAATATTTATTCCTTAAAGCAAAGAGTTTGCCTTTAGGGGCAGCTGCAGAGAAATGGAGTGCAGCGACACAGTTGAATAGGGGAGCTTGTCCTGGGTGTGGAAGTGTCTACCTGCTGATTGTAGGGGACACTTGAGGGGCATGGGTGTGCGTAGATACCTGCCATCTATGATATTTATTCTTGTGAAAATGCAGTTCCCTTGGGAGAACCTAATTTAATTAACTCTGTTTGTGTTTACTGACCTTATCCTTTGATATGTGGATTAGGTCTGGGTAACGTATTGGGGGTTTGATGAAGTTTGAGTAAAAGATTTTCCCTCATTTGCTGTTTTTGCTTTACTAATTTAGATTCATCTCTAGTGGAGACACTGATTCTTAGTCCATTGTGACATCTGTTAATGTTTAAGGGGAAGATGGAAATAGTAAAACGAATGAAATATATTTATTTATTTATTTATTTATCGTATTTATATCCCGCACCCATTTCCCACAGAGGGACCTGGGGCGGCGCACAGGAAAATTAAAAACAAATACAAATATACAAAAACTCTTAAAAACTATATTAAACCCAACCCTGTGCTAAAACATAATTAAACATATAAAACTTTTAGCATAACACCTCTGAATCGCCTTGTCAGTCCACAGAAGGTATTCCAAACTACTAAAAGCGACTGCATTCAAATTTAAATCAGTGGAAATCAGGCTTATCAAGAAAATTGTTTAAAAGCAACTAATGGAGTCTTAGTGTACTTTTTACAATAGTGTTCTGTAAGAATCTCTACTCCAAGCTGACTCTACAAAAGGCCAAATTGCTTGTGTGAATTAATATTCTTGCCTTCAGCCAAGGGGTGATTGGAACAGGCAAACCTCTCACTGATTGACAGCAACTGTCTGCACATTTTAAAACAAAAGAGTCAGCCACCGCATGGCCTTATGTAATGGCCTTTGCTATATACGTCTCCTTAAATTGCCACTTTCAAAGGAGATTGCAGTTAGGAGAAATCATTTCCACTGATGAATGAACTTGGCATTATTATCTACTAAAACCCTTTCCCTTGACAAAAGGAAAAAAGGTTCATCGCATTTCTGTTTCCTTATTGCGCATGTAATAATTTTAATTGGTCCATATTTAGTAAGTATGAGAAAGAGTAAATAGCACATGATGTTAAAGTGCATGTGATGATTGCGCTGAAAAGTTTTGGCATTAAAAACAAACCAGTACTACAAATAGGTTTGCATTGTTCAATCATTTTAAAACCATCTTAAACACTGAACATTCTTTAGAACAGGGGTCTCCAACCTTTGCAACTTTAAGTCTGAAGGACTTCAACTCCCAGAATTTCAAAGCAACAAAGAAAATGCATTGGTATGCTTGCTTTCCTTTTTTTTTTTTTTTAAATGTTTTTTCCAAATAATAGGATATGATCTATCTCAGACTAACGTGTAGATGTTATACATGTCCCTTTAGCAAAAGGACAAAGGAATGAACCTCTTTTTCAACAGCAGTCTATCTGATTGGTGTGCAGTGTATATGGGTCTTCCCTTCCCATAATGGAGGTCAGGCGTTCAATCCCTTTTAATTTGTTGGAAGAAAAATCCATCTGGTTCAGTTTCAGATGGATTTTGGTGGGAGACACTGGAACCATGGAGGCTGATTGGAAAGATGGTTTAATGATGAAGAAGGACCACCAACCACGTGTGATTCTGGGCAGCTGACCAAATGGAGTTGAAGGTTATAACTTCTTTGGGTTTTGTTTTTGAGCTTCCTGTTCCTGGTGCAAGAACATATCCTTTAATATTCTATTAACTGTGGTCAGATTCCTTTGGGGTAATGTAGGGGTTATGCAATGGTGGGACTTGAATAACTTAACAACCAGTTCTATGGCTGGGTAGGCATGGGAAGTTGTCATGTGACTGGATGGGTGTCATCACAGCCCTTCCACCCAGCCACTCTCCTCCAAGGCAGAGGTAGGATTCAGCCAGTTGGGGCTAATCCCACCACTGGCTGGCCCCACCCCATCTGTTTTTGGGCTGTTTTCAGACCATTTTTCAGGCTGTTTTCAGGCCATTTTCAGGTCATTTTTTAGACGCTTGTGGCCCAAAATGGGACAAAAAAGGCCAAAAAATGGGCCAGAAAACAGGCCGAAAACTGAGCAGGGGTGGGGCCAGCTACTTGTGGGATTTACTGGTTCGCCTAACTGCACAGTATCTTAACTACCAGTTCGCCTGAACTAGTGCAAACCAGCAGCAGCCCACAGTATTTAGGGGTCATAGCTGGCTCTATATGCAAAAGAGGAAATGCAAATCCTAGGTGCTTGCCTGAGCTAATTTTATCAACCTCTGGCTTATTGTTATCAGATATTGTTTCTCTGACTTCCCAGTTGAAGTTTGGACTGCTCTGGACTGCTTCTAATCCTACCATTCTGCCTTTCTTTCAAACTATCCAGGATTTTTAAAAGGTGGTCTCCTCAGTTTCTGCTTGGGGGCAGGGAGACTGGGGCTGTTGTCTGTCTCTGAAAAAACATTTAGGGAAATATAATATTCTGCCTTTTTTAGTATGCCTCCAAATATTTCATTCTTCCGGGGGGGGGGGGAGGGGGCTTCTCACAAATTCATCTCATTTTTATTTTTTTATTTTAAACCAGACAAAAGGAGAAGAAATAGAAATGGTTAGTTGAGGAGTTGAATTCTTGAGCATTAAAAAGAGAAGTGCCTTCAAAAAAACATTCCTATGCATTATTCATTTGCAAATCCGTGTGGGGCCAATTTCCATCTTGTCATTTATTTCTGAGATGGTTATCTGGCCAAACCACAGTTAAATGATGATGCATGGTTCGTTATAATTCTTGGAAAGAAAGTTCAATGGTTAAGGATGTTAAATAAATTACAGATAAAATGACCTTCTTGTCTGTATTTTTTTCCCCTTCCTGAAATACGCAGACATGACTTTGCATGCAAGAGGAACAAGTAATCTTGCAAAGCCAGGCAGGAGTCTGTCCATTTTTACCATGAATTATTTTCCTCATTTCCCCCCCCCCTAGCTTTTTTCTTCCACAGAAGGAATAAAAGAAAAAGTGATCGCTTGTATTGCAGGAATTGTGATTTATAATATTCTTTGTTCTCCTCATCCAGATGGAGTCTTTTCTTTAAAACTCGTTGAATATTAAAATATGTGCCATATTGGTCTAAAACAGAAAGGAGAATGTTGGATGTCCTTGTCAATCCCATCTTACAACTAATTAGCAGTAATTGAGATCAATTAGGTGTTTTATCAACTGATAACACGTCATACTTTTGCCAGGCAAGAAGAGAAATAGCTACAATTTGTGCTGCCCCATACACATACAGTGGTACCTCGGATCACGAACTTAATTCGTGAAATGACTCTGGTCGCGATCCGATTTGGTTGTGATGAGAGGCACAATTTCCCATAGGGTTCAATGTAAATCCGATTAATCCGTTCCAACCTTGTTTTTTGGTTGTGATGCGAGGCACAGTTTCCCATAGGGTTCAATGTAAATCCGGTTAATCCGTTCTGACCTTGTTTTTAAAATGTTCGCGGCTCCGGTTTGTGAAGCGAAACGGAGGTCGTGAATCTGGGCATTTTTACGAACTTTTCCGTTCGTGATGCGAGGGCGGAGTTCGTGATGCGAGGCAGAGTTCGTGAAGTGAGGCGGAGTTCGTGCAGCGGAGCATTTTTTACGAACTTTTCCGTTCGTGCAGCGAAACAGTGTTCGTGAACCGGGGCACATTTTTTGGGAAATTTTTGGTCGTGAAGCGAATTGGACGTGATGAGAGGCGTTCGTGGTCCGAGGTACCACTGTATATGGAAGAGTTCTACAGGTTTTTATTCAACCTGCCCCAAACAGGTCCTTGGAAAGCATCCCTGTTGTACAGGTCCGGATTACAAGAGTCACTGGAGTTCAACAGGCACACACGAAATCCTGGAAAGCAGTCCCTGGATTGGGACTGGCCAAGATATGCAGCACATGCACACAAGGCACAGAGCTGGGGACATTGCTGCATCAATGCTCAAGTTCTCAGGGTGGGATAAGTAAGGTGTCAATTGTAAAGTGTTACCATTACTATTATCAAGTTGACATTAGAGGGAGGCATTAGAGGGAGGATTCCATGCATACCTTCGGCCAGAGTCGGATCTCATATTTCTACAATCTTGTTGGTGGATATGATTTATGACACAGACTGAGGGAGGGGAGAGTCAGTTTCGTCTCTATAGAAGAACATGCCAAAATGTTGGTCCTAATAAATGACTGGGTTTCTTTTGAACTTTGTCTGGAGGTTCGTAGCTCAATTAGGTCATCTTTTGGAAACTTCACATAAGGATTGGTTCTGTAGAATTCTGTTTCCATTTCTTTTATAAAACAGAATTGAGTTAATTGTTGTCGACTAAGCCTCTGGTGTGCATTTTTACAACTTTGATAAATGTGGAATTGGGCTCTTAATTTATGTCATAATGATAGTCATTTTAAGACAGGATCCACAAAGGCAATTTATTTAGTTGCTAACAAATAACAATGGATCATCTTGTCCCTTAGGTGTCTGCCTAGTAATTAAGAGGAAGAGCGAATGTGTCCTTGAAGATGCTAAACATTTATGTGTATGCATTTGTTTGTTTTAATATAAATACATTAGAATCTAATATATGTCCCACCCAACATCCTTAAGATTTTAGACAGGCTGCAGTATATAAAATCTATAAAGCAATCATACGAAATAAAAATTAATAGCACTTTAATACCAGTTACCATGATATAATAGTCAAAGGCATAAAGATGGAATGTTCTGGCAGGTTATGGCTATTAAGACAGAGATTGTGATGGAATGTTGTTGGAGGGAGGGGATGCATTGCAGAGTAACAAAAGACAGCAGTTTACATGGAAGAAAGAGAGTTAAGATAAGATGGTCCCTCCTTAGTGAATGTTTAATGGTGCAATTAGCCTTCTTTAGTTTGGCAAGATTTTTGCCTACAGGTGAGAAACCATAAAAGGAACTTCTTAGAAGAGTCTTAAAAATTTTACCTGTTTTTAGAGCCTGACAGAAATGCATAGGTAAAAAGTAAAATCTCTAATTATTTAAACAGCAGCAGCAATCCCAAAGGTGCTTTTACAAGAGGCAACTGGACTTTCCAGTTTGGGTTTTTTTTTCTTTGAAGACATTTTGCTTCTCATCCAAGAAGCTTCTTCAGCTCTTCAGATATACTACTCTTCACCCCCAGGAGCACTTTGCAGGCTTCAGCAGGGTTGGGGGGAAGGCAAAAATGTCCCAGTTTTTGTGAAAACAGCCCATTTTTCACAAAAACAAGGACAATGTTGCCTTCCCCCAGCCCTGCTGAAGCCCGCAGAGTGCTTCTGTGGGCTGGGGAAAGGCAAAAATGTCTCAATTTTTGCGAAAAACGGGCAAAGAAAAATGGGCCCGTTCTTTGCCTGTTTTTCGCATAAATGGGATGTGGGGGCAGGGTTTCAGGAGGCCAAAAATGGCTGTATTCAGTGAATAAGTTGCACCAACATTTCCACGCTCTTTTAGGGGAGGGAAAGGTGTCTATTATATTACGAAAAATATGGTAGGTTTAAAAATAGTTTCTATCCTCGGGCTGTCTTTATGTTTTTATGTTTTATGTTTTATAATTGCCTGTTCACCGCCCTGAGTCCCGCAAGGGAGATAGGGCGGTATATAAATTTAAATAAACGTAAACGTAAACATGTCAGACTCTTAAACATAAACACAATCACTCCCATATGACTAGTTTTTCTTTTCTTTTTCCTAATTACTTGCATAGAGATTATTCTTTATGCTATTTATGTTGTTTGTATTTTTTGCCATGGATTGCCCCAGTGAGGCTAAAACCAATGCCATGCTATACATGACATACCATGACAATAAAGGCTACACTAACCCAGTAATGACAAAGTAATGACTGAGTTTGAGTATCATTCACATGAAGTTGGCATTCGAACTTCAACCACCTGATAGCTTTATTCAACTATTGAGGAACATGACTTTTACTTCAGTTTTACTTAATCAATTTAACAGGCTCCCGTGTCCAAGATTATCCTTCCACCCCAGTAAAGAGGCATCTTTCAGGGCAATCAAAGAATTGTTGGTGATGAAAGTTATTGTGCTGATTGAAGAACAGTTTCTCAGGAACTGAGGAAGAGACTCTATGCAACTGTCTATTTTAAAGCCGCGACTCTGCATCCTGATGTTAGAGGGGATTTTCGACTTGCTGAATACACCCTGCCAGCCGCTTGATCTGAACAGTCAAGCAAAAAAAAAGTCTGCATGTGCCAAATCAGATAAAAGCAAGTGTTTTGTTCATATTCTTAGGCTCTGAAATTTAAAAAGAAAATAACCAGTATCAACTTTAGGGTTTAGAATAGAATAGAATTCTGTTGTTTTTTTAAAAATAATTTTACTGTAAACTAGTAACAGAAAAAAAAAACAGAAATAGGACATTGACAAGACAAAACTACATAGATATAACTGGGAGTGACTCACCCCCTATATGTATACAGCAGGGGTGTCCAAACCTGGGAACTTTAAGACTTGTGGACTTCAACTCCCAGAATTCTGGGAGTTGAAGTCCACAAGTCTTAAAATTCCCAAGTTTGGACACCCCTGGTATACAGCTACCAGGTAACATCATATATTATCTTACTACATTTCCAGTTGTTCTAGTTATTTCCGTTTATCTATATCTTACATTAATTAATTCTTTATAATTGTTACTGCTCCATATATTTATTTTATTCACTATTTACATATCTACATTGTATATTTTTCGCTATCGCTCATCCCGTAATCTTTTTACCTCTATCCATTCATACCATTTTTCCCAACTTTGATAAAATATTGCTTCCTGTCTGTCTTTAAGAATATATGTTAGTCTGTCGCATTCAGCACACCAGAAGATTTTGTTGTTAATTAGTTGGTCTGGTGCTAGTTGTCATCTTTAAAGCGCTCCATGGCACGGGACCTAGTTATCTGCGGGATCGGATCCTGCCCCATACATCCTCATGGCCGATTCGCTCCCACAGAGAGGGTGCCGTCCACTAGACTTTGTCAGCGGGCGACGCCCAGGGGAAGGGCCTTCTCTGTGGCGGGCCCAGCCCTCTGGAACAACCTTCCCCCCGAAATCAGAACAACTACGGACCTCCGCTCCTTCCGTCAAAAACTCAAAACACACTTTTTCTGCTTGGCCGGCCTAGGTTAGTCTTTACCTTTAGGGTGTTAGGGAATTTTAGCTTTATAACTTGGGGATTTTAGCGCAGGGATAATCTTAATTTAATTTGTTTTTATCTTATTTATCTTATTTATCTTATTTTATCGTATTTATTCTATGTATGTATTTTTTATAGTATTTTAAATTTCTCCCTGTGCACCGCTCCGAGTCCCCTTGGGGAGAGGATGCGGTATACAAATAAAATTTGATTTGATTTGATTCCCTTTCCAAAACTGTGCTTATACTATTCTGGCTACAGTGATAATGTGTGTGAAAAGATACCAGTCTATCTTCCTTATGCCTCCGGGGTTTATTCCCAATAAATAAGCCTCTGGTTTTAATTGAAAGATGGTTCCTATAATCTCCGTAAGCCAATCTTTTATCCTACTCCAATATCTTTGGGCTTGTAGACATGTCCACCATTGATGGTAGAATGTGCCTGGCTGCCTCGCATTTCCAGCATACTTCAGGCATTCCAGGAAACATCTTCGCAATTCTTGCTGGTGGTATATGCCATCTGTAGAGCATCTTAAACATATTTTCTTTAAAAGACACTGCCATCGTTAATTTTACTGTTTTATTCCATATTTCTTGCCACTTTTCAAGATCCAGTGAATACCCGAAATTTCTCCCCCAGGCTATCATCGAGACTTTGACAATTTTGTCACCTATATTTCGTGTTAGCAAGAGGTTATATACTTTAATAATACATTTTTATTAGTTTTTGATTGGCCACGGGTGATTGGACACACAAGGAATTTGTCTTTGGCGCATTTGCTCAGTGTACATAAAAAGCCCAGATACATTTGTCAAGAATCATAAGGTACA
The DNA here is from genome assembly GCA_039707465.1 of Rhabdophis nuchalis. NCBI lineage: Eukaryota > Metazoa > Chordata > Lepidosauria > Squamata > Natricidae > Rhabdophis > Rhabdophis nuchalis. The sequence continues at coordinate 18,912,269 of CM077648.1, forward strand.
ACACTTAATGATAGTCATAAGGTACAAATAAGCAATCAGGAAATAATCAATATCAATATTAACGTAAGGATACAAGCAACAAGTTACAGTCCTACAGTCATAAATGGGAGGAAATGGGTGATAGGAACAATGAGAAGTTTAATAGTAATAGTTATGCAGACTTAGTAAATAGTTTTGAGGCAGCGGTAGAAGCTACAGAGGTCTAAGGCTGGCCTAGGCCTGAAACTTTGGTCAAGTAACTTTGGTCAAGAAGTAAAGAATGCAAGCCATGCTCAATATAATCTGCTTACTTGCAGAAGGTCTGTCTGACCCAGACAGATGCATCCTGTTTGGTGGGCTGCTCTCACAGCCTTTCCCAGCAACCTCTCCATTTTATCTCCTTGCTAGCTACAAATAGACTCCGAATGCATATATCTTGTCGACCTAAGCAAACTGTGTCAACTGGTAGGTTTTCGAGTCCCCCAACCCCATATTTGGGCAAATGTAGGATGACAGGAATGTGTACGTCACCGAAGGTATAAGAGTCAAACTTTGTCAATTTATCGGGGTTCAGACATTTTTGGATGAGCTTGCAGCTTATCGCTGAACCTGTGCACATAATAAACTCCTTACTACTTTGAAGAGCTTGTCTGTGTCCTGGCTTTCCTACAACAGTTGGACAGTGTTGAGGGAATTATTTGTTTAGCAGAGTGATGGCATTGAGGGCTAAACTGTTCTTGTGTGTAGTTGTCTTGGTGTGCAGCTCTATAGCATCATTTTGAGGGTAGGAATTGAAGCAATTTATGTCCAGGATTAAGGTGACCAGATTTCTTCTTTCCTAAAGCGAGACACCATCAACAGGGGGCTTTCCCAGATCCTCGCCGCACACTTTCCTCGCTGGCCAGGGTGTGTGCAGGCCGACCCCCTCCCTCCCTTCCCCCCACCCCCCGAGCAGGGCACCTGCAGGTAGGCATCTGGTGGGGCAGCGGGGCCGGGCAGGCGGCGGGCACTCTGCACGCGCTGAGAAAGAGGCACGGGGTGTGGGCAGGAAGCGGCGGGCTGGCGGGCAGGCAGAAGGGGAGGGCCGGCGAGGAGGAGCCAGACAGGCACCAGGCGGCAGAAGAAGAGGAGAGCCGCGTGGCCCTGAGGTTTCTGCTGCGCCACCATGCGCTGAGAGCAGCCAGCCGGAAGCCCCAGTGCCGCCCGCCCATTCCACCATGGCCGCCCGGGACGAGCCAGGTGAGGAGGAGGCGGCGGTGGGGCTTCTGGCTGGCCGCTCTCAGCGCATGGCGGTGCAGCGGAAACTTCAGGGCCGCGTGGGTACCAGCTGGCTCTCCTCTTCTTTCACCGCCTGGTGCCTGTCTGGCTCCTCCCTCGCTGGCCCTCCCCTTCCACCTGCCCACCAGCCCGCCGCTTCCTGCCCACGCCCCGTGCCTCTGGCGTGTGCAGAGCGCCGCCGTCTGCCCGCTGCTGCCCCAGGCAAAAAGCGGGACATTTTGAAGAGGCCGCAGGAGGCGGGACTAATTCTTTGAAAGCGTGATTGTCTCGCCAAAAGCAGGATGTCTGGTCACCTTATCCAGGATGTGAGAGGTCTGTAAATATTTTCACGGCCTTCTTTTTGATTTGTGCAGTATACAGGTCCTCCATGGAAGGCAGGTTGCTAGTAATTGTTTTTTCTGCAGTTCTAATTATCAGTTGAAGCCTGTGTTTGCCTTGTTGGGCTGCAGAACCAAACCAGACAGTTATAGAGGTGCAGATGACAGACTCAATAATTCATCTGTAGAACAGAATCAGCAGCTCCTTGGGTAGTTTGAGCTTCCTGAGTTGGCACAGAAAGAACATTATTGTTGTGCTTTTTTGATGACATCCTTTACTGCAAAGGAGCTCCTGAAAAACCATTCTGTTAAATAGATCCTTGGCCTAAATAATGGGGATAAAACATTTCGCCTTCTTCAATGTTTTACAGCAAGCGCAACATGATGCTAAAGTAAACCAGGGCCCAAAGTTTTTTCTAAGATATTTCAATAACCCTGACTAATATGCCATTGGGGAGAATGATGCATCAACGATGTGTTTGTCCTGTCTTTCTGTTCCAATACCAGCAATGTTGTCACCATAACAGATAGGTTTCCTCACAGGAGATTACACTGATTCTCTCCTGAATTAATGAAGAATCCTGTATCTAGGTAGACAAAATTGGTAAGATCAATTCCATTTAGACCATTCACATATTCAGTCATTCTCTGTTCAACAGTGTAAAAGAAATAGTGAATTGATATGTCAATATGTAAGTTGGATGGAAGGAAGGAACGATATTCTCAAAAACAGAAGAATAATTATGAAGAATTATTCTTCAGAAGAATTTCTATTGGCAAATCAATAGAATCAAGATATTTTTAATGTGCACTAAAACCTGTTTGTCTTAGTGGACTTAAGAGTGCTGGGTTATTATTTTGTTTCAATTATTATTTTGTTCCTGTTACTATTTTCCTGACTCGCTTTTCCACTTTTAATATATTTTTAATGAATAAATTATAGTAATTTATTCAGTTTAACTTTTGAATAGGTAGTGTTGTATAGCTTTTCTTCCACATACAGGTAATTTAAAAATTGGGTTAAACATTATAAAGCAAACAAATATCACTGTTTGAAAATTCTTAATTGTTCAGGGAGATAATTTTTTATATGAAAATAATGTTTTGGCAACAGGAAGGCAGTTTTCGCGGAATTTATTTATGCCTTTTTTTTGGGTCATGGAGAAAATGGGGAAATGGGGCTTCAAAATTTACTCCTTTGCTATCAAACTTTTTCAGCCACTTTTAGGGAAGGTTCTTAGATCATAAAAAGATGGTTCGGAGACTACATACAAGATGCCAGTTGCAATGTTTTCATGGTGGGTTTTTTTCCCCAAACTTAAGAACCTCTTGATGGGAAAGATAGGTCAAACTTTAAATAATTGTATAATTGCATAGTTTTCTTTGTGATCCTATACTCAGTCACTACGTGTTTATAAGCTTTGGAGAAGGTTAGACAAGAAGATCAAAAGGCTGGTTTTTTTTGCACTATCTGTAAGGAAGGAGTTGAAGTTAAAATTAAAGTATTTGGACTGTGTTGCTTGCTCTAAAAAAATCAGTGGTCTTTTACTCTTAACACGTCATTTGGCTGCTTGCATTTTAAACCATTTAAAAATTTTTAAATTTAATTCAATTTAATTTAAATTTAATTTAATTTAATTTAAATTTAACTTAATTTAATTTAAATTTTTAAAAAAATTATGGCAGAGTTGCCATATTGATGAGATGGATGGCATATAAATTTAACAAATAAATAAAGGACTCTGCTTTAAAATGATCACCAATAAATCTTGACTGGTTACACGTTCAACATTATGGTTCTCAATGAAATCAGTAAAAGTCCATTGTAGCTTTATACTTGTAATGAAAGAGCAGAGCTGGCTATTTTCTGTCCTTATATTTTATTACAAAAGAGCAGTAAGAGATTCAGCAAGGGACTTGCTACGGGGTGATTATGGTTTCTTTTTCCCCCTACTTAAAGCCACTCATCCTTCAGTCGTGCTCCTTATATTCCCACCCAAGGCGTGCAATAATCTCCAGAAATGTACCGCCTGGAGTGTACAGTTGCTTAATAAATTACTCTGTCTTACTTATCTTTCCTTTGGCATATCCCTGCTGGCACAAAGCTATTATCCTGTGAGAATATTCTTTTCTATTGACATTTATTCTTAATTAACCATGCAGAGTCTCTTTAGGTTTGTAATGTTCCAGGAGAAAATTTGTGTGACCAAAAATGTTTTGAATGAAAGCCATCAGCGTTGGCTTCACAAAACTTGCTCTACAGCTCTATTGTTTCATATGAGTGGAAATGGACAGCCATGGAATTAATCCAAAACATAAAATCATAGATGTTAAGATTTGAAGAAATTGTTTTAGACTCATCTTCCAAGTATTTTTATTGGGTTCAACAATCGGCAAATAGGGGAATCCACGTTTAAAAATTTCAAGGAAAGACATCCATTTTACTAAGGAACTCTACCTCTGGAGATACACGTTACAGGTAGTCCTTGACTTACTACCAATTGGAAGTTACAGCAGACCCTGAAAAAGGGACTGACGATCTAGTTTTGAAGTTCTGATGTCATTCCCTCCCTCTCACCCACCCTGTAGTCACATGACTGCATTTTGGATGTGTTCAATAATGTGAACAAGGATGGTTAACAAACTGAGGCAAGACAGAAATATCAGCAACCATTTATTTTACGAGTATCACTAACGCGCAAACTAGCAACTAGAAAATGAACCGCGAGGGTCCCATCTGACAGCTCCTTAAATACCCCGCTGTCAGACATCTGGACCAATCAGAGTTCAGCTCTGTTCCCACCCAGGGAACGGCCTGCATGAGACGCCGAATACATAACAGGATACTCAGTAACTGGCCCACATTAATGGCTGTTTGCAGCATTTCATGGTCATGATGTTTACTTCTTGTTTCTAGTTTAAAAAAAGCATTGAGCACAATGAGATTGCTTTACAATCACAGGCTAACTCAATTCAATTCAATTCAATTCAATTTATTCAATTTATATCCCGCCCTTCTCCGAAAGGACTCAGGGCGGCGCACAGGAATTTAAAACAATATACAAAATAGTACCAATTATAATTTAAAAAACTTATTAAATGACAAAACCTGCGCTAAAACCAGATTAAATCCCCCATTTAAATTGTAAACTATCCCTCCCCTCCTCCCTGGAACCCCCTAAAAGCCAAATTAAGAATTTTGTTCAAACACCCCTAGAACTGCGACCCGCCCACCTCTCTTGATACAGAATCCCTCATCAAGGTGGGCCCTCGTTGACGCGGAGAGCCATACCTGCGAGTAGGGGGACTCCCGCAGTAGAAAAGGTCTGCCTTAGAGTACTTCATGGTGAATGTCATAAATATGATATATATAAATATGTATAAATATATATAAAATATAAGGTCAGAGGAGTTGTTAGACAGGGCATTAAAATTCTAGATGTTATTGAATATTAAAATAGATGTTAAAATATGTAAAGTACAAGTTAAACTCAGGAGACGTCTAGACCGGCTCTAAAAAGTTCATAAATAGTTCATAAATTCATAAAAATCATGCATGGTTCAAAGATAGTTAATCATGGTTCATAAATAGTTAGTTTGTCATCGAAGGTGGGAGAGTTAGTTCATATGGATATATCAGACTGGGGGTAGAGGGTGGCTTTGGCCTTCCAGTTGTAAATTAGTCCCGGCCTGTAGTCCTCAAGGACTCCTCCAGTCCCACAATACCAGGAGTCTTAAGGGCCTCAGCTGAAGAGTTCTAATAGCTGAGGCCAGTTTTTCTCGGCCTGGAGCCTCCACTGCCACCTTTGTCCCCGGTGGCATCTCCTTCGGCCCCAACGCCTCCAGCGCTCCTGGTATCTTTCGGCCTGCCAGGCCCAGATCTCCTTAGGCCCGGCCCGGCCCAGCAACTCAATGCTCACTCCAGGAGTTTGATTCTCACCAGGCTCAAGTTTGCCTCGGCCTTCCCTCCTTCCAAAGTGGGTAAAATGAGGACCCAGATTGTTGGAGACAATATGCTGATTCTGTAAAGATATACTCATGTATATGAGTCTAAGTGCTATTGCTTCCTGAAGAATTCAGCAGTTGGCTAAGCTAATTTGTTCGGGATATAATTAAAGAAATAGTTTTTCCAACATCCTGATTATTTTTTTAATAAATTCATTCACGTAGCCCCATCATTTTTAATTAGCATCATAATATGTTATTTAAAAAATTGACGGTATGGACTTGTCAAGATTATGCGTCTGCCAACATTCACAGGTATAATTCCCATTTCACTGAGAGGATTAAAGAGAGTTAAATGTGCAAGCAGAAAGTGCAATCCAAAATTAATATCTTTTTCCCCTCCTAAAAATTACAATTACACTCATTTTAATATACGCAGGGAGCACAAGTCTCTGGGTTTATAAAAAGAAAACAAGTGGGAGGGAGATCTTTTCATATCTTGGCATTATAAAAGAAGAATTCACAATCTAAAACTTAACCTTTAGGGAATGAAAGATGTTGTAAAGGTAAAGGTTCCCCTCACACAAGCGTGCTAATTGTTCCTTACTCTAGGGGGCAGTGCTCATCTCCGTTTCAAAGCTGAAGAGCCAGCGCTATCTGAAGACGTCTCCATGGTTCATGTGGCCAACATGACTAAATACTCAAGGTGCACGGAACGCTGTTACCTTCCCACCAATTTTTTACTTGCATTTTTACATGCTTTCGAACTGCTAGGTTGGCAGAAATTGGGACACGTAACGGGAGCTCGCTCCGTTACACAGCACTAGGGATTCAAACTTCTGAACTGCCGATCTTCTGATTGACAAGCTCAGCGTCCTAGCCACTGAGCCACCGCGTTCTTTTGAAAGATGTTTTGGTGAAGACAAAATAAAAATTCAGCCATGGGTGTGGCAGCACAAGGAAACAACTATTAATGACAATAGCCAGCCATCAACACCCTAATTAACAACTAAAATCTGCAACCATAAAAATACAACATGCACAACAGCCCAGTGAACATATTCTGGACAGCGAAAAGTTCCCTGAGGATGGGTTCCAACACAAATCTTAAAGCTCAGAAGAATAAATCTTTGGTCTCAATGACCAACTCAGATTGGATCCTGCAACATTATTCTGGGATCCATTTCACTTGCCTTCTTTCACCCCTCAAAAATTCTCTGGGTATGGAATTGTAGTTCCACAATGAAACCTTAGATTTAAGCAGGATGTTTTTCTGACAGCTAACCAAGTAATTATTTAGCCCTCTAACTTCTGACAAGGGAGTGAAGTTATTGTACATTGGGGGAAGACCATATATCTACTTAAGGAATAGCATGGCCCCTTGCTGCAAAGTCCTCCAGAAGGGGAAAAGCAAGAAACCTGTGTATTATTTCACTGTCTTCTACCTCTGTGAAGAACTTCGCAATTGCTCTCCTCAGGATATCTTGCCACACTATACATTTGTCCCAACTACAGGGATAGGATTAAGGGCATTACAATAGAATGGAAATCCTTCAGCGGGGGAGATATATATATATAGTTCAGCGGGGGACATGTGGGAACAAGTGTTTCCTCATCTGTTATTTGTTTGACAAGGAAAGACCAGCACTAGAATATTAAGCGAAAGCAAAGTTTAGGTCACTCTACAGATGTCTCAGGCTTGGCCATAACTTTTAGAAACATATTGCTCACAAGTTTATCCAGGTGTTTAAAAGAGCCTACGATTGGAGAGACCACTCAGGTATATCTCAGAGCTATCCGGACTAGCATTAGGAACAAATGCTGTTGAAGAAGCTACCAAAGCAATTGAAGACCTTCTAAAGTAGCCGCTGTTGTAGCCTGCCAGTGGAGCCAGAGTTGGACAGTGAGGAGGTTGGGGAGGAACATGAGCCAATCCTGGAGGCTGGGGAAGGCTCGGATGAGGGCTCTGCGTCGGAGGCAGAGAAGGGGCCAAGGCCGTCTGGCTGTTTTCAGCTGCCTTCGGAGCTAGATATCAGTGAGTCAGAGGAACAGCTGGAGCCTGTTCCCAGTGTGTGCATGCGCAGAGCTTCCAGAAGAAAAGAACAGCTAAGAAATCATGGTCGACTTGGGACTAAAGCTGCAGGTGGACGATGAATGGGCCCTCCCATAGGAAATAAAAGAGGAGCAAAACGGGAGTAGGCTTTTGCAGGAAACAATTCGTTCGTTTGTTCATTCGTTCATTCATTTCAGGAGTGTGGAGATCCCATTGCAACCCTTATGCTGCAACAGGACCGGGCGTCCACCATGTGAATGTGCGCTCACATGCGCACCCACCACCCACGATGCTCCAGCTGCTCGGCAGAGCATCGTGCAGGCACCGTACACTCCGTGCATGTGCGCAAATGGCCCAATTGGGTCAAATACAGGTAAGGAGAGCAGGCAGGCAGGTGGGCCCTCTGGAGCACCATACTGGAACAGTACCTGGTGTTCCCAGAAGGCACCAGTATGCCCCTATCGGGGCGTATCGGCCATAACCCACCACTGGTGTAGATCATCTGTGAATCTCAGAGACTCTGTGCTATGTCTTTCCTTGAATAGCACTGTGTTTGGAAAATATTTACATGGCAGATTTCCAAGGTCTGTGGTCATAAATTCACCTTCGAAAGGCTGTTTATCATGCCTTTGCTGAATGTGAATGGGAGGAATTCACATTCGTTTAATAAAAGGGGTTTTGGCGGGGCTAGGAATCTGCTTCGTGCTTTTTGATTGATTGATTGATTGATTGATTGATTGATTGGATTTATATGCCGCCCTTCTCCCAAAGGACTCAGAGCGGCGTACAACATAAGAGACATATAATACAAAAGTTAGAAAAATATTAAATAAAAAAATCCAATAAGCAATAAATTAATAGACATTATAAATAAATCAAAATTGGAATAAAAATTAATACGTTATTTTGTTCAGGCCAGACCAGCTTGCTGGAAAAGCCAGTTTTTTAGGGTGCACCGGAAGGACGGGAGGTCGGGAATTATACGAAGCTCCGGGGGTAGCTCATTCCAAAGGGAAGGCGCTCCCACAGAGAAGGCTCTCCCCCTGGGGGTCGCCAGCCGACACTGCCTGGCTGACGGCACCCTGAGGAGGCCAACTCTGTGAGATCGTACTGGACGGTGGGAGGCTACTGGTGGCAGTAGGTGGTCTCGCAATTGGGGAAGCCTAGGTCAGAACAGCGGCCTCCAACCTTTGGGGCACCAGGGACTGGTTTGGTGGAGAGAAGTTTTCCCACGGACTGGAGGCAGCCTGGTTTCATGTGCTGCCTACATCCTACGGATAAAGCTTCGCTTGTTTGCGCAGCCTGGTTTCAGGCGTGCTGCATCCCCTGCTCTAAAGCAAAAGTTGAGAGAGATTTATTCTGTGCCCTTTCCTCTGAATACTGAACGGAAGTTTCCAATTTTCTCTTCAGCTTTCTTTTTCTGCAGAAGGGCCTTTTATCTACCAAGCTTATCATCAAGGTGTGTTTCATTCCTTTTACTGGAAATTTCCTCATGGTTTACTTTATTTTGCAAGGTGGCAGAAAGCATTGCTAACATTTACTATCGTATATCTATCCGTAATGTTATAGAGCAGTGATGGCGAACCTATGGCACGGGTGCCACAGGTGGCAAGCGGAACCATTTCTTAGGGCACGTGAGGCGTTGCCCTGTCAGCTCCAGCACGCATGTGTGCGTTGGCCAGCTGATTTAGGCCTTCTTTTGAGGCCATTTTTCACTCTCTGGAGGCTTCAGGGAAGCTCCTGAAGCCTTTGGAAGTGGGGAGGAGGCTGTTTTCACCCTCCCCAGGTTCCTAGAAAGCCTCTGGAGCCTGGGGAGGGTGAAAAAGGTGCGCCAAAACCAGGGGTTGCGTACATAGCATTATGGGTGTGGCACGCCCATGCACACACCCCTGCGTTCCCCCCACTTTTGGCACACGAGCCAAAAAAGGTTAGCCATCACGGGTGCCGTCAACCGTGCAATGCCGGTTGGCGACCCCCAGGGGAAGGGCCTTCTCTGCAGTGGGCCCAACCCTCTGGAACGACCTGCCTCCCGAACTCCGCGTCATCTCGGACCTCCGCCTGTTCCGCCAGCACTTAAAAACGCATTTTATCCACCTAGCCGGCCTGGCGTGAACCACCCTACACCGACTGAGTATTAGTTTGCCAAAGTTTTAATTAGTGGGATTTTAATTATGTTTTAACACAGGGTTTTGAGTTTAATGTTGTTTTAGGATAATATATAGTATTTTGTATATTTGTACTTGCTTTTAATTTTTCCTGTGCGCCACCCCGGGTCCCTCTGTGGGAGATGGGTGCGGGATATAAGTATGAATAAAACTAAACTAAATAGAGCCTCCCTGACTGCCTCTTCTTTCTGATTTTTAAAAAAGAGAGGGGTGGTGGTGGATGAATGCCTTCATAGTGTCTTTTCTGCCATGAAACACGAGAAGCCAAATGTGTTATAAATTGCCAGAGAAATACAGGTGAAGTTTTTATAACTAAAACTCAGGCTCCTTACAATTTCTCCCTTTGCTGATTTAAGTTTAAGGCAAAATACTTCTCTCTGTGTAAAAAAAAAACAGTTTTATTTTCTTTCATATGGAAAGAAAATGAACTAGGAAAAAATATTTTGCTAAAAATGCAGAATAACAGAGTTGGAAGGGACCTTGGAGGTCTTCTAGTCCAACCCCCTGCTCAAGCAAGAAACCTTATACCAAGCCAGACAAATGAATTCAATCTCTTCTTTAAAACCTCCAGAGGAGTGATGGAGCACTCACACCTGTTCCACTCTTTAATTTTTCTTACTGACAGAAAATTTCTTCTTACATTTATCTTCTCTTCAGGTTAGCCTGCACCTCATTTACAATACAATACAATAGCAGAGTTGGAAGGGACCTTGGAGGTCATCTAGTCCAACTCCCTGCCTAGGCAGGAAGCCCTATACCATCTTGTCCTGGGGGCAGGACAAGAAGCAATGGGTGGAAACTAATCAAGGAGAGAAGCAACTTAGAACTAAGGAGAAATTTCCTGACAGTTAGAACAATTAACCTCTGGAACAGCTTGCCTCCAGAAGTTGTGAATGCCCCAACCCTGGAAGTCTTTAAAAAGATGTTAGATAGCCATTTGTCTGAAATGGTATAAAGTTCCTGCCCACGCAGGGGGTTGGACTAGAAGACCTACAAGGTCCCTTCCAACTCTGCTATTGTATTGTATTGTATTGTATTTCAGACAAATGGCTATCCAACATCTTCTTGAAGACTTGTAGTGTTGGGGCATTTACATCTTAGTTTAGTTTAGTTTAGTTTATTGGTTTTTTATACCGCCCTGCTCCCGAAGGACTCAGGGCGGTGTACAGCCAAAATAAAAACAAGTATATAAAAGTTAAAAGAAAGCTTTTAAAAGACATAATTAAAATATTGGCCGAAATGTGGAAAAAACCCAAACTAACCCTGATTAAAATAATAAAAATTCAAATTTTAAAATTTTTAAATCATGCTTTATGCCAGCCCGGCTTGTTGAAAGAGAAAGGCAAAATTTGCAAAATCTTCTAGTTGGACAGAGATAATTTAGGAAAATGACAAACCAAGAGTTCCATAGATATTTTCCCTGAGGTAATGGAGTAGGTTTGAGAAAAGTTTGGCTGATTTCTTCTTTTGAGGGGGGACCGAAGTATTCTTCTTCTCATGTCCTAATGGTCAGTGATTCTCCTTTGAGATCTTGTTTGAATCACTTTACGTTGAGGTGGAGAACTAGAAGTCTTCTAGAAGTTGCAAAATTACAAAGCGTACCACCATAAGTGGTATTCTTTCCTTTGGAGCTTTTCAATTAGGCTTGATTTTAAACATTTGTACCAGAGGTGGATTCCTACCATTTAGACCGGTTTGGCCCAATAGGTAGTAACTAGGCCTGCCATGCCCCCAAACCGGTTATCTTGGCAGCCGCGCCATCTTGATTTTTGGTTCTGCGCATGCACAATTCAGTAAGAATTATGTGCAACAGACAGAATTGGACACATCAAATGTTGCAAACAATATAGCATAGGTGAAGCTCTCAGGTAAAATTACAGCCTCAGAATATTGAAAAGCAGATCTCACATATTGCTCAGGCTGCACCAGCCTTAGTGATCAAAAAGCTACCAGACATTTTCACTGAGCTAAACATTGCTTGCAAAATGCTTTTATAACTGGTTGTCTTTAAAAGATCTTTTCTGTTATCCATCTACACCCACTCCATGTTGCACAGGTTAATCCGCGCAATCTGGGATTGTTTTAGATTTCAACATTGGCTCTTCTTTCAATATTTATTCTTTCCAATCCAAAGAAAGAAAAAGATGGTGTGTTGGGTCCTTTATCTATCTGTCTCCCTGTTCATTGGGCCAAAATGGAACCAAATTTGGCATGGGGGAGAGGATACATTAAGGTGGAACGTGGTCTAGATCCAGGGGTGGGTTCCTGCCAGTTCCAACCTCTTCTATAGAAGAGGTTCCACAAATCTGCAGTGCTGTTTAGAACCGGTTCCAGCTCCCTCTCTCCATCAAGATGAAGAGTGAGAGGAGGAATTCTGGGAGTTGAAGTTCACAAGTCTTAAAGCTGTCAAATTTGAACACCCCTGGGGTTTTTTTTCTAAAGGGTTAGGGGTGCAAGGGTCTTGTAACTTGACAGCTTTAAGACTTGTGTGCTTCAAATGCCAGAGTTTCTGAGCCAACATTTTGGTTGCTAAGTAAGAGCATTGTTAAGTGAGTTTCACCACATTTTACAAGTTGGCCACGCCCACCCAGTTACATGACTGCCAAGCCACTCCCACTCAGTCACATGGCTGGCAAGCCACTCCCACAAATGTATTATTGCAGAAATCATAGTTTGCAGATGTTCACTGTTTCTTCTATAGATAGTCTTGTCATGCATCCTCACCTGAACAGGATTTTTCCAGCTCTGCATTCCAGTCCAAGCATCTAGCCCACTTTTTAAAAAACAAAAACAGTCCAAGAAGGTGGAAGAGACTTTTGATCCAGAAACACTTTTCTAAAAGTCTCAGTGCCTGATTTTTAGCAGCTTTGATGCTCATCTGGCTTGAGTGTAGCTCCTGACATTTGCAGATGTATATTATAGTTTAATTACACAAATACATTTAGGGAAAATGTGTGTGTGTGTTCCAGCATAACTCTGGAATGCCTGGGCTGCTGAAACGAAATGAAATTAATTATATCTATAGTGCCAAATCACGGTACTTTTGACAGTGATAGTGTGCATTAGTATGATAGTGTTTGGATATAGCCTGTTGTGCCTTAAGATGGCGTATACTGTACAGCATAGAGGAGTTGCCATGGTAATTGCTTCACAGTACACCACAAGGAGGCTCCAACCTAATACAGAACTCGGATAAATAAATACCCAGACAACACTGGGTTATCAGCTAGTTTTAAATATAATATCATGTTGTCCTATAGATATGATACAATTTAAAATAAACAAAAACCAAAAATAAGCACACCCAGTTATTAAAATCATTTTCCGTATCAATACAAAGGCCTACATTAGGAGTGTTAAACTCACGGCCTGCGGGCCAGATACATCACGCGCTGGCCACACCCAGTTTAGCGAGGGGGGGGGAAAGTCACAATAGGTCATGTGACAAAACCATGACAATTTGAGTTTGACACCCCTGGCCTACATGGATTCAAAAACATTGGTAAGAAGAGAACCAAGAGGGGGTTGGTTTATTATTATTTAGCTAGGACAGTGATAGCTAACCTTTTTGTAGGCGCCAGCACCCATGTGCCCACAGCCATAATGTAATGTGTGCATGACCCCCCGCGCATGCCCTGCTCCTGCTGCATGCACAAGCAACCCCCTGCATGTGCCTCATGCATGCGCACACATCTCCTGCATGCGCCCTCCCCGCCCCACATGTGCTGCAGAGACCTAAAAATCAGCTAACTGACGGGAGGCGTGCATGCATGCGCAGTGGAGCTGAGCTGGGTGAGACTTCTCTCCGTCTCTTTCCCTCTCCCTTCCTCTCCTTCTCCCTTGCTCCTCTCCCTTGCTTCCTTATATTCCCCTATGTTATTTCTCTGCTGGAATAAAAAATAAAATTGGAAGAATGCTGTGTGTATAAGATACTATATGGGATAAAATCAGAACCAAAACTATTAGTGTGGTTAGATAGGCAGGGGATGTTTCTATCTCCATCTATATTCCTGTGTGTGAGTATGTCGAGATAGTTACAGATTTAGTGATCCATATAGTGCTCTGCATATAAAGGCAGTTTATATCAGAATTGAAGTAGAAAAAAAAACTCCTGAATGTTTAACAAGTTTCAAATCAGAAACATACAAAATGCAAACACTCTTGCAGAAGATAGATACGAGTCATGAATTTCCTACTTTCTCTTGTTTTCCATTTTGCTGATCTTCACCTCGATGCCCACGCAAACTGTCAGCTTCTGAAGCTCATTATATGACTTTCTTTTAAGAGACACAGAGATCAATTAATGAGGAGAAATCTTTTTTTCCTCTGTTTAAGAGCTGCAGCATTTGTCTATGGCCTATAAATACGTTGTAGTGGAGCTTGTCTAACTGAAATAATTGGTCCTCTCATTATTCCTCTCCAAATGGTAACTAGAAATGAACTTGAGCAGGTTGATAAGAGCTGGTAATACATTTGCTGGTGAAGGGGCATGAACTGTTAAAAGAAAAATATTACTAAAGGTCAAAAATATAAAATATCCAAATAACACATTTCCTCCCAAGTTGCTCCTGGTTAGATAAACATGGAAAGCATGCATTTTTTGATAGGAAATAGTGGTATCTGAAACAAATAGTACACAGTCTTGGTATACTATAGGTTGGGCTGACAGTTTTCAGAACTGCAGCTAGCATGACTGACAATTTTCCTAGCTAAGAGTTTTGGGTGGTATAATTACAACTCATCTGAAAATCAGCAGGTGGGAAGGCTGCAGTAGATTTTAAAAGGTTAGGAACATTGAGGAGGGGCTGGAGAGCAGAGCGTTCATCCAAATCTAGCCAGGATAGCTCAGAATTAAAGCAAGTACAGAAAGCTACTGTGGGTAAAATGAAAAGACCTACTGTATAGATAAAATGGGGCAAGTAAGAGAAGATAGGTGACTCATTTGAAAACAGTAACATGTCCATTTGGCTATATTTTGGGATGGGGGGGGGGAGTCCTAAAAGTAGGGCTTTATCATGACTAACCTTAAAACCATTTAAAATCCTCCCACCACCATTAAGAAAGCACTCCGACAAACTGTTGTCACTGTATACATTAATTTTAGCAGATTAATCTCACGGTGCTGGTGGAACAATAAAATGGTTAGAGACCATTAGATTGACAATAGAAGCTTGAGACACACATGCTGCCTGATACAATTGTTGTGTGGTTTGATTGATGTTAGCCTGAACAGGTTCCAATCCAATTACTTGATCTTTCTTTCTTTCTCTTTCATTTCTTTCACTTTTTTCTTCCTTTCTTTTCCTTCCTTCCTTCTTTCCCTTTTTGAGATTTCAAGGTTTTAGTTAAGAAATGTATCTAGATAAAATGTGCTCAGTTTGTGAATGTTGACACTGGTATTATTTATGGATATTCCTACTTATCTAAAATAAACAGTATGCTGTAAGATGTAAAATTCTTTATGAAACTTTTTCCTATATTTGATTTGTGGGCTTAATCTTAGCTAATATTACTTTTTTGCCTTTTTGCCTTTTAAAATCTTTTAAAATAAGAATAGAGTATATTAAAAACCTATATTACAACTTTATGAAAAATATTATTTTATTTTGTTCTTGCTCTATTGGTTGTTTCGACATAATAGAGTTATTAATGTTTTGGAACACCAATAAAACAATTGCACAGGTAGTGAAATATATAAATTCTATATATCTTTTCCATGAAAGGGTTTTTTATGAACATTTCATATTCTTATATCTTTTTTCTGCTGCATTTTGCTGTAATAGATTTAAAAAGAAAAGCCTTTTCTATTCCCCCCTTTTTTAAACGTAGAGTAGAGTAGAGTAGAGTAGAGTAGAGTAGAGTAGAGTAGAGTAGAGTAGAGTAGAGTAGAGTAGAGTAGAGTAGAGTAGAGTAGAGTAGAGTAGAGTAGAGTAGAATTTGGTTGTCCAATTTCTTCTTTAAAACCTCCAGTGTTGGAGCATTCACAACTTCTGGGGTGAAATTGTTCCATTGATTAATTGTTCTCACTGTCAGGAAATTTCTTCTTGGTTCTAAGTTGCTTCTCTCCTTGATTGGTTTCCACCCATTGCTTCTTGTCCTGCCCTCAGGTGCTTTGGAGAACAGCATGACACCCTCTTCTTTGTGGCAACCCCTGAGATATTGGAACATTCCTATCATGTCTCCCCTAGTCCTTCTTTTCATTAAACTAGACATACTCAGTTCCTACAACAATTCTTCATGGGCGTGTAAAATTTCCATTCCCTCACCACTCGAGGGGAAGAATACTGCAAAATCCCCATTCTCTCCCAATCAGCTGGGACTCGGAAGGCAGAGAATAGATGGGGGCGGGGCCAGTCAGATGTAGTATTTACTAGTTCTCCAAACTACTCAAAATTTCTGCTATCGGTTTTCCAGAACAGGTCAGAACCTGCTGAATACCACCTCTGGTTATACCCCAGAATCAAACTAGTGCCCAATGCAGCTCATGAAGCCGTAGACTCAATTAACCTGCACCATTAACACCCTCATGCCACTGTGTTCTTCAGCAGCTGAAGCTTCCGAATAGTCCAAGGACAGCCCCATGTAAAGTGCATTGCAGTAGTCCAAACAAAAAAAATCACACGGTCATCAGGGATTGTGAGAAAAGCCACCCAATCAGTTGCAACTAATGCACAACGCAAAGCTATGCAAAGTCCCTCCAAGCCATGGTTTCCATATACTCTTCAGGCAGCATCCAGGAATCCAGGTGACCTTCCACTTTGGACGCTAACACTGTCTAAAGCAGAACTATCTCCTTCATAACCAAAGATGGAAGATCCCCAAACACAGGACCTCTAAAGACTCAAAGCCAATCTTGGTTTGCTTGGGTTGACCTGAAGTCTGTTGTTCCCCCATCTAAGCTCTCACAGTGTTCAGAAACTGAGATGAAACTTCCAAAGTATCATTCAGACAGAGTCAGGTGGGGATATACAAATACCACTTCAAACTATTGGATCACCTCACTCAGAAACTTCATGGTAATGTGAAATAAGAGGGAAGCAAATTGTCGTGGCCCATCGGGTGCCAGCAGAGCTAGCTGCAGAGTCATACGAGGAGGAGGTTGAGGAAGAGACTGGGCCATTTCGGAACATTTGGAAAGTTCTGATAAGGAAATAGTATCAGAGACAGATTCGGCAGCAGTGGGTTTCACTTATTTTTACCACTGGTTTGCTGCACGCATGTACCTTCTGTGCATGTGCCCAGCCTTCTGTGCATGAACTTTGCTCATGCGTGTGCCTTCCATTTACGCACCCGGCCTCAAAAACGTGGCTAAACGTGGCTGGGGCAAGTGGGCAGGCCCACCCGCAGTCTCCGCTACCGGTTCATCCGAACCGGCTGAATACCATCTCTGGGGCCCATCCCAGTTTTACATATGCACAGAGAGGAAAAGAGAGGAGAGCAAAGGAAAACAATACGCCGGCTCTCAAGGAAAAGCAGATGTGGATGCTATCCATCCCCCCACCAGCTGGGAAATAAATAGTAGGGGTTTGGGAGCAGCCGGTTGTAACAGAGAACCGTTCGCTTTTAGGATACAGCAAGCGATTTGGAATTGTTGGTTAGATGTGTTGGTACTAATTACCGTATTTATTCGAGTATAACGCGCAAAATTTTCTACCAGAACAAGAACTCAAAGTTTGGGTGCGCGTTATAAACGAGGGTGCGCGTTATAAACGAGGGCGCGTGTTATAACGTGTGACGCAGTTGCAGCCGCTCACTGTACGCGAGGGCGAAGAAAAAAAAACGTCCCCTCGTCGCGTACAGTGGGCGGCCCGAACTGGGGGTGAGAATTCTTATTATCCGCTGTAACGTATGGTCGCCTCTTCATTTCCTTTCCTCGCCTCGCCCACACGTTACGGTAAGCATTTATTTTATTTCGGTATTGTGTTCATAGTTTACATTGTTAATAAATGATTTTTATCATGGCCGCACGTGTTCAACAACGTTTGTCACTTACAATGCTTGGTCTGAGCCGAGGAAAAGTGAAACAAAATTTTATACCGATTTTTAATCGAAAATTAGGGGGTGCGCGTTATACACGTGTGCGGGTTATACTCGAATAAATACGGTATGTTTGATTTTTGTTTATCCATGTGAATGAAAGATTCTTCCTACTCTGTTTGAAAGGGGGTTAGTTTGTACTCGCGAGTAAGCGGTTTATCATTACCTGCTAAGGCTGGGTCAGAACATAAATACTGAACCCTGCGCCCCGCTCCGCCCCCAAACTTACTATTAAATGATTCCAAGCGCCTTTATGTGTGTTTCTCATAAATATACATAAAATCATTTATTAAATTACATGTTACTCATATTATAAGGTAAGTAATATGTAATGTAATTATATTATACAATTTATCTTACATATCAACTTATACAATATGTCCTTCAAGGTATCCTGGCAGACCAATTTAGTGATTAATAAATAAGTCAAAACCCTGCCATCAAGGTGGATTGGAAAGGACAATATAAAATTAGAAAACCAATATAAAATATAATGATCAGCGATAGTTCGAATTTAAAAATGTAAGCCGTGTCCATTGTTCCATTAAATGTGAAATGAAATTGTGGTTCACCCATGGCTCATCTCTGCTCCCATGTCTCATTGATGAAAATAGATACTATGCAGGAACAGTCCAATTTTTAATCATGGTGATTGAATTTCCTCGTATAAATTTTTGTGCATCACAGATACATATACTTCAAGAATCACCCTCTTCTGCTGAATAATCAAAAGGGAGAATGTTAAAGAAAAATGTAGGTGGCCTCTTACTAAAGAAACTTCCTTGTAAACGAGATATTCAGTGCCTGTTATTTTAGGGTTCATGCACATGTACATGTGCATGTTATGATTATGTTCTTATTAGTTTTGGGTAACAGTTCATCAGAGACTTTTAAAATGGATAGGAACAGGGTTGAACATTCAGTTCTGTGTCCTACCAGCATATAGGTAAAGATTCCCCATGCACATATGTGCTAGTCAGTGGTGGGTTGCTAACCAATTTACTTCCGGTTTTCTCGTGCTCGCATGCGCACTCACCTCCTGCTGCTGCCCCTACCAGTTTAGCCGAACCGGGCCAAACCAGAAGCAACTCACCTCTGGTGCTAGTCGTTCCCAACTCTAGGGGGCGGTGCTCATCTCTGTTTCAAAGCCAAAGAGCCAGCGCTGTCCGAAAACATCTGTGTGGTCATGTGGCCGGCATGACTAAACACCGAAGGTTCTCCAGATCTGGTCAGAACCTGCTGAATACGACCTCTGAAAAGAACACTTGTTTGCATAACATTCTCAGAGACTCTTCCCATCCTGCTTACAATCTTTTTAGACTGTTGCCTTCTGGCAGAAGTTACAGAATAATTAAAACTAGGACCACATGTCTTCTGAATAGCTTTTATCCCAGAGCTATAATTGCACTCAACAATGAACTAAAAGGCCACCATCAGTGAGCTATTGGACAGCACTACTTGGTCTGTTGTGTGGATGTTTGGGTGGTTTAGGAGCGGGGATTTTTTGGTGGGAGGGGGGGTGTTTGGGGATTGTTATAGGTGTTGGGCCTGGTCTGTGGGTGTTATGTGAATTTCATTGTATGTGTAAACTGTGTATAAACCAGTGGTGGGTTTCTGCAGGCTCACACCTACTCGCGAGAACCGGTTGGTGAAATTTAGAGAACCGGTGAGAGGGGGGTCCACTGGCGTACCTGGAAGTAAATCTGGCCCGCCGCTGCCAGTGACCCAACAGGAAGGGAAGGAAAGGGAAGGAAAGGAAAGGAAAGGAAAGGAAGGAAGGAAGGAAGGAAGGAAAGAAAGAAAGAAAGAAAGAAAGAAAGAAAGAAAGAAAGAAAGAAAGAAAGAAAGAAAGAAAGAAAGAAAGAAAGAAAGAAAGAAAGAAAGAAAGAAAGAAAGAAAGAAAGAAAGAAAGAAAGAATTTATCATCACAATTGAGTCCAAAATTTTGGTTGCTAAGCAAGAGCGTTGTTAAATGAGTTTCACCACATTTTAAAAGGTGGCCACTCCCACATTTCATTACCATTTTAGCACTGATGATCTTAATTAGTTAGGTAATAAAACATCTGTAAGGAAAACACAAAGCTCAGAGAGCCCCAGCTATTAAGTCTTTTGAAAAAAGATAGCTCCATGACATCACCCCCAAAGGGGGTTAGTAAATTGAAAAGCATTGTATTGCCCACAATTTCTCTGACAGAATGTTCGTCCAGCGAGATCCAATTCTCAGCTCCACCCCCCAGTTTTCTATTCCTCTTCAAATTTTTATTTAAGAGCTTCATTTATGGATAAAAGAAAGCCTAACATTGACTTTCAGTTCTTCTATTTCTCCTGCCGATTCACCGCATATAAAGAAGGTAGGGAACAGCTTTTAGGTTTTATTCAAGAGCTTTAAAAAAAATGAGAATGTGATTTAAGAAATATCTGGAGAAATTACAGGTTTCCTTTTTATCAGTCTACTCCTTTCAATTAAATTCACAGCAAATTATGGAGATTGACACTGGATGGTGAAAGGAGCAATCAGATCTATTGGATTTATTCTATATGCCTACCTAAAAAGTATAGTTCAAATGTAATTTGCTTTTTGATTGAAAAGTTTTTAAAGATCATAAAAAAGAGGGTAAGATAAAAATACTCTATTTTTTAAAATGTTCAACTCTGATATTAGGTTTTCAGAAGTTAGACATTTCATCATCCTGGAGTCTTAATATCAAATTAAACTATCAGATAGATTCTATTTTTTTTTTAACAATAAGTTTTCAGAAGTAGGTAGACATTTGAAATATATAAGATAGTAATGCTGATCCTATGTTATCTAATAATGGGTTTTGTTTTTAAAAACAAAACTTACATGCATCAAAGACACCATTTATAATTAACTAGGCATTTGCAGGAGAATAGGGTGGACATAGCAGTCTTTATTTAATTTTTTAGTAGGCAATTCTTTCTTAATATACACCTAGTAATCAAATGGTTACAATCAAGAAAGTGGTAAAGGATGTGCTTAATGAGATCATCATTATAAAATAACTGATTTAGCATTGATGGAAACAAAGAGAATGTGTTGGAAATTAAATTCAAAATACTGGGGTTTGTCCCCTATACGGCCATCATCGGGATAAATGAAATTTTAAAAAAGCTGTAGTCAGGATAAGTTGAAACCTCTTTGGTTCACATACACAACCAGACACATATTCTACACGCAATTGCTGTCTGTTTCACATAAGGAAATAGAACATGTTGGTGGAAACCATATATGATTGATGTTATTTTATTTATTTAGGAGTTGTTGGAAGAAATAGCCTTCTGGGTTCAGTTCCAAGAGGGAGAAAAGACACTGGATTCATGGTAGTTGCTTGGAAAGAAGGTTTATTGATGATGGACAGGACCACGTGGTTTGAGGTCCTGGGGGGGAAATGGAAAGAGATGCTGAGAATGCCTGGGTTTGATGCCCTCTCTGGGCTTTTGAATTTGAGCTTGTATTCTGATTGGTTGTCAGACTCCCATGGGGTCATGCAGGGGCAAATCTGTAGGCTCACTCCCAAGCTTGGTTGAGCCTTGTTGGGTAATCAAAGGGTTTTGGCTTCCTATTATGGCTCTGTCTGAAGGAGGTAGATCTTTGATATGTAGAATAGACTGTCTCAAGCCTTAATGACCCATTGACAAAGGTGGGGGCTGAGTTTCTGCCTCCCTTTTAGGGGAAATATTCTGTCCTTTTAATATTTCCTAAAATATTTCATTTTTCTTGCCTTACCTCCCATTCTCTGACCATTTTATTTAGCATTCTACTGTATTAAATGGAAAAAAAGTTGACTATTCTAGATACAGTTTCAAAATAAGTGAGAGGAAAGTCGAACAAATTTTGGTGGGTGTTTAATGCAGTTTACTGTCGGTGTTTCTTCTGTGTCTAGGTTTATAACCAGCCAAGTAGACGAATAATGGATCCATACCCAACTGAGGTGGAAAAGAAAGAAAACTGAAAAAAAGTTTTTGTAGTATCATATCTTTATCGCTGGCAGATTTCAGATTCGTGCTGACACTTTTCTAACTTTCAGAATGGCTTTTATATTAATTTCTGTACATGTAATAATTTTTCCCCTAATATAAAACGTACTGTATATTGCAACTATAGAATGAGTCCATGAAATGTATTCCTTTATCAATCTGACACATCCATCTATTCTATTGGTATTTCTGCTGTGTTCTCAAAACCAAGATTATTTGAATAAGCTATTTTTCTGTCTCTATATATATCAACCAAATTATTCATGTTCACTGAATGAACAACCCATGATCCAGAGGTGGCATTCAGCAGGTTCTGTCCAGTTCTGGAGAACCGGTAGCAGAAATTTTGAGTAGTTTGAAGAACTGGTAAAATACCAGTTGACTGGCCCCGCCCCCATCTATTTTCTGCCTCCCGAATCCCAGATGATCAGGAGGAGATGGAGATTTTGCAGTAACCTTCCCCTGCCATGCCCACCAAGCCACGCCCACCAAACATGCCATGCCCACCAAGCCACACCCACACGGTGGGAGGGAGAAAAGAAGGAAGGTAGGAAGGTGGCTTTTTTGTTTTTCTTTTATCAATGCAAATATATGTATTTCTCTCCAGATATAAAAAATTTATAAAGGTATTGTTTAAATGATTGCTTTGTTTAATAATTGGTTGCACTTTTCAATTGATTTTATTTTATCAATTAACTTAACCACAAAGAAAAAAAATATTGGATCTTAATGGCTGAATATAAATTAATACCGCCCTCTTTCTTTTTTCTCCCTCCAATGTCTGAGTGTCCATTATTGCATTTAGAAACTGTGCTTGTGTCTTTTTGTACTAAAGAACAATCAGAAGGTGTGTTTATATATAGATGGGTTGATACCAGATCATTTTCTGAAAAATATCTACATTTCCAGAGAGTTAATTAAAATCAATAGCAAAAAAAAACTCTTGCAAAGTAATAGAAATACTTCTGGACAATTGCTCATTATGCTAGATATTGAACCAGGTTTCTTGATAAATAGCAGAAATCTATTTAAGAGGGTCTTCTTACTAAGTATCATGGAATTGTATATTTTCATCTATAGATGTTAATTGTGGACTCCAACCTAGAACTCCAAAATTCTTTTCCTAGACTGATATCAATGATACTCTTGTATATGAGCATGTTCCTTAAGAATAAAGGGATTTTCTTCTGCAATTAAAATTCTTATCATTCTTGCTCTACAGGGGGAGAAGTTCCTTATACCACACTGGCAACTCGGATGATGATGGGTGCCTGGTGGCTGTTTGCCTTGATCGTCATCTCATCCTACACTGCAAATCTAGCGGCTTTTCTCACCATCACTCGCATTGAGAACTCCATCCAGTAAGTTTGGGAAATCTTGGGAGTAAGAGGCAAGCACCAGTTGGAAAATCTCTTTGGCCAAAACCCAAGCCTACCCAATCAGAATCAGTGTAGAAGTAGGAGATGACTAGGCTGAGCCCAAGGGAGCAGTGGTGGGTTCAAAAATTAAAAACACATTTCTTTTGCTTGGACGGCCTGGGATAACTTAACTGTTTTTAGGGGTTTTTAGGGGTTTGTTTTAGTTTTAACATGGGATTTTAGCGCAGGGTTTAGTTTAATCCTTTTTTAATACTGTATTGTTTGTGGTTTTATATGCATTTTTAATTTCCCTGTGCCCCGCCTCGAGTCCCTTCAGGGAGAGAGAGCGGGTTATAAATTAAATTATTTATTTATTTTTATTTTTTCCCCATCCCTATACTTTTTAAAATAAGACTAATCATAGTGAAACACACACACACACACAAATAACTTTGACAAATAAGTAGGGCTGATGGCTGTCTGCACCCATCATTTCAAAATAACAGAATAACAGGATAACAAATCTGGAGGTCTTCTAGCCCAACCCCTTGCTCATGTATCATTTCAGGCAAATGGTTGTCCAATCTCTTCTTAAAGATCTCCCATGCTGGAAATCCCACAACCTCTGGAGGCAGGCCGCTTTACTGATTCATTGTTCTAACTGTCAGAAAATGTCAATAGTTCCAGAATTAATCTGATGTGACACTAGAATATATTCTCAGATATAGCGTTTCAACAAAGGTTCTAAATAGTGCCTAGAGACATGATTAGATTATGAGATAGATTAACAGTAATGTTGGTGACAACACTAGAATCTTTGTTGGGTTTTTCACTTTGCCTCTTGTTTATTTTTTCTTCTTCCCTGATTTAATAACAGAGGAGAAGGAAAACAGAGACTCTCAGAATGGCGGGTTGTCTCACCTTATCTGCTGGGAGGTGAAAGGTTTTCTGGCTCTCGCAGTTTTACTACTTTTGACTGCCGTTTTACTGTCTGAGTGGGAGGGAGCTGTCCTCTTCTCCTAAGGGCAGCTCCATTTATTCTGAAGCCACTGCCATAGGACTGCCAAGGTCTCTGCCAGGGTACAGGAGAGGAATGACTTGTTCCCTAAAATTGCAGGGTTTCCCTGTATAGGAAGCGTACCTAGGCATTTTTTTCTCTATTGTGCCTTTTTTTGTGTCTTGCATTTGTATTATTGATCTTTGCAGACCTTGGCAAACCTGCAAAAGAAAGAGAATATAACAACTCAAGATGGTCTGGGTCAGCATTTCTCAGCATGGGCAACGTTAAGATGTGTGGATCAGGCATGAAATGCTCTAATCTTCGCTACCGGTTTGGAACTGGGCACGCGCAAATGCGTGCACACACTTCACTTGCGTGTGGCTTCACTTTTGTGCATGCGCAGAGTGTCCCTGATGACATCTGGGCAGGTGGGTGGAGTCTCCCACCACCAATGCCACCGGTTCGCCCGAACCTGGGAGAAACCAGAAAATACCACCTCTGGTATGGATGTCAACCCTCAGTCTTCCCTAGCCAACATGGTTAGCCAGTGAATTCAGGGAGTTAAAATCCACACTTCTTAAAGTTGCTAAGCTTGAGAAATACTGGTCTAGGTATAACAATACTCCCTCTTCCTATAAAATTAAGATTCTTCTCCCTTCAACCCCCCCTAAACGAGAAGCTCTTGCGCTTAGGAGCAGTGGTGGGTTTGGACCGCTTTAGCTGAACGGGTAGTGGTTTGGCGGCCTAGATCACTGGAACCGGCAGCGATCCAGGCCTGCCATGCCCCTCAAATGGTTCTCTGAGTAGCGCAGAGGCACCGCCATCTTGTTTTTTGCTTCTGCACATACGCAGAGCAATTTTTATTGCACTGTGCATGCACACGCATTACGCATCAAGCAAGCATACGTGCATGGCGTGGCCATGAGTCAACCAGTAGTGATTGCCGGAACCCACCCCTGGTTAGGACGTTTGTTAGAAGTTAGCAATACCATGTTCAAGACCCAAGTGCTGCTGTGGGGTGGGATGAGCCCACGTCCTTTGCTCTAGCTTCTGCCGGGGACATCAAAGGAGCCTCCAACTGAGAATCCCCAGGCAATGGTCATGTCACCGACTAATCTTTTCAACCTCGAAGTGCCTGGGTACTTCTGATACGAGTGCAAAACTCCCTAATGATGTTTTCTTATGCCACATTTCTCATTAGACTGAATATTTCTGGAATGCCTTTGAGCATTTAGGCAATGGCTATTTATTGTGTGATTTTTGGCTCTGACACCTGAAGCTGAATCCCAATAAATTTATTATGTTCTCCAAAAGGAGAAATGAACTGTTCTTTCTACTGTTAATTGATTCATCCTGATCGCTAAGCCACCCAGCCAGCATTCAGATTTGTAAGCCACCCAGACAAGGCAGAATGTAATTCTTTTTGTGTCCTGTCTGTTCAGTCTGTATTAGAATTAATTCTCATAACCATATAACTATAGGAGAAAAAGAGAATAAAATTGCTTAGGCAAAGCTTTATATGAATAAATGAATGCTTCATAAAGAAACGTGCTTTAGAATAAGCAATTAGATGTTCATCTTCATTATTGGATGACTAATTGTCTCTGGGCAGACAGTTTCCATGTTATAAGACAAATGTGTTCATTCTGCAGGCATGCTGTTATTTTCTATATGCCATTGTAATACGTAAACTAA
Organism: Rhabdophis nuchalis; assembly: GCA_039707465.1. Taxonomy (NCBI): domain Eukaryota; kingdom Metazoa; phylum Chordata; class Lepidosauria; order Squamata; family Natricidae; genus Rhabdophis; species Rhabdophis nuchalis. Next base: position 18,938,095 of record CM077648.1, read on the forward strand.
TGCACTCTTTCTTTTGGGGTGAATTGTTTTAATCTATGTGAAACAATGCTTTTGCAATCTGATGAGAGCTATATTGTGCAATTACAAATTGTCAGGAGCTAAATTCGTTTGTATGCTTTTGTTCTTGTTTTGTTGTGTGCTCTTATTAAAATGAAATGCTCCTGAGTTTATAATACCCAGCATCCCAAACTTACGAGCCATTTCAATTGCAAGGCTTGGATCACAGTTGCTTAAGCAACATCCCTAAAATATGAAATAAGCAAATGGAAATAAATCAAACGCAGCTGACACCATTAAGAGTCCAAAAGTTCCTTAAGACATGCAATACCACAGGATTTAGCTGAGCTTGTCGTTCAAAAAGATCAGCAGTTTGGTGGTTCGAATCCCTAGCATCGCATAATGGAATGAGCTTCCTTCATTTGTCCCAGCTTCTGCCAACCTTGCAGTTCAAGAACATGTAGAAATGCAAGTAGAAAAATAGGGACCACCTTTGGTAGGAAGAGAACAGCGTTCTATGCGCCTTTGGTGTTTAGTCATACCGGCCACATGACCACCGAGATGTCTTCGGACAGGGCTGGCTCTTCAGCTTTGAAACGGAGATGAGCACCGCCCCTAGAGTCAGGAACGACTAGCGCATCTGTGTGAGGGGAACATTTACCTTTACCTAATCATTATTTCCTTCACACACACTTACTTCCATGGAAGAAAGGGACAAAGACTAACTTATCAAGATCACAGGAACCTGGAATAATCAGTGTGATTCTTTTTGCACAGCGCATAAAAATAGTTATGTTCCTTGTCTCATCACAAGCTGGCATTCTGTCTCTCATAACCTTAGAAGTTAGATCCAAAACACAAATCATCAAGTAATGAGGCTAAAATAATATTTGCTCTTGTGGGGAAAGTTTTCCCCAAACTATCTTAAAGAGGATAGAGAAGAAAGAGAAAGAGAAGATGGAGAAGAGGGAAGGAGAAGAGAGGGGAGAACAGGAGGGAGGAAGAGGAAGGCTGTAACCAGCAGGCATTCACCTTGTGCACCTATTGTATCTCTTTCTGCACAGAAATAGAAGGGACAGAGTTGGAAGGGACTCTGAAGGTCTTCTCATCCAACCCACTGCTCAAGCAGGAAACCCTATACCATTTCAAACAAATGGTTGTCCAATCTCTTCTTAAAATCTTCCAGGGTTGGAGCATCCACGACTTCTGGACACAAGTTGTTCCACTGATTAAATGTTCTAACTGTCAGGAAATTGTGAGAAACGGCTTCTCACAATGACTTGTACAATGACTATCTCTCTTTTGGACAATTACAAGGCATTTTACATGGTGCTTCCTTTGAAGATCACTAGAAATCTACAAGTGATCTAGAAGGCAGGAACTAGTTATGAACCCTTCTTATTTTATCCATGTAACACCCGTGGTCTGTGGGCTGAACTGGTTAGGCAACCAGAGGCAAAAAAAGTAGGAACGACAGAGAATGAGGTTGTTGGATGGAGTCACCGAAGGAGTCAGCATGACCTTAAATGGACTCCAGAGCATGGTAGAGGACAGGAAGTCCTGGAGGAACATTGTCCATGGGGTCGCAATGGGTCAGACACGACTTTGCAACTAATAGCAATAAGCCAACCAGATACAGTTTATGGTTTTACCAATTAACTACAGTATGTAGCGCATTGTGATCCCAAGCCACAATGAGCTATATACAGTAGGTAACTGGTAAAACCATAAACTCTATCTGGTTACCTACCAAACTCTTTTCCTTCTGCTATTTCTGCCCACCCTGAATTATTTGATATTCTGTTGGTTGCAGCTGTACATCAGTGTCACCTTGCAGGACCGAAAAGGCATGCCTTCTTGCTAACTCTAGTTGTCCTGTGGAGCAGTTTTATCCTGAGGTCCACATGACCCTGTTGGGCTTTTATAAAGCCATAGAAACTGAGATGCTTTAGAATACAATGTAGAAATGGGCTTCCAGACAGTAGTTGCTTGGGGTTAGTCATACTCAATGACTAACTGGGATATTTGTTCTTTTATTTCTTGGTGTTTTAATCCTATTCTGTGTGCTACCTTCCTAACTAAGGCAGCATACAGATTTCTAATACATTGTAACATACTAGCTGATAACCCAGCATTGCCCAGGTATTTATTTATCCTAATCCCGTATTAGGCAGGAAAAGGAATGAATTATATCTATAGGGTCCCGCATGCGTCCCACCCCTTGCGCATACACAGTAGAGATCCAAAAATAAGCTGGCCGCGCATAGTCTGTGGAGATGAGCTGGGGCGATTACTCGCATACCCACAGAGAGGGATCTATGAGCCACCTGCGTGCCAATACACACACACACACACACACACACACACACACACCAAGGGGTGTTAGGGGTGTCTTACCCCCATAATTTTGTTTTATTTGTATTTTATCTATTTATCTATTCATGTATTTAATATTGGTTTTTAATTTCCCTGTGCACCGCTCCGAGTCCCTTTGGGAGAGGAGGCGGTTTATAAATAAAATATTATTATTATTGTTGTTGTTGTTGTTGTTGTTGTTGTTGTTGTTTCCAGAGAGTAAATCATCTGTGTACCAAGTTTGGTTGAAATTGCTCAAGGCGTTCCAGAGTTATGCCGGAACACACACACATACACACATTTTATATAATAGGTAGGTAGGTAGGTAGGTAGGTAGGGTGGTTTGTTTGTTTGTTTGTTTGTTTGTTTATGCTGGTCTACTGAATATTTTGGATTTCAAGTGCCAAAATTAATTGATTGAAGTGAAAATCGCACAGAACAATGCTTCTCCAAGTGTTTTTGTCCACGCTGGGAGCAGTTCCCTTTTCATGTAATACCAGGAACTTCCTGCTTAGATCAGGGGTAGTCAACCTTTTTATACCTACCGCCCACTTTTGTATCTCTGTTAGTAGTAAAATTTTCTAACCGCCCACCGTTTCCACAGTAATGGTGATTTATAAAGTAGGGAAGTCAATTACATTTAAAAAAGGAAAGTGCTTCAGTATTGGACAAAACCCCTACTGCACCACCATGAAAGCTGGAACACCCACTAGTGGGCGGTAGGGACCGGGTTGACTACCACTCGCTTAGATAATACATGTTTTACATTTATCTTCTGCTTTTCTTAGCCTGTTTTCTAGTTATTTGCTATTGAACTGGTGGTGGTGGTGGTGGTGGGGAACCTTCATCTCTATCATAGTTCTCCTTTGCTTTTTAAGCAATAAAGGAACCATTCCTGGAGTTTGAAGATGAAGTATGTTCGCATCACCATAACTCAGTGGTGTTCCCCAGCGTCTGTTATAGTTATTAATTATTCTAACAGCGGTACACGTAGGCAAGTTGCTATGTTAGATCTTACTTTGATGAATGTTGCGGCCAGGATGAATTCTGGAAACAATGGCGTCAAATTGGCAAATTATCCTCGTTTAGAAACCATAGACTGAGGAATGGCTGTCTCCTATTCCATTATCATTAGGTGCCCTACAACTTCACATGCAATTATAGAAAGCTCTATATGTGATCTGATGTTGGAAAGATCACTCTCCAGAGATGCAAAAGCTTATTAAGAGAATAAGTGGCAACTTGAAATTAAACTTGAATAGCTAAGTTTTTTTTCCCCTTCAGCGTCTTTCATTAGCTTTTTTATACAATTTCCTCTTGTTTGGGAGGACACATTCTTCCTTTTCTTAGGACAGATATACAGTGTTTATCTAGATTTTTGAGAGATTGTGGAAAGCTTTGGGTACACACATCAATTCCGGTTCTAAACAAATGATGATGGTGTCCACACTGCTCATGTACAAATAAACCAAATCCAAAGGGATGTTGTAATCTGGTGTGGTTTTTATTAGGCTATTATTTTTCTCTAGCAGTTCCTTCTCGCCTTTAGCAAATTGGCCATTAAGTTGATTTGGCTGGTGCTTTTAAAAAGGCAGTGCTCTAAAAGAGAGCAAAAGCTGCCCATCCATTAGCATTGGCCTGGATGTCGCATTCATGTTCTGGACATAATTGCTCCATTGGAGGATTGACAGGTCAATTCAGAATGAAACAGAACATAAACTGGAATGCATTGTCCTGAATTCTTGCAAAATTAGTCCCGTTTCTTTGATTATGGCAGCAGATACCTGTGGATTCCTCTGAAGTGAACCATGGCCTTGATTGCAATCCTTCCAAATTTTGATAGAGGATAGATAGAGATCAATCAATCAATTGGAATAGAGCTGGAAGGTCCTTTAGTCCAGGGGTCTCCAACCTTTGCAACTTTAAGTCTGAAGGACTTCAGCTCCCAGACTTCTCCAGCCAGCTTTGCTGGCTGGAGAATTCTGGGAGCTGAAGTCCTTCAGACTTAAAATTGCAAAGGTTGAAGACCCCTGTTCTAGACAATGTATTCTTTTTTGTGAAATCGAATTTGGGTTGGTCCCTGGGACCAGTAAACGAAAACACATACAGTATCAGTGATGGTGAACCTTTTTGTTGTTGGGTGCCAAAAATTTGAGGGCGCATGCGTAACAGCATGCATGCGTAACAGCACTCATAATGCAAGGAGCCCCCCTCCCCCCACCTGCACATGTGTGCACAGCCTCCCACACACTCCCCCCCACGCAATCAAGGCCATGGTTCACTTCAGAGGAATCCACAGGTATCTGCTGCCATAATCAAAGAAATGGGACTAATTTTGCAAGAATTCAGGACAATGCATTCCAGTTGGCTGGAGAATTCTGGGAGCTGAAGTCCTTCAGACTTAAAGTTTCTAAGGTTGGAGACCCCTGCTTTAGTCCAACCCCCTGCTTAGGAAGGAAACCCTAAACCACTACGGACAAATGGTTATCCAACATCTTCTTAAAAACTTCCATTGTTGGAGCATTCACAACTTCTGGAGGCAAACTGATTAATTGTACTAACTGTCAGGAAATTTCCCCTTAGTTCTAAGTTGCTTCTCTCCTTGATTATACCAAGTGCATATTAACCTTAGTGTCCAAAACTAAATGTGCGCGTTTAGAAACAGTACAGTTGATGTCCTGGTTATAAATGATGGAATTGACTGTTCAGTGACTGTAAAACCAGCATGTGAGTCTCAAAAGACAGATAAGGAGATACTATTGGGCACAGCTCAGCCCAGCAAGTCAATTTTTGTGTTTATCTTATGCACTTCCTTCAGGAATCTTAAAATGACATACAGCACTACAATGACAGGAAATAAGTGGGTCACCCGTTGCTGGATTGCTATGAAATCCTATTTTTCTATAGAATTTATTGGATTCTATAGAAGTATACTTCTATAACTCAAAATAGTAATTTTATGGCTATACAAGGTGGCAAAATAGCTATCCCCAATTTGTTTCTTCCCAGAAATCCTGGATTTAACACCCTGTGTTATCTTCCAGCAAGCTGGGGTTTTGTAGTTGAACCTATCTTGGAGGGGCCATTTCTTACATTTCAGTTCAGGTTCTGCAATCTCATATGTGTGCAATTTTGTTTTTTTATAATTTTCCGTTGGCTTTGCAAAAGAGTCTAAACATCCCCGGCCCTTTTATCTGCCCTTAAGTGTCATCAGCGAGATTTGTGCACTTGCATAAAGCTAATTTGTGCCAGCAAATTCTTAATGGCTCCTAGCTATTAGATTGGAGGAGTTCTTCAGAAAGTCTAATGAATGTCATTAAAAAAAATGAAGGTCTGCCTGAGTGGTCCACAAGGATGGGTAAAATAAAGGAAAATACATGTCAGGTCTGCAGACTTTCAGAGGCTGCCTGGAAATTGATTTGAAGCTGGTGATATTTCGGAATTCCATATATATATATATATATATTCTCTAATATGCATGTGCTGATGAAAAAAAGGCAAAAACAGTAGGGGATGGCAGAGAAGCTGTGAGAATAAGATGAAGAAGCTAGAGGACTACCAAATGAACAAAAGGTTCAGAAAGTCCCTATTTATTAAAATGAAATCTTTCCATGAAAATATATGCAGCACAGCATGCTCCCTCTCTGTTATTTGGGCATATAAATAATATAAAGCTCATGAAAAGATAGATTAAAAGAAAACTCAGCTATTTTATGCACTGTCTGAGGCTGAAATATTGAAACCCCTTTCTGTGCACGGGAGACGTGGGGGGGATTAAGGTGACAGAACCTACTCCACACGTTCAAGGTTGATATGAAATATTTCTGCACGATATATTTTGGATTGATGGATTTACTCCAGAATGTAGGGATTTTGTTTTCATTTCAGTTTGAACTTCAATTCATACACACACTGTCAGGGTTTGTTGCATAAATTCAAATTCAGAAAGCACAGACAGATAACTGATTCAGCTGGATTCATTAATTTCTTTATTTTACATAAGAATAGATGAATAAAAGTACAATACCACCAGGTGATTTTTCCAAGTAAACATGAGACAGGAGAGTTACAGGCAAACACAAGCAGTTAGTATCATATCAGCAGACAAGCCCAGAGAGACTGCTTGTTTAGTTCTCATAGCGGTAGAGTGTTTCTGTTTCAATTCTCTGCACAGACTCAGATCTGTTTAAGCTCCCATTGGCTGACTTAGTTGCTATGCCTATTCATTGGCTGACCTTGTTCCCATGTCTCTCCCAGTCATGAATATTTTAACACACACACAGAGAGAGAGAGAGAGAGAGCACACTATGCTATCCAAAGTAGTAAGGAATGGTAACTCAAGTAAATTAAAGGAATGGGGTAAGAAAATACAGCTTAAAATATAAATAAAATAAATTTTATTTCTATCTTACACATATCCAAATTTGGTATGCTTCTTTATATCTTTCTCAACTTGCAACCATCCTCCTTTCCATGCATTATTTTGTACTTTTTTATCTTTAAATCTCCACCTCTCTAAAGCTGCATTTTTTTCAAGAGGCAACTGGACTTCCTTGCTTTTCTTTGAAGACATGTCACCTCATCCAAGAAACTTTTTCAGCTCGGACTAGATGGTGGGGGAATGGGAGGATTTATATTCCTTGCAGACAGCTGATCATTTGCACTCTTTTAGAGTCATTGAGGCCACTTGAAAGTGTATCTGTGTCCTCAGGGTCACCTGAGTCATTGAAAACTTGGAGCTGTGCTTTCTGCAGGAAAACTGAAGCTTGGCTGTTATACATTATATATTATACAATTCCCTACACCCCCCTCATTTAATCCACGTACTCCTTAATCTTCAGATCCAAACATCAGCATATCATTTCTTTCTTATTTCAGGAAAAAGTCCATTTAAGAGAAAATGTTGTTTTTTCTTTTGACCACACAGGACAGTTTTGCCATTTCTGTGAATTTTGACATTTTTAATAATCAATTCTTCCACTAGTAGGGATGCTTGTTTTCTTAATAACATTCCACAGCTTGACACGATCAAAGGCCTTTGGCTTTCTCAACTATTGGTGTGAATCAGCAACATCTCTTGTTTCTCAGCCTTTTCTAAAACCAGGATCATTTCCCTTTCCATCCAAAGGTCTAACCTACATTGCTGATGTTTAGGATCCCCGGATGTGTTAGAATATTCATGACCAGGAGAAACATGGTAACAAGGTCAGCCAATGGTTAGTTTAAACAGATCTGAGTCTGTGCTGAGAATTGAAACTGAAACTACTCTGTCTGCTCTGACCTCTGAAATGAAACTAACTGTTCTCTCCTGCTTGTGTTTTGCTTGTAATGTCTACCATGTTGAAACAATCTACTATTGGTATTGTACATTTATTCATCTGTTATTATGTATATAAAGAAGTTAATGAATCCAGCTGAATCAGTTATCTGTGTGTGCCTTCTGGATTTGATTTTTCTGCAACAAACTCTGATATGATGTAGATTAGAGCTTTGCTTCTATGTGAAATTAAGGATACATGTGATAAATTTGCACATTCTGTTAAATCTTCTCTCATTGATACCAGTATGCAGACTGGTCCTGTCCATCTATTGGCTCCATATTTGCCAGTGTAGTTTGATTAGAATATTTTCCTTTTTTTTGTTAGCTTAACAAATTTCCTTAAATACTCAATCAATTTCTGTAGCCTTCCCATCGATAATGCCAAATTGGAGCCTCTCTAAATTCAGAGGCCTTTCGGCTGGTTTGATTTTCTATGTCTGATCCCATCTTAAATATCTTTATAGATATCATAATACTTCTTGTGGTCTCTTTTCTCTCTGTACATCTCTCTCTTAATTCTTTGATAAGTTTCTTCCTGTGATTTTTGTCCTTGGCTTTGGCTTTTCCATTCTTGGCAATTCTCACCATCTGTTTGGACATCCAGTTTGTTTTCTTCTGTTTCTTAAAATTTTGGCAGTCTCTTTTCACATTCATTCTTTGAATTCATTCTACAGTTCCCCTGGTTCCCTCACAATACTGTTCAAGACTTCAAAGTGATTCTTGATGTTCTCCTTGAAAATTGTGTGAATATATGCTCAAGAGCATATTGTGGAAACCGGCTGTCTTTGTTCCTCAGCTTTAGCTTGATATGGAACTTGCACATTAACACTCTGTGATCTGTTCCACATTCAACCCATGGGATAGTCTTTGTTGTTGCAACTGAGCTCTTCCATCTCCTTCTACCAGCTTGATGTCTTTGTGCTTTATCTAACGATGTCCTTGCATATTGGCATCATTTTGGTTGTTGGACGATTGTATTAGCTGTGAAGAAGTTGGCAGACGCTGATAAGTTATTCTCCTACATCATTTCACTTGCCTTGGCCATACAGTCTAATTGCATTCTCCCTCTTATTTCCAACTTTGGCATGTTTTGCTTGCATATTCTGGCAACTTCCGATTGAACTGGATCATAAAACCTGCCAACTATCTCTTTTTCTGCATTCATAGTTGGAGCATAAACATGGCTAATCATCATATAATAAAGGGTTTCCCACAAAATGGAAAGGATGTTATTTGGTCACTTAATTTAATTAATTTAATTTATTCAAATTTATACCCCGCACCTTCTCCTAAAAAAGGACCCAGGGCGGCCCTTAACTACATTCTGCTGTCATTGTTCAGAGCAGGCTCTGACCAGTTCTGGAGGACCGGTAGCAGAAATTTGAGTAGTTTGGAGAACCAATAAATAGCACCTCTCACTGGCCTCACTCCATCTATTCTCTGTCACCCAGCTGATTGGGAGGAAATGGAGATTTTGCAGTATCCTTCCCTTGCCATGCCCACCATGCCACACCCACCAAGCCATGCCTACAGAACCAGTAGATAAAATTTTGTATCCCACCACTGTCGTTGTTACGTCTTTTTGACTATGAAAGCAATATCATTCCTTACTTTTCACAAAGGCATACCTTAGTATTCATCTGCTTTGAAACTCATTTGATTTGGTAGTCAGTGCATTTTGATGAGAAAATTTTGTCCCACTTCTCGTCTTTTGTTTGGTTCTCAACCCACAAGCTAGAACTTGCTGGCGTCAGTTTCCTCATGACTCTTTCTTGCCCTTTCCAGCCAAAACAAAAGGTGTGGGTCACCATTGTCATCTTTCCAGGATCACCTTCCCAAATTTTGTTCATTGTCCCTTTTTGATCAGACTTCTGACAAACACCTTTTCAGTTACACTTAACCAGCAAATGGCTTGGCAAGCTTTTGCATTCACTAACTCCCACTTCTTCAGCCTTCCAATTATCCAGGAGATTCAAAACTACTTGAATAAATTGCACAATGTCTCTACAAGCATTTCTATTTTTTCCAAATTACACCATCTGCAACTGCAACCTTTTTTCAAAATCTTCACAGTCCTATGGTTTCCCATGCGTTGTTGTTTTTTGCACACTAACATTAACAGCATTCATTTAAATGAAACTCTATCACTAATTGTTCTTCCAGCGTCTGCTCATTTCAACCCTATTTGCTTCATTTTTGTTTTTAATCATATTCTACTGGGTGCTTCTGTTTACCCAATTAAAATTTTTTTTAATTTCTCCCCAAAATATTCTGTGTTTTTCTTTCCTCAGTTTTTTTTTAATCATAACAGTCCCTTGGTTTTGTTTTTGCTTTTGTATACACCCTTTGCAACTGTCTGGAAATTGAGTCATGGCAACATGGTCTTCGTTTCTTCTTGGTTTGAAACTTTTAACTGCTTATCCAAGTAGCTTCTTCAGTCTTTGCAACTATTTCTCCTTATACACTTTTGGTAGTATATTTCTCTTGTTCTGTTATTTTATAGCAATCATCTTTTCACACACACGTTGACCCACAAGCTATTTCACATAGATATTGTCTATGCCTCAATGCTCATCGTGGCTTTATCAATCAAGGCTTTCATATAGTACTTTAATATAATACTGTAATATAGAGCAGGTTACTAGTCAAAAATCATACCCATGCCATCTACAACGTTTTTTGCTAATGGTAAGAACAGTATCAATCAGTTTTGATCTGTTTGACCAATATGCCACAAGCACAAGTAAAGCCCAAAATACATGCTTGCGCTATTCCTTGTCTGACAAACTGTCTCATTTAGAGCAATGTTTCTCAATCTTGGCCACTTTGGAATTCTGGTGTTGAAGTCCACAGATTTTAAAGTTTCCAAGATTAGTGTTGAGAAACGCTGCCTCTCACAATTTTGAGGGGTGTGCAGTGCACTGGCACACAATTCATGTGCGTGTGTCTCCGTGTGTGCGTGTGTGTTTGTGTATGTACAGTATATGTACAGTATGTGTGCCTGTATACACACACACACACACAGATATATGTGGATGGGTGGATGGATGGATGGATGAATAGATAATACATGAATGGGATAGATGATAGATAGATAGATAGATAGATAGATAGATAGATAGATAGATAGATAGATAGATAGATAGATGATAGATAGATAGATAGATAGATAGATAGAAGATAGATAGATAGATAGATAGATGATAGATAGATAGATAGATAGATAGATAGATAGATAGATAGATAGATAGATAGATAGATAGATAGATAGAATACTATAGTTAGAGAGAGAAGAGAGAGAGAAGAGGGAGGGAGATGATACTGTAGAGAGAGAGATGAGAGAGGGAGGAGAGATATGATAGACTAGATAGATAAGAGAGAGAGAGATGATAGATACAGTAGAGAGAGAAATGAGAGGGGGAGAAAGAGATGAGAGAGATAGAGAGATGATACTGTAGATATAGATAGATGTTAGAGAGAGAGAGAGAGAGAGAGAGAGAGAGAGAGAGAGAGAGAGAGAGAGAGAGAGAGAGATAATAGATACTGGAGAGAGATGAGAGAGAAAGAGAGAGAAAGAAAGATACTGTAGATCAGTGCTTCTCAATTATTTTCTGTCATGCCCCCCTAGGAAGAAGAAAACATTTCGCGCTGATAGATACTGTAGATAGATAGAGAGGGAGATGAGAGAGTGGGGGAACGAGGGAGAGAGAAATATTGCTCAGGAAGCAAATAATTTTCTAATACTGCCCTTTAAAAATCCAGTTTGATAGTTATTTGTGAGAGGGCTAAGGACCAGATTAAATATTTTAAGAGGTTGAATACTCCATAGACCTACAGTATACTTACTACCATATGTGCTTAAAATTTGTTTCCGTCCAAATATGGAGTTTTACTTACCATCCAAATATGGAGTTTTACTTAAACAAGTGCAGTTCCAATATGCAGAGATTTAATCATATATTACAGGCATTTTTATTTTATTTATTTATTAGGTTTTTATCCAGGGCTTTATTACTTTGTAAGTAACTCAAGGCATCAAGCATGCATTATATACTTGCCTCCACCTATTTTCACCACAACAATGTCCCTGTGAGATGAATTGGGTTGAGAAATACAGTGATACTAAATTTATCAGAAAGGTCTGTGGATATTTATTTTCTAAGCTTTCTTTGTTTTGTTTCCCGGGTATAACAATACCTCTTCTAATGAGTATTCAAAGAGCTGTTTTATTTTAAAAAAACAACATAGCTTGTATTCTTTGATTAGAACACATTGACAAATGGTAGCCTTCTATAACCTCTTTCCTTTTCTCTCTCACCTTTATTTCAAAACCATTCATTGTGATAATTGCTGGTAGCATGCAAGAGCTGGTTTGTGTAAAATAGCTAATTCAGTTCCTAGGTTGCAAAGATGTAATTTCTGACAAGAAAAGACAAACAATTATAATTTATCATTGTTCTCACTATCAACATTTGAGAAGATGCTTATTTCACTATAGTTTGCTTTCCATGGCCCTTCTAAAGAAGAAGACAGTGATTACCATGTTAAAACTAACTTTTCTACAGAGGAAGATAGTGATTGCCATGTTAAGACCAAATTTACTATTAGATTTTCTCTGGTTCCCATTACATATGACATCAGATACTTCATGAGCAGATTACCTGCAAGAGATGACTACCGTGAATCATGTTTCCGTTTAAGAATGTTTAAAAAGGACCAGGGGAGACATGATAACAGTCTTCCAATATTTGAGGGGCTGCCACAGAGAGGAGGGAATCAACCTGTTTTTCAAAGCACCAGAAGACAAGAAGCAATGGTTGGAAACTGAACAAGAGAGATTCAACCTAGAAATCAGGAGAAATTTTCTGACAGTGGGAACAATCAACCAATGGAACAGAAGTTGCCTTCGAAAGTTGTGGGGACTTCATCACTGGAGGCTTTCAAGAAGAGATTGGACTGCCATTTGTCAGAAGTGATGTAGGGTCTCCTGCTTAAGTGAGAGGTTGGAGTAGATGACCTACAAGGTCCCTTCCAATTCTGTAAATCTGTACCCTCAGCATAACACAATTACCTTGCAGTGACCAGGCCATATTAAAACTTAATGTACCAATCTTCCACCAGTAGCTGGAACAGAAAACTGGTTACGGGTAGTCCTCGACTTAAGACCACAATTGAGCCCAAATTTTTTGTTGTTAAGTGAGACATTTGTTAAGTCAGCTTTGCCCCATTTTACAACCTTTCTGGACACAATTGTTAGGTGAATCACTGCTGTTGCTAAGTTATGGTTGTTAAGTGAATCTGGCTTGCCCATTGACTTTGCTTCTCAGAAGCTTGCAAAAGATAATCACAGCAACGGTCATAAGTATGAACCAGTTGCCAAGCACCTGAATTTTGATCACAAGATCATAGAGTTGCTCCAAAGGTCCTAAAACTGTGGGAAACGGTCATAAGTCACTTTTTTCAGTGCCGTTCTAACTTTGAACAGTCACTAAATGAACTGTTGTAAGTCACAGACTATCTCTATGTTCACTTTAAAAAAAACAACCCAAGCAGTACATGTCAATTATAAATTATTGACAGTGAACTGATTATTGTCTTGTTTGATCACTCAGAGATCCAAGTTCCCATCTACTTCACCCAAGAAAAAGAAATTTTCATCGTTATTTTGTTCATTTTTATTACCAAAGGCTGTTTCTTTCTTAAGTTATTCACTAATGTTTCTGGTATTTTCCTACATCGAATCGTTGTTGCTGCTGCTTTGCTGGCAAAAGTAGCATCAATAAAGCTGCTTTGGAGACAGCTCTTGACAACCACAATTGTAATCAGGGATCTGCTGCCTATTTGTTAACAAGGGCTCTCCAGTCAGTGGAGAAAGGCGGGAGGCGTGCATTATTAGTGTAGATCAGTGGTAGATCCCTACCGCCCACTAGTGGGCGTTCCAGCTTTCATGGTGGGTGGTAGGGTCCAAAACTTCAGTCCAAAACTGAAGCACTTTCCTTTTTTTAATTTAATTGACTTCCCTACTTTATAAATCACCATTATTGTGGAACCTGTGGGCGGTTGGAAAATTTAACTCCTAACAGAGATACAAATGTGGGCGGTAGGTATAAAAAGGGTGACTACCCCTGGTGTAGATAAAGCTGAAATAAATGAATCAGGAGGTTGACCCAAAGAAAGCAGACTCATAATTCCTATGTATCTGTAGTATGCTGATTTTTCACATGTTTCTCCAGCTGATTCTTCTGATTATATTTATTTATTAAATTTTTATTTATTAAATTTATTTATTTATTTATTACATTTTTATACCGCCCTTCTCCCTTCCGGGACTCAGGGCAGTGTACAGGCAGCAATAAAAATCAGTGGTATAAAATATAAAATACATAAAATACGTTTAAAAATATATTAAATTGTTGGCCTGTTCTAAAACCTTAATAAAACCCTACTAAAAACCATTTAAAAACTACGGCTGGCCGGCCGCACAAAATAAATAGGTCTTCAAGGCCCGACGGAAGAAGCGCAGGTCCGTGGTCGTGCGTAGGTCTGTGGGTAGGTCATTCCAGAGGGCAGGAGCCGCCACAGAGAAGGCTCTCCCCCTAGGGGTCACCAGCCGACATTGCCTGGCCAATGGCACCCAGAGGAGGCCCTCTCTGTGGGAGCGAGGCGGTCTTGCAGGTAACCAGGTCCCTTGCCATGGAGCACTTTAAAGGTAGTTACTAGTATAGAGATAAATAAAGTTCAGTTTTGCCCTGTTTATTGATGCTTTGTCCCTTTTAGCACTTCAATGTAAGAAATGTAACTTAAGACATGGTTTGATGTGTTTATGATAGAAACAATCTTTACGGAGATGTTATTTATCAGTGGTAGAGGAGTGCTTTTACTTTGATGTCCAGAGGCTAAATCAAACAGATGATAATGGTGTGCTTCCTATTTCTGGTTATTGCTTCACATCTTGAGGATTGTCTGATGGAAAGGTGTCGTATAAATTGGACAGATAAATGAAACCAATCAATTTTAGCCCTTGCTCTTTTTTCCTTGTGTTGGTTTTCTTTTGGAGGATGCTAGGTTTTAAACCAGGGGTCCTCAAACTTTTTAAATGGGGCCAATTCATGGTTCCTCAGACTGTTGGGGGCCCCCAGACCACCTGGGTAGGCATGGCTAGGTGGTCATGTGACTGGGTGGGCATGGCTAGGTCATGTGACTAGGTGGACGTGGCCAAATTAACAGTCCATTGAACAATGCACACAAATTAAACTTTAATTTGTTTTGCTCCTGAGGGGGGTTTTATTTGCTTTTGTTTGCATGTTGCTCTTTTGGTTGCCTTTTCTTTTTACTAGATCATTTGTTTAGTTGTTTAGGAGTCTAGTGGTTCTCTCTCTATATACAATACAATACAATAGCAGAGTTGGAAGGGACCTTGGAGGTCTTCTAGTCCAACCCCCTCCCTAGGCAGGAAGCCCTGTACCGTTTCAGACAAATGGTTATCTTCTTAAAGACTTCCAGGGTTGGGGCATTCACAACTTCTGGAGGCAACTTCTGTTCCACTGGTTAATTGTTCTCACTGTCAGGAAATTTCTCCTCAGTTCTAAGTTGCTTCTTTCCTTGATTAGTTTCCACCCATTGCTTCTTGTTCTACACTCAGGTGCCTTGGAGAATAGTTTGACTCCCTCTTCTTTGTGGCAACCCCTGAGATATTGGAACACTGCTATCGTATCTCCCTTTCTGTGTCTGACTATCCCTCTTTATCTTCTGGAGGCAGGCGTGGTGAAAAATGGACCATTTCCACCCATTTCTGGCCTCCTGGGACATCTGTGCACACCCCTCCAAAAGCATTCTGCAGGCCAAACACAGGCAAAAATGGCTCATTTTTTGGCCACAAATGGGACATTTTCAACCGTTATTTGGCCTCCTGGGATGTCTGTGAGCCCCATTTTTCACCTCCCTTGCCCCCTGAACATCTCTGCAGGCCAAAATTCATGGCCTTACTGTTCAGTTCCAGCCTGCGGTGCTCCCGAAGGTAAGTCCGGCGCTCAGCTGAAGGGTGGGTGGGGCCATGTGGGCGGGGCAGCCTTGCGGTCCTGCGCGAGCCAAATTAATGCCCATAGTTTGAGGACCCATGCTTTAAACTGTCAATTACCATTTCCATTTTTAAAAAAATACTGCAATGGTGAGTCACTTTGGGAATGGCACGTTCCTTAAATCTCAAAAGCAGGATATGAATGAAATAAATAATATTGAACCTTTCCTCCTATGTTGCTCTTCAAAAGAAGCTGACCTGCCCTGATCTTTTTTTTTTAAAGAATAATCCAATCCTTGTTTTCCTCTCCTCTAGCCTCTAGCTCTGCTCTTTCCCTTGTGTCTTAAAACATAAAGGCAATTCTCCCTGTCTTGCGTTGACTTTTCAGGCTCGTCTAAAAAAACCAAAATCAAAATGCCTTAAGAGCTGTTCTCATACATGCTGTCCTTTGCTCGCCCATAGCCTGGAAATGTGGAATCAAATATCTTGCGCTTCTTGTCTTCTCTAATATTTAAGGTCTCTTCAAGATCTCTCCCGGCAGACGGATATTCCTTACGGCACCGTTTTGGATTCGGCCGTCTATGAACATGTACGGGTGAAAGGCATGAATCCTTTTGAGAAGAATAGCATGTATTCGAAGTTGTGGCAGATGATCAACCGAAGCAACGGGTCTGAGAACAACGTGCAAGAATCCCAGATTGGCATTCATAAGGTAAAGTCGATAGCCCAACCTTTTTCTTGCTCATTAGAAAAAATCCTTAGGATTAATGGATTTATTTTACAAAGAGTTTTACCACAGGATTGTTAGGACATGAAAAAAAAATCACCTTAGAATGATAAGAACATAAGAACAGCCTTGCTGGAACAGGCCACAGCCCATCTGGTCCCGCATTCTGTCTCACACAGTGGCTCACCATTTGCTTCAGGGTCTTCCCAAGCAGATGTCTTCACCTGCTTATGATTCCCTGCAAATGGCATTGAGAAACATCCTGCCTATCTCTCCATCCCGGAGGGTGTCCTTAGGCATCCATCATGATAGCCATTGATACCCTTGTTCTCCATGAACTCGTCTAATCCTTTCTTAAAGGTGTCGAGGCTGACAGCTGGTCACCACTTCTTCTGGCAGGGAGTTCCATAGACCAGTGATCCTCTGGGTGAAAAAGTACTTCCTCTTATTTGTTTGAGGTCTAGTTATCAAAAGTTTCATGGAGTGCCCCTAGTTCTAGTGTTGTGCGATAGGGAAAACAGTTTTTCCTTTTCTACTTTGTCCACACCGTGCATAGACTTCAATCAGGTCACCTCTCAGGCGCCCTTGTTCTAGAGTGAAGAGGCCCAGCCGTTGCAGCCTCAGATGGTAAGGAAGGTGTTCCAGCCCCCTAATCCTTCTGGTTGCCCTCCTCTGCACCTTTTCCATTTCCATAATATCCTTCTGAAGGTATGGGGACCAGAACTGTACACAATACTCCAGATGGGGCCTCACCATAGATTTATAAAGAGGCAAAATGACACTTGCTGACTTATTTTCTATACCCTTCCTAATGATTCCTAGCAATGAGTTTGATTTCGGCTTTTGGCTCATTCTACTGCTGCATCCTGAAATTGGGACTAATTTATGTACTTTATTTAGGTGTGTTGGAAGAAATGCCCTTCTGGGTACAGTTTCAAGTGGGCAGGGGGGAAACACTGGAAACATGGAGGCTGCTTGGAAAGATAGTTTAATGGTGGACAAAAACACATTTCTCCTTTTCCTCGTCCAGGGAAATATAATATTCTGCCTTTTTAATATATTTCCTGAAATATTTCATTTTGCCTTGGAGCTCCTGGGTGAAAAGGGGGATCACATGTTCAAGATGTTGAGTGAAGAAAAAGAAAAGGGCAGAGATGCTAACAGTCCCTGAGTTTTATAGTCTCTCCTGGGCCCCACTTCCTGTCCCTGTCCCTGTGTAAGAAATGTATTCTGATTGGTTGTCAGACTCCCAGGGGGCAGGGGATCTTAGCTAACTTTGTAGGCTGTCCTGAGATCCTTGCTGGCTGATGTAATCTTCCCAGGTGCCATGTGGTGAGATGGGTAGAGGGTTAATCCTATCTTTGTTATGTAGAATAGACTGGCTCGGGCCTTAATGGTCCATTGACAAAAAAAGGGGGGGGGGCAGGAAGCTATAGGAAGCTGCTTTGTCTTTAAAAACATGTTTCTCCTTTTCTTCATCCAGGGAAATATAATATTCTGCCTTTTTAATATATTTCCTAAAATATTTCATTTTTCTAGGAGAGGGAGGGGTGGGTGCTAACTTCCTACGGGTGGTTGGTTGTTGTTTTTTTTCAAAAGAATAGTCAAAGATTTTTTTCCCCCTTGAAATGATTAAGCCAGTTGTTCGCCACTTTTTAAAAAAACAAAAACTTTGTGTAATTTAGCTCTTCAAATAGACAGGGGCAGCTATTTACAGATAAGAACTTTCCCTGTGGCTTAAAACAGTGTTTCTCAATTGAGGTACTTGTTAACGCGTTGCTGTTAACATGGCTGGCTGGGGAATTCTGGGATTTGAAGTCTACACGTCTTAAAGTTGCTGAGGCTAAGAAACCCTGCCTTAGGATGACAGATTTCACCTATTCATTCAGAGAAGCGAGATTAGCAGGTTGCTTGCAATTTGTATTGCAGCTCCAGGGCTACCAATTACACTAGAAACACAGAAGCCACATTCATGAACTTTTTCACAAGTCTTGCCAGTTTTCTTTTCCTGAGTGAGGTAAAGATCAAGGCCTTAGGAATGCCAAACAGCAACTGAGAAAGAAAGAAAGAAAGAAAGAAAGAAAGAAAGAAAGAAAGAAAGAAAGAAAGAAAGAAAGAAAGAAAGAAAGAAAGAAAGAAAGAAAGAAAGAAAGGACAGTAATCTTAAATGTTCCATTGTGCTTCAGAGTTTTACAGCTATAGATGCAATTTGGCAAACCTTAAATAAGAACGGTTCACCACTGAGCCAACTTGCTTAAAGAGATGAGGAACTCTTTTCCTCTGAGTTGGAGTTGGAGAAGGGAGAGGGGGAAGGAGAGGAGGAGGAGGAGGAGGAGGAGGAGGAGGAGGAGGAGGAGGAGGAGGAGGAGGAGGAGGAGGAGGAGGAATTTAGTAAAGGATACAGTTCTGATTTAAAAAAACAGGTTTATCTTTTTAAAAAGTTGGCATGCTGCAGAGAATCTGAAAGTCTGAAAGAGAGTCTGGTTCTCCACCGGATTATGCTTGTTAAAATAACTAATTTTATATGTGTGTGTGTGTGTATGTGTATATATATGTGTGTGTGTGTGTGTGTGTGTTACGTTTTTGAGCTGATCAATAAATAAGTCACGGAGACTAGAATATATATAATTCTTCCACAACAATGATCAGCTCAAAAACCTCACATACATACATACATACATACATGGCTGTAGGTGTGAATGTTCCAGCATAACTCTAGAACGCCTCGAGCAATTTCAACCAAACGTAGTACACAGATGACTTAGTATCTGGAAACAAATATTGTAGGGGTAAGACACCCCTAAAGCTCCTCGGGGTGTGTGTTCTGTTAAAATATAGCCTGATGTGCCTTAAAATGGCTTCTACTGTACTGCCGTAAAATTGGTTCTATTGTACAGCACAGTGGAGTTGCCATGGGAATGGCTTCACAGTAGTCTGCAAGGGGGCTCCCTCTGGTAAGGAGGGAAATCCAATATTAGAAATTATGTTTGGTCTGGACATTTTTCCCCTATAAATAAATACCCGGGCAATACCGGGTTATCAGCTAGTACTTATATAAAAACTAAGTCCACTCAATTGTTTATCCTCATTATTCACTGTCACTCCTTTTTGCCATCCGAAGATTCCAAATTTCCTTTATGTTATTTATATTAGTATATAGATATATAGCACCCTACATTACCTTGTCTACATTCTACATTCCCTCCTGCAGTTATCTGCGGCAAAAAACATATCTTTTCCCCAGTGAATAGACAGAATCACAATGTGCTTAAATAACACCTCAGTACATTTAACTTGGTATACAAAATATTTAACTAGCAGGAAAACTGTGAATTACTGTCAGGTGAAATAAAGCTTTTGGATTTCACAATAAAAGAAGGTCTATTTTGCAAACCGGGATGTTAATTTTCAAGCTACAGCTCAGCAGTAACGTGGAACGTGGAAATAATGGTTCTTCGATTCTTTTTTCTCTCTTTCTCTTTCCCCCCACTAATTCTTACTGGGATAAAGAATGATTTTCTTTATTTTGCTGACAAATAACCTTTTAACTATGATAGTTAAATTCCTTCCACTGAGAAAAACTTTTGGTCCTAATGATGCCACAATGCTTTTCTGAGTCATACACTAAAGTGGAATACATTATACACAATCGAGGTTGACCCTAGGGACCCCATTGATGCAGGGTTTTTCAGCAATGTTATGGAAGAAAGTGTGAAAGCCTTCTTCCAAGCTGTTTTACAACATCCCAGTCCAGCCTATAGCCCAGAATGTTCAACTTCCATCCAAGTATTATATGGAATTGTCTCTGCTTACCTTCCAAGATCACTATTGGGCCCGCCAGTGGCCAGCAGAGCTGGCAGTAGATTCAAACAGTGAGGAGGCTGGGGAGGAACATGGGCCAGTCTTGGAGTCTGGGGAAGGCTCTGATGAGTGCTCTACATTGGAGGCAGAAACGGGGCCAGGCCTGTCTGACAGTTATCAGCTGCCTTCGGAATCAGACATCAGTGAGGCAGCTGAACAGTTGGAGCCTGTTCCCAATGTGCACATGCCGAGAGTTGCCAGACAAAGGAAACAGCTAAGGAACAAGGGTTGACTTGGGAGTAAGGCCACAGGTGGACAGTGAATGGCCCCTCCCATAGGGAATAAAAGAGGAGCGAAAGGGGAGTGGAGTTTGCAGGAGACAATTAGTTCATTCCTGCATTCTTGCCAAGTATTGCGGCATCTGAGAGATATCGGCCTGGCCACTCTCCAAGCCTGATAAAAGTTGATAATTGTGAACTATCTTGAAAGACAGGAGCATTCTATAAGCCTCCTAAAGGCTATGCATGCCCTTTTTTTTTTTTGACAAAAGATGGACCATTTTTGGGAGGTCTGCAGAGTACAGACTCTTTTTAATTTGCCTCTTCCAAAACTTGGTGCGTCTTATACTCCAAAAAATATGGTACATAGCTAGGGGTAGTTATGAACAATGATTGTTAAGATGCTTTTTTTCTCTAATGCTGAAAAACTGATTCCTTATAATCCTAAATACAGTTGTAGAGGAGAAATCTATAGAGCCCCAGATTCCTGGGCTGGGAAGTCATGGAATATAAGAGGCCCAATCCAGTGCCCTTGTTCCTGCCTCTACTGCTTCATCCTTTGCTGTCTGCCAAGTGTTGTCCATGGGGAACCCTTGGCTGGTGCTTATTTATTTTTAATTGAAGTATCCCTGTGACACAGAGCAGTCAAGCACTTTTCAAAATACCAGATTGGAACAGTCAGCCCAGTTTTACCCAGATGTTAAGAAGACTTTTTTTTTCTCACATTCATGGACTACTGGGTAACTGTACAGTAGCACCTTTCCACTTGATTAAAGCAGGTAATGGATGCCTAACTTTAAAGGTTGGGATGGAGTAACACAATTTTCCAAGCCAACCTACCGCTTCAGATTGGATCACTGCAGGAGTCTGACTTGAGATAACATCTTAAAATGGAAAAGAGGCACTTCCCATAGGTGGAATATATAAATTAAATGTAGCATTTATAATAATTAACTAATACAACGCTGTAATTACGATGGGTAGTTTAAATGGAAGTCTGATTGAACTATTCTCTGTGCTTGAACAATGTAAAAGCGCCTCACATTAAACAGCTCTATATTTAAGGACTGTCTTGCATTTTTCATTGCACAGTCACTTAACTGTAAGGTCAACAATAAGAGTAAGAAAAAATAGGATTCCTATAGAATTGAAAGTAGAAGTCGGTCCAGCCATTTTTAATCCAGTTAATCAATCTGCCATTTTAAGTATTATTTTTATTGTAATATTGGTTTATTGGTCATCTCTAATATATATATTTACATTTTTAATTGGGTTTTTAGGGGGTTTAGTGTTTTAGGTTTTTTAGGTTTTAGCGCAGGGTTATTGTAATTTAATTTAATTTTAGATATTTAAATTGCTGTATGTTTTTTTGTTTTATATTCCCTGTGCACCGCCCCGAGTCCCTTCGGAGAGAGGGAGCGGTATACAAATAAACATTTGATTGATTGATTGATGCGCAATATATTTTTAAAAGCTTACCATGTTTCCCCAAAAATAAGACTCTGCCTCATTTTTTATTTTTTGCCACCAAAAAAGGCACCAGGCTTTTGGACTCATGCTGGAGCTTATCTTCAGGGAATTTCTCTCCTGGAATACGTACTTTGGGCTGTTCTGTGAGTCCGCACAAGGAAATGTCAGCCAATCATCAGCGATCAACACACCAATCAGCCAATAGGAAGGCACCACATAGACACGAATCATAGAATAACCCAATGGCCGTATTCCAGTAGAGAAATTCCCTGAAGATGGGCTCCAGCATAAGTCCGAAAGAATAACGCTTTCGGAAGAGTCAAATCTCTGGTCCCAGTGACCGACCCAAATTCGATTTTGCATCATTATCCCAGGACACTATATTTGCCTTCATTCATCTATTCTTTTTCTTTAATATATACCCATGATGGCAAACCTATGGCATGTGTGGCACGCGGAGCCATCAGTTCCAGCGCAGATGTGCGTGCCAGCCAGTTGATTTTCAGCCTTTCAGAGGGCCGGGTGAGGCCGTTTTCGCCCTCCCAGGCTTCAGGAAAGCCTCAGCTTAGAGGCGAGCAGTGTGGCACGCGTGGGGGGGGAGTGAGTGTGTGGGAGGCTGTGCACATATGTGCATGTGGGGGGAGGGGGGCTCCTTGCATTATGAGTGCTGGCACGCATGCATGCTGTTACGCATGCGCCCTCAAATTTTTGGCACCCAACAACAAAAAGGTTCACCATCACTGATACTGTATGTGTTTTCGTTTACTGGTCCAAGGGACCAACCCAAATTCGATTTCACAAAAAAGAATACATTGTCTAGAACAGGGGTCTCCAACCTTTGCAACCTTAAGTCTGAAGGACTTCAGCTCCCAGAATTCTCCAGCCAGCAAAGCTGGCTGGAGAAGTCTGGCAGCTGAAGTCCTTCAGACTTAAAGTTGCAAAGGTTGGAGACCCCTGGACTAAAGGACCTTCCATCTCTATTCCAATTGATTGATTGATCTCTATCTATCCTCTATCAAAATTTGGAAGGATTGCAATCAAGGCCATGGTTCACTTCAGAGAAATCCACAGGTATCTGCTGCCATAATCAAAGAAACGGGACTAATTTTGCAAGAATTCAGGACAACGCATTCCAGTTGGCTGGAGAAGTCTGGGAGCTGAAGTCCTTCAGACTTAAAGTTGCAAAGGTTGGGGACCCCTGATCTAGAAGAGAGAATCCCAAAAATAAAAACGCAAAGGGATCAACCCCCATTTTAGCTCAAGGCCTGAAAGAACAACCAGGCCTTTAGTAATTTGCAAAAAGTCAACATGGGAGAAGCAGCCAGGAGCCATACTGAGAAGGGAAACTTCCTAGGTCACATTGTTTTATTGACATTATCTGGAAAGTGCCTACTTATAGGTTCTTTCCTTTCCTTTCTTTCTTTTTCTTTTTTTTCTTTCCCTTTTTTTCTTTTTCTTTTCACATTTGCATTAGGACTCTTTTATGGTAAGCTCTTACTTTAAACTTGTACCATGCAGTAATATTGTTTTAAATTATTTCTACCTGTAGCCTTTCAATATGATGAAAGAGCACTTGGCTTTCAGAATTTCTCCCAAAGACAAAGATAAATTTCTATGATGGGATAAGTGATATTCTAGCCCTTACTTAGATACATGCAGTAGCAAGGTTCATTGTAAAATCTCTCCAGCAATCTGCCGGCTCCCTGGTTTCGCCTGTTTCATTTTCACTCCAAAGGAAAAATAAAAATCATGGTTTGATAGTGACAGAAAGATATAGTAAGTAACATAAAGTCACACCACCGTCCCCATGGGGAAAGAGGAAGAGGAGGGGGGAGGAGGAGGTGGTGAAAATTGAATCAAATGCATAATAGCAATAGCAAAAGCACTTAGACTTATGTAGCGCTTTACAGCCCTCTCTAAGAGGTTTACAGAGTCAGCCTATGGCCCCCAACAATCTGGGTCTTCATTTTACCCGCCTCGGAAGGATGGAAGGCTGAGTTAAGCTTGAGCTGCTGAGATTCAAACTGCCAAATTGCAGGCAGCCATTACTGCTCCACTGTGGCCATAGCATAGCATAGCATAGCATAGCATAGCATGCAGTGGTGGGTTTCAAATTTTTTAGAACCTACTCTGTAGGTGTGGCCTATTTTGTGGGTGTGGCTTGGCAGTCATGTGATGGTGGGAGTGGCCACCTTTTAAAATGTGGTGAAACTCATTTAACAACGCTCTTGCTTAGCAACCAAAATTTTGGACTCAATTGTGATGATAAATTCTTTCCTTCCTTCCTTCCTTCCTTCCTTCCTTCCTTCCTTCCTTCCTTCCTTCCTTTCCTTTCCTTTCCTTTCCTTTCCTTTCCTTCCCGTTGGGTCACTGGCAGCGGCAGGCCAGATTTACTTCCAGGTACGCAGGTGGAACCCCCTCTCACCGGTTCTCTAAATTTCACCATCCGGCTCTTGCGAGTAGGTACGAGCCTGCAGAAACCCACCACTGATAGCATGCCATGCCATGCCATAATGCCATGCCATGCCATAATGCCATGCCATACCATAATGCCATGCCATGCCATGCCATACCATAATGTAATATCCTTCTTTAAGTTGATACGGTCACCAAATTGCTGAAATGAGGAATGTTTATTTGAAAATTAAAAGTTATAGAAGAGTAAAAAAGAACATAAAAAGATACAGAAAGAAAAATAGGAAAAAGAGAAAGGTAGAAGACATTTACAACAGAATGAAGAAAGAAAAAATATTTAAAGAAGCAACTTCCAACCTTCTTTGCAAAAAATTACATGGATCATTTTCTATGAGCCTAGTTGGCTATCTATAAATCCTGTTAAGAAAAGTTCTGATTTCAACTGAATATTAATTTTAATGTTCTCTGCGTTATTATAGGTATTTGTACCCAGCATTTTTCACTTTTTCATGTTTTTCGCAATCCCAACAGTGGTGGGTTGCTAATCGGTTTACTACTGGTTCACTTGTGCTTGTGTGCGTGCTCGCGCATGCACATGCGCAGAAGTGTGCAGGTGGGTGGGCAGAGCCTTCTGGTGCCGCCACTACTGGTTTGGCCAAACCGGGAGCAACCCACCTCTGATTCCCAACAACAATTAGAGGTACCATTATATACCTTAAAAAATATCTCTACATTGTTCTACAAAAATTCTCTCTTAAATATAAGGCAATGCATATTTCACGTCTTTTAATATTCTTTCCCATGAATACCTCTGTCTGTTGTAACCAAAATACTTAGCTCATTTTATCATGCAGTCTTTAATCTGTTCTTCCTCTTTTTACACACTTCAGCTTTTCATTGTGCACTCTTTAACTTGTCTTCCATTTTATATCTCGACAATAATTTATTCATTTTAGCAATCAATTGCCCATCATTTGTACATAGTAGTACCCTTTCAAATTCTCTTACATGTTATTCTGTATCTGGTAGCTTTTTGTCCATATTAAACCCCTCCCTTAGTTGTGCATATGAAAACCACTTAAAAATAAATCCTTTTGTTATCTTGATTTCATCTTAAGTTCTCCATTTTCCTGCATTAACAAATCTTGGTCTATTAACCATTTTTTTTCTTGCCTGCTGTTTCTTTTCTATAAAATGCTTCTTGTGCTTAGGAAAAAAGTATTTTCGAGCACAGCTTGGGCTAATATCTAGCCCATATCTGTAAAATGACACTCCTAATGTAACGATGTTTGAATTCTCCATTAACTTTTACTCTATCGTACTATTAAAAAAAACATTCATCCTAAACCTCAGGCCGTATTCCTCTAATTCGAACATTCTCTTATTTTTAGCAACATCCATTCCTTCATCAAAGCCAAACAGCAGGCAGCAAAATACAATTTAAAATCAGGCAATCAGCCTCATCATAAATCTAGACGAGTTATACTTAAATTACTTGAATTAGGAACAGCCACATAAAATGTCTAACTCTCCAATACCGTGCAGCTACTTCTAGCCAACACCTGGTTCGTACATCTCGCTGGCATGATGCCAATTGTTTCTGGATTAACGTAAACTCTCAGCTACTTTGGTTTAGGACCAAGACCTAAGTCAACAGAAGTTGTTCATGAAAGTACAGTTTAAAAAAAATATATCTGACAATGTTTTGACACTGGTAACGCTAAGAGGAATTCAGGAATGAAAAAGCTTTCATTCTAGTTGAAAGCTTTTAACTAGAGATGTAGCAGGCTTGAGGGACGCGGTGGCTCAGTAGCTAAGATGCTGAGCTTGTCAGTCAGAAAGGTCAGCAGTTCGGCGGTTCAAATTCCTAGTGCCGCATAATGGAGTGAGCTCCCATTACTTGTCCCAGCTTCTTCCAACCTAGCAATTTGAAAGCACATAAAAATGCAAGTAGAAAAATAGGGGCTACCTTTGGTGGGAAGGTAACAGTGTTCCATGGGCCTTTGGCATTTAGTCATGCCGGCCATATGACCACAGAGACATCTTCGGACAGCGCTGGCTCTTCAGCTTTGAAACGGAAATGAGCACTGCCCCCTAGAATCGGGAATGACTAGCACATATGTGCGAGGGGAACCTTTACCTTTCAGCAGGCTTATCTTCACTGAATGTTGTCAAGTAAAGGTTTTGTAGGCATTGATGGAAATGCTTTAATAACACTCCATTGAGCATCAGTCCCCTTTTAACTCTATTATTGTGCCCAAATGCATTTAATAACTCCCCTTTTATGACTCTCATCTCTTAAGTAATTCAGGGTAGAGTCGAGGTGACTGGATGGAGCTGAGCACTTACTTGTTGGATGCCCTTCCTGCCGCCACATGGAGTTTGCAGTACAATTTTTTTTCTTTGCACCTGGGGAGAGAGAAATATCTGTTCTACCTAGGATTGAACTCTCAACCTTCCGAATGGGAGGCGGTTAGCTTCATCGCTAGGCCACCACATCACTCATTTAATGTTTCTTTATATACATAATTTTAAATTGCTTTTAATAAAGAGAAATGATGGCTATAATTTTCTTTGAACTGATCTTTCCCTGCTTTCTATTCTAACCATGTTATTTAACTTAATCATGGAAGCGATGCTCAATATCCTGATAAGAAATATTTTATTTTATTTATCTATTAGAAAATTTTAGAAACAAAGTGCTGCAGCAGAAGTTTTGATGCAGCTCAGAAGCCTTTTAGCTTGATTGTTACTGTAGCTTTTCAACTCTATGACCTTTCTTCTTAATATTTCAATTTTTTATATCATTATTGTCGTTTAATCATATTAGCTGTACATGTCAATCAGGTTTGATCACAACAGATGTACTACCATAATAGTTTCAATATAATTCCACAGATCACCTTCATCAATAGGATTAAATAGCATAAAAGTCAGTGAAGTCAAGAAAATAAAGGCAAAAAGGGGAAACGTATAGATTAAATAATAAGTTAGTATATATTTTGAAAATGTATATTATAACACAGGATTTTGATCCATTTTGAAGGAGCTGTATCTTTTTCAAGCACTGAAAAAAATGTGGCTGCAATGAGTTATATTAACGAAGTAGCTGCTTTAATGAGCCAGACTCATTAAATCAATTGTATGTTTGTAATTATGAAATAAGTCATGACTGCATAAAGGATTTCAGTGCTTATGCTCACATGTTCTAAAGCATCTTTGCCGAATTATTTTCAAAGCCTTCGCTGAAACCTGTGTTTCAATGAATAGGATTTATATACTGCACCATAATGCTTTACAGCACTCTGAGCAGTTCACCATATCCATATTTTCTCCAACGATCTTCGTCCTCATTTTACTGACCTTGAATGGATAGAAGACTGAGTCAACCTTCATCCGGTCAGGATAGAACTCCTGGCAGTGGGCAGAGTTAGCCTCAATAATGCATTT
Source organism: Rhabdophis nuchalis (assembly GCA_039707465.1). NCBI lineage: Eukaryota > Metazoa > Chordata > Lepidosauria > Squamata > Natricidae > Rhabdophis > Rhabdophis nuchalis. The sequence goes on from CM077648.1 coordinate 18,965,925, forward strand.
TAATCACTGCGCCACCATGTCTTGCTAAGGTAGATGGCAAGATCACAATGCATTTCAGGAATTCAAACAAGATTGCAAAGGCTTTGTGCATTTTGCTGTAGAATTCAAGACCAACTTCTTAAAAGCATAAGAAAATGCTGTGCTCACACACACACACACCCCATATAAATCTAATGTATTGCTGAGTTTGTCAGACTTTTTAAAAGTCTTTGTGCTAGCAAGCAAAGGCTAAATAAGATCAGAGTAGAGCTGGAAGGGACCTTGGAGGTCTTCTAGTCCAACCCGCTGCTCAAGCAGGAGATCCTACAACATTTCAGACAAGTGGTTGTCCAGTCTCTTCTTAAAAACCTCCAGCGATGAAGCCCCTACAACATTTGAAGGCAAGTTGTTTCACTGGTTACTTGTCTTCATTGTTAGGAAGTTTCTCCTTAATTCCAGGTTGCTTGCCTCCTTGATTAGTTTCCATCCATGATTTCTTGCCCAGCCCTCTGGTGCTTTGGAAAATAAATTGACCCCTCTTCTTTGTGGCAGCCCCTCAAATACTGGAATTCTGCTATCATGTCCCAAAGATACCCAATGGGATGCTATTGTTATTTATTTATTGATTGACAGATTATTGATTGATTGGTTGGTTTTATCTGTGCATATTTGTTATGCTACTGAAAAGTGTAGTTTTCTTCTATGTTGTGATTTTTTTTTTGGAGGAATATTTCTTTTTCTTTTTCTACTTAATTCCTGATATGATCCCTTCTCATTTAATCCCTTCTCAATTAATCCCACTGGCACCTGTGGAAACTTCAAATCTAGAGTAGACTACTGCTTGTAGGGGATGGTGGTTTCCACGAGTTTACAACAACCTAAAAAAAGTATTACCATTTCCCATGTCCACTATAAACTGTCATGAAGTTGGGGTGGGGGGGGGGGATAAATCACTCTGGCAAGTGTTGTGTTTATTTCGGTTTGCTTCACATACTGTGCTATGCCATCTACCATTGCAGGTGTTTGCACACATTGCTAAGCCTTTAATATGCTAGAGTGGCTGACTTCACACAGTATGTTAAGCCAGAAGCAGCATGTTACTTCTCGGCAAAACGGGCAACCCTCTCTGCGTGTGTTATATATAGTATTGTCCTAAATTACAAACAGTTGCTAAAAGCTTATGTCTTTCAATAAAATTAAAAGGTAATGCTAGAGTCCGTCTGATTTTTGCGACTGTAGGCTGACAGTTGCAACGTGTATTATCTGGCCCCAAAACTTAAGGTATAGAATTTTGATTCCTATCCTGGAATGAATTCCTAAACATTTCGACCCCTCTGTTCTATTAATTCAATATTTCTACAATAATAACATAGTAATGTGCTATTGTTGTTCTAATAACATTCAAAAGAGTATGAGCAGCTTGTCAGTAGTTTTTATGAGAATCGGTATGCTATTTATTTATTTATTTAAGTTTATATAAATATTCATATATTAAATTTATGTGCTGTCAATCTCACCAACAGATAACTCTGGGATACCTTAAACGGGGGCTACTGGCTTGTTTTTTGTTTGTTTGTTGTAGTTTGGGGGGGGGAGGGTTGGCTAAATTTCTGCTCAACACTTTTTTTCTGTTCTAATTTATTGTTATGTTAAACTTACACATGCTATGAAAATACAGATCTACCATTGAAGCCGGCCACATTTGGTTCTAACAACAACATTAATGTTCGTATTTTCTATCTACCAAACTCAGAAAGGAGTGTTTCTCAAAGATTGTTACATACCTTATATAACCCCTTTTCTATTCCTTGGCTGGATAACAGAACAGTATCACTGAATAACAGAATTGAAAGGAACCTTGGAGGTCTTCTAGTACAACCATTGGGTAAACAGGAGAGTGGCTGTCCAGTCTCTTCTTAAAAGCCTCCAGTGATGGAGCACACTCAACTACTAAAGGCAACCCATTGCACTGGTTTATTGTTCACACCGTCAGGAAATTTCTCCTTAGTTCTAGGTTGCTTCTCTCCTTGACTATTTTCCACCCATTGCTTCCTTCCTACCTTTGAAAAAATCTGTTGACTTCCTCTTTCTTGTGGCAGCCCCTCAGATATTGGAACACTGCTATCATGTCACCTCTAGTCCTTCTTTTCATTAAGCTAGACATACCCAGTTCCTGCAAACGTTCTTCATATGCTTTAACCTCCAGCGCCCTAATCATCTTTCTTGCTCTTCTCTGCCTTCTTTCCAGCTAGCTCTATATAATCGGTGGTATTCAGCCAGTTCAGACCGGTTCACACAAACCGGTAGTGGAAATTTGGGGGAGGGTTGCCCACCTGCCCCGGCTCTATGCCGTCCTATTTAGGCATATTTACAAGCCCCAAGCACGATCAAAGTGCATGCGCAGAAGGTCAAGTGCATGTGTGGACGCGCGCACTCACATTTGGGAACAGGTAGGGAAAGGAAGTGAATACAACTCCTATATATAATCACTAGAAGTAAAGCACAATTCAAGGCAGCCTTTAGTTTTGTTGAAAGGGAGGGTCATTCACCCTTAAAAGCCTATGATCATAAAAACAAAAGTAAATGCAAATCTCCTATACCAGGGGTGTCCAACCTTTGCAACTTTAAGTCTGAAGGACTTCAGCTCCCAGAATTCTCCAGCCAGCAAAGCAAAGCTGGCTGGAGAATTCTGGGACCTGAAGTCCTTCAGACTTAAAGTTGCAAAGGTTGGAGACCCCTGCCCTATACTATTAAACTTGGCACAATTCGTCAAACAGCTGTAATGACAGCCCAAGGGTTGTCCTTGGCCTTGAAGTACTTTCCTGGCACTTCACTTCAAAGTATTAGGAGGGATAAAATTAAATGTGTTTACATTTAAATTTACATATAATTAAGTATAATTAATTTCCCTTCTGTCACATGAAAAATTACAACTTTTGGAGATATCTGGAGGCTGCCTGACGCTCTAGGATCACAATTAGTGTACCTCTAATTTAGATTGCCACCCACAACATTCTATCTAATATCATCAAGGCCATGTCCCTTTGTGTAGCTATCTGTCAAGATGCCAAGTAACACTGCTAACCAAAGAAGAATCCGAGGCTTGAAAGTTTCATTTTATTAGAGATGTCATATTGGTACAACGGATCTGAAAGCTCCCAGGTTTTCCCTACCCAATGAAAGTCCAAGCCCCTGCTGAGGCACCCAGATGTCCGTCACATGGCCCAATCAGGCACCATCCCAACTGGAGGCAGTGTCACACCCCTCCAGGTGCAGGGCAAGATGTCCTTAACTCTCTGAGAAAGGAATGTTATTTTGACTATATATTGCCCATACTCCATATAAACCCCCCTCATATTTTCCCACAGCATTAAGTATGGCAGGCCTGAAGGCCCAATGCAAAAGATGGCTTCCAGGCCTGCCACTATCTGGGGCTCAGACCATGGGTCGTATCTTTAGGAAACTGACATAAAATTGCTAAATGGGAGGGCAACATATTGAATTCCTGTAAGAAAAAGGATCAGTCAATTGCTATCTGTATGTGAATGGCTAATGAAATGGAACGAGGGCAACATTGAGCTATTTAGCAATAGCACTTAGACTTACATACCACTTCCCATTGCTTTATGTACTGCTTTACAATGCTCTCTAAGTGGTTTACAGAGTCAGCATATTGCCCCCAACAACTTGAGCCCTCATTTTACCAACTTCGGAAGCATAGAAAGCTGAGTTAACTTTGAGCCATTGAGATTTGAACTGCCAAATTGTAGGCAGCCGGCAGTCAGCAGAAGTAGCCTGCAGTACTGCACTCTAACCACTGCGCCACCACAGCTATTTAGTTGATCCTTCCCATGAATTGCATTTCCTATCTAGTTGGAACAAACAAAATCATTCCATATTTATATGACTTAATATATCAATCATTGATATCTAAGCTAAAAGCATCTGGAAAATGTGACTGGGAGTATCTTATCTGGTTTACAATGACACTTTTTTGGCCTGCAGGAGAAGGCATCAAGATTAAAACTGGACTTGCTGGATTTGATGGCAGAGTATTTGTGGCAGGGAAGTGTTTATCACTGCCTCATCTTATACCTTCCTACTACTTGAGAGTTGATTGCTATACCATATTTTTCAGAGTATAAGACGCAACTTTTTCCCTCAAAAAAGAGCCTGAAAATCTGGGTGCGTCTTATATACTGAAACCAGCATGTTTTGCCTCCTAAAACCCCTCCCCCTTCACCAAAATGGCCGTGCATAGCTTTTAGGAGGCTTTCAGAGAGCCCTGGGGGCTGGGGAGGACAGAAATCAGCAAAAAAAAGGGTCATTTTTTGCTCATTTGCCTCCCCCCCCCCCAGGACCAAGCCTCCTAAAGGCTATTCATGCCCTTTAAAAAAAAACGGGGCCATTTTCGCAAAAAAACAGACCCTTTTTTAGGAGGTTTGCAGAGTTCAAAAAAATATTTTTTTTAAATTTGCCTCTTTAAAACCTTTCTGCATCTTATACTCTGGTGCATCTTATACTCTGAAAAATACGGTATGTAGGAATCCTCCTGAATCCTCCTCCTAGGATTGCTTTTTAATCAGATTAAAAAACAGGCATCATTACAGGCATCCTGCAACCCTCTGCCAACAAAAACAGAGCTCAGAAGGGCTGTGCACGGCCCTCCCAACCTCTGTTTCCAACTGCACCCGCAGCCTTCCTGTGCAGCATTTTTGCTGGCAGAGCCATCGCAGGCCAGTCCTTCACTCTTTTCAGGCCGGTCCCGCGGGCCAGATCTAAGCACCCAGAGGGCCAGATCCGGCCCCTGGGCCTTGAGTTTGCCTGCACTATACGTTTACGTAGATCTTCTGCCCAGGCACAATTTTTCTGCCCTTGAGATTTTGTAGCTAATAGCAGAAGGTCCAGTGTTGAGCTCCTGAAACGAAGTTTGACCTCTGCACGCAAGGTATGAGATTCTTTCAGGGGCCAAGAATAGACTATTGTTTCTTCCTAAGAAGTTAATCTTCTCTGTTTCATGGCTTGGGCACGGTGGCAACTCTTTTGATAGACAACAGTTACACTTCGCCTTTTGAGTTGGAGGCCAGGTCATTGCCTGCCAGCAAACGTTCTATATCGTAGATACCTCAAGCCTAAACAGGAGTCAGGCAAAAGCTGCATTCTTTTCTCAAGGCACATCTGCTGGACAGGAAGGTCTACAGAACACTGTAATATTTTCAGCAGCATTCCTCACTTTGGCACCCTTCAGATGCAATCAAACTAACTCAAAGGCTTCTCAGCTAGCACAAAGGCCAAGCACATCTGCAGGGGGACATTAGGCAGGAAAAGTCTCTACTATCTGTGATTTCAAAATGCCAGGCTGAAACTCCTCATAGACTTTCACACGGTGTTCCTAATAATGACCAGTCAAGTCAAAGCCATACGAGAAATAACCCAGATAAACCAAACGTCTTTCTCTCTCTAAAATTAGAGGCTGGCTTCCCAGCAATTAAATCCAGAAGTAAAGAAGAATGCTTTGTCAAGACATATCCCAGCGAAAGAGCTGATACGACACGCGTTCTGCTTCCCAAAGCTGGCGAGCTTGCCAGTTGTCTCAGACTCCTTCAAATTAATGGGACATGTTAGTTATGAGTCCCAGGGGCATTGTACACAAGCTGGAACTTCTTTTCATAGGAAAACCCACGTGAAGACATAGCAAATGTCGCAACTGGGATTTACAAAGCCATGGATGAAAGATATCAGTATAAAGGAAGTCATAATGTGCACGTTAGATGATTGAAACAGCTGGCATCTCAGCTTCTAAGCTCAGCAGACCAAAAAGTATTTTAAGGCTACCGTATTTTTGGGAGTATAAGATGGCAATTTTTTTAAAAAGTTTTGGAATCTGCAGACCTCCCCAAAACAGCCTGTTTTTTGTCAAAAATAGAGCATGTGTAGCCTTTAGGAGGCTTATAGTGCTTCGGACGGCTGGGGGAGGGCAAAAATGAGTGAAAATGGCCTGGTTCTTTGCTCATTTTTGCCCTCCCCAGCCTCCAGGAGCACTCTGGAAGCCTCCTAAAAGCTATGCAGGGCCATTTTTGCAAAGGGTGCGGAGTTTCAGGAGGCCAAAAATGCTGTATTCAGTGTATAAGACGTACCCAGATTTTCTTTTTTGAGGAAAAAAGGTGCGTCTTATACTCCGAAAAATACGGTAGTCCCGCCACGGTTACAAATATTTTCTTGGTTTCCGTTTTTTTTTTCTTCCCCAGCAAAATCTATTGGAAGAGGCCACAACATTGAAGAGAATCTCTCGTTTTCTCTTATTTTAACAAATTAAAATCAAGCGCAACGTCTAGTATGATGTTTCACTCTCCCATGCACCCAAACAAGAATTGGGCTTTATGTGTGGCCTTTCATCTTAAGTGAGCTGTGAGGCAAAACCAAAGACCAACTGGGACATAAAATATGGCAAAAATATATAAGAACAAATAAAAGTGCTTGTAGAAGAGATGTATTGAGTGGTCTGTCAAAATGAAGACCATAAATCACATAATGGGTATAAGACATGTCACACAGTGTAATAAAAATCTGCTTGAATATACATTTCTTCACGTTTGATAGATAAAGTATACCAAAATTGGTGTTGTGCTAGTGTCATGTAACTGATGGCACAATACAGTACAACTTGGTCCAACATATATCACAAGGGATTATTTGATAGGAAAAGGGACATAATTCCTGTAAGCCATGCTGCTCTTTGTTAATTTTTGTGTTCAACCAGAAATGGAACAAGAAGTTCAAAATAAAGCATTACAGAGACTGATTTTGATAACTTCATCCCTTTGATACTGAAGTATTCATAAAGAACACCTCTAACCAATCAAAGGATTCTTCCTAGAATTAAGCTTTGGGAGAATGTTGCTGAAATTGGGGAAAAGATTGTCATCGCTTTCTCTGTCTTTGTCTCTTTCTTGAGAGAGAACATTGGTCCCTGTAAATGACATTTCCTCCCTCCCTTCCTCCCTCCCTCCCTAGAATACATAAACTGTAAAAAATGTATCTAGATCCAGCAGAAATTTGAGTCATAAAGAATGCAAAATACAACTGATGTTGAGAATTTGAACAAAAGCATGGTGGCTCAGTGGCTAAGAAAATGTACCTTCTCAAATCCCTAGCGCCGCATAACGGAGTGAGCTCCCGTTACTTGTCTCAGCTTCTGCCAACCTAGCAGTTTGAAAGCATGTAAAAATGCAAGTAGAAAAATAGGGACCACCTCTGGTGGGGAGGTAACAGTGTTCCGTGCACCTTCGGCATTCAGTCATGCTGGCCACATGACCATGGAGACATCTTTGGATAGCCCTGGCTCTTTGGCTTTGAAGCGGAGATGAGCACCATCCCCTAGAGTCAGAAACGACTAGCACATGTATGCAAGAGGCACCCTTACCTTTACTTTATGATTTCATTTATTATCAAGCATCATAGCCCTAGCTGCTTTTTTCAAAAACTGCACATTCTATGCAAAGACACATTTAATGTCACATGTTTGCAAAGAAACATTTAAGGTCACAAATTACAGTTTGGCTGTAATTCAAAGCAACGTAGTAAAAGTTATCCAGGTATCTATAAAATTCATAAAAACTGACTTTTTGACATGTTAGGAAGGAGGAGGAAGAGCTGTATGATGATAACATTTTCAAATATATTGAATGGACAGAAGGCAGATGGAGACACTTAACATTTAACTGGATGTTTTCCCAGTTGTTGTTGTTTTTTCATAAAAGTCTTCCTCATAAAAACTCCTGCAATATAAATTTCTAAAATAAGGTTGCTAGATTCCTCTCTCACAACAATATATTGCAATTAAAATTCTGTCACCTACCTCTATTTGAGATATGAGATTGTTTTCAGTTACTTTACACAGTTGGGAGCTTTTTAAAATTCTGAATCCATTTGTCAATAGCCATAACATATAATCGTGTCAGCAGCATCAGGAAGGTAGGAAAAGGGATATTGGGCACAAGTTGCAATTCTAACAGAAGTAGGTTAAATGGACACACTTTTTGTTAGTTTTAGCTAATAGTTGGTGGTGAGCCTGTGGCCTGACTGCTGGTGACTATTACAGTGGTACCTCGGTTCACGAACGCCTCTGTTCACAATTCGGATTACGACCAAAAATTTCCCAAAAAATGTGCCCCGGTTCACGAACACCGTTTCGGTTCACGAACGGAAAAGTTCGTAAAAATACGCTCCGCTTCACGAACTCCGCCTCGCTTCACGAACTCCGCCTCGCTTCACGAACTCCACCCTCGCATCACGAACAGAAAAGTTCGTAAAAATGCTCGGATTCACGAACCCCGCCTCGCTTCACGAACCAGAGCCGCAGACATTTTAAAAACAAGGTCAGAACGGATTAACCGGATTTACATTGAACCCTATGGGAAACTGTGCCTCTGTTCACGACCAATTCTGTTCGCGAACAGAGTCAGTTCAAGAATCACGACCAAAAAACAAGGTCGGAACGGATTAACCGGATTTACATTGAACCCTATGGGAAATTGTGCCTCGCTTCACGACCAATTCGGATCGCGAACAGAGTCAGTTCACGAATTAAGTTCGTGAACCGAGGTACCACTGTACTCTACTAATTTACATGTTAAGGTATTACTAATGGAGAAAATAGATGTTCCAGGTACATTATAGCAAAAATGATACAAGGGCATCTTCTGCAATCTGAGTGGATGTGGCAGGCAGATTGGTCAACAAGGCTGAGCCTTTTTAATAGACAGAAGCAGTGGTGCGATTCAACCAGTGTAACAACCAGTTCATTGAACCCGTGCTTTGCACATTCTCCACACGCACACAGTGCATTTGAAAACAGCCCTAAAACTTACCTTCGACTGTAGCCCCTGTGAGTAAAGTAGTTGAGGCGCAGCAATCCACTCTGCCGCGCCTACCAGCTGGTCTTCAAACACAGGAAATATAGAGCAATCTAGCACAGGGGCAGGTGGGCGGAGCCAACTGATCACCCGAATGGGGATGAACTGGTTGAATCCCACCCCTGGACAGAAGGTATAAGCTTGAGGAATAGAGTCTGAAGAATATTTATAATCTGAATAAGCATCTAGGGAGACAAGATCCTCCCTAGTTCTCATAACGATAAAGGAGGGAGAGAGGAAGGCCATTCAGACTTCCAATATTCTGGTACTGTAACCTTTTTTAAAAAAGTAGGCCCCTAAGTGCCACAGAACTTTAAAAGTGTTATACCTGATACAGATGGTACCTGGCCCCAGCAAGGATCTCCAAAATGTTTCCCGCTACATCTGACAAATGTTGGAAGTGTGACTCTACCAGGGGCACCTTCTTCCACCAGTGGTGGATCTGCCTGAAGGTTAAACAGTATTAGACTACTATTAAAATTGGTTGCTAGAAATTACAGGATTTGACTTTCAATTGGACCCAGTTATATTTCTCCTGGGGATAAAACCAAGAGAAGTACATAAAGATGCTTGGTACTTATTAATACATATCATGACAGCAGCACGTATGACATATGTGCAACATTGGAAATCAAAGGAAATCCTGACGGACCAACAGGTCCTGGATAAGATACTAACATGTGCACAAGGGGCCAGGATGACATATATTCTTAAAGGGAAAAGTGAATCGCTTTTTAATAAAAGTTGGGATTTCTGCTATTTATGGCTGGGAAACAGAGTATCAGATTTTAACGGGAGTAGTGGTTAGGATTTGGGCCAGCAGACGGCGGAGGCGGAAGGATCCACTGGGAGGGGGGAAATACGAGTCGCTTCCATTGAGGGCCTACCCATCCAGAGGGTTGCAGGGAGAGGCAGGCCCGAGGGGAGACAAGTTCCATCCTCCCGGTTGGAGGCGCATGGCCGTTGGTTGTAGACGGTCAGGTGCCACAACCCCCGCAGGCTAGGTGGTCGGGGAGTACAGTGCCAGGGCCGGCGGCTGATGTTTTGCAACGCCAGGTCCGTGGTCAACAAAGCCCCCCTCATCCATGACCTTGTGTCAGAGGGGGAGCCGGACCTGGTGGGAATTGCGGAGACCTGGTTGGGCCACGATGGAGGACTCCCCCTCGTTGAAATGTGCCCGCCAGGTTACCGCATTTTTCATCAGCCCCGGGCCCTAGGCAGGGGTAGAGGGGTAGCGGTTATTGTTAGGGAAGGTCTAGAGCCGAGAGAGACCATTGTGCCACAGACCACCGCTTGTGAGTCCCTCTGCGTGAAGTGGGGCCTAGGGAGGCAGTTGGGCTTGCTGGTTGTATACCTGGCTCCCCGCTATGTAGCAGCAGCCCTGCCCGAGCTCCTCGAGGTGATCGCTACGATGGCAGTTGAGACCCCCAGACTGATAGTCATGGGAGACTTTAATCTGCCATCGGTGGGCGAATCATCGGAGGCAGCTCGGGAGTTCATGGCTTCCATGACGGCCATGGACCTGACCCAAGTAATTCAGGACCCCACCCACGAGGGTGGACATACGCCGGATCTAATCTTCGTCTCTGGCCAATGGAAGAGTGATCTGGGTATAGGGGATATAGTCATCACACCCCTGTCATGGTCAGACCACTCACTTCTCCGGCTCGACTTTCCAATCGCTACACCCCACCGCGGGGAGGCGGAACCTGAGTCACCTATTTGGTTCCGCCCCAGGCGCCTGATGGACCCTGACAGGTTCCAGACGGCGCTTGGGCCACTTCCTGTATCCCTGACCCGCGCCCCGATGGAGGACCTCGTGGCCGCATGGAATACTGTGGCCACGGGAGCCTTGGATCAGGTCGCGCCCTTGCGGCCTCTCTTGCGGCGGTGAACCACCCTGGCTCCATGGTTTACCGAGGAGCTAAGGGTGATGAAACGCCACAAGAGATGCCTAGAGAGAAGATGGAGGTCTACTCGGTCTGAATCTGACCGAACACAGGTGAGAGCGCATTTACGGACTTACCTTGTCATCATTGTGCCACTCTCATAGCATCCGCAGATAACCGCCCTGCCGCCCTGTTTAGGGTGACCCGCTCCCTCCTCCACCAGAGGGTGCGGGAAACCCCATTACAGGGTAGAGCAGAGGAATTTGGGATTTATCTGCAGGATAAAATCGCTCAGATTCAGAGCGAGTTAGTCTCCATCGATGGTCCAGTGAGATGCCCTGAGGCAGGTCTTGAGACAGTTTTGTGGGAAGAGTTTGACTCTGTTACTTCCAAGGATATGGACAGGTTACGTGGGCGACTGCGAGCCACCACATGTTTATTGGACCCGTGTCCCTCCTGGCTTGTACTGGCATCCTGGGAGGTGACACGAGGCTGGCTCCAGGAGGTTGTCAACGCTTCTCTGAGTGAGGGTTTCTTGCCTGCCTCCCTTAAAGAGGCTATGGTGAGGCCCCTCCTGAAGAAGCCCTCTCTGGACCCAGCATTATTGGTTAACTACCGTCCGGTCTCCAACCTTCACTTTCTGGCGAAGGTTGTAGAGAGTGTAGTGGCACAACAGTTTCCCCGTCACTTGGAGGAAGTTGATTATCTGGACCCGCGCCAGTCCGGCTTCCGGCCCGGGCACAGCACCGAGACGGCATTGGTCGCGTTGGTAGATGATCTCTGGAGGGCCAGAGATGGGGGTTGCTCCTCCATCCTGGTCCTATTAGACCTCTCAGCGGCTTTTGATACCATCGGCCATGGTCATATTGCATCGGCTGGAGGGGTTGGGGGTGAGGGGCACCGTATTACGGTGGTTCTCCTCCTACCTCTCCGGTCGATCGCAATTTGTGATGGCAGGAGAGCAGAGGTCGACCCCGAGGCCCCTCACATGTGGGGTGCCTCAGGGGTCGGTCCTCTCTCCTCTCCTGTTCAACACATATATGAAGCCGCTGGGCGAGATCATCCGTGGTTTTGGGGTAGAGTACCACCTCTACGCTGACAACACGCAGCTGTATATATCTACCCCAAACCACCCCAACGATAGCGTAGCGGTGATGTGCCGGTGCCTTGAAGCCGTACGGGCCTGGATGGGAAGTAACAGACTCAGACTCAACCCGTCCAAGACCGAGTGCCTGTGGTTTACGGCATCCCGGTACAACCAGTTGACTCCATCACTGGCCATAGGGGACGAACACCTCACCCCTGTGGATGGGGCACGCAACTTGGGCGTCCTCCTGGATACCTGGCTGTCCATGGAAGATCAAGTGACAGCCGTGGCCAGGAGGGCGTTTTACCAGGTTCGCCTGGTACGCCAGTTGCGTCCCCTATTGGATCGGGATGCCCTTTGCACAGTCACTCATGCCCTCGTGACATCCCGACTGGACTACTGCAATTCTCTCTACATGGGGCTCCCCTTGAGGTGCACCCGAAGACTTCAGCTTGTCCAGAATGCAGCCGCGCGAGCAATAATGGGAACCTCAAGGTTTACCCACATAACACCGCTCTTGCGCGAGCTGCACTGGCTGCCTGTCGTCTTTCGGGTGCGCTTCAAGGTGTTAGTTACCATCTTTAAAGCGCTCCATGGCACGGGACCTAGTTATCTGCGGGATCGGATCCTGCCTCATACATCCCTGCGGCCGATTCGCTCCCACAGAGAGGGACTTCTCCAGGTGCCGTCTACTAGGCAATGCCAGCGGGCGACGCCCAGGGGAAGGGCCTTCTCTGTGGCGGGCCCAGCCCTCCGGAACGACCTTCCCCCCGAGATCAGAACAACCACGGACCTCCGCTCCTTCCGTCAAAAATTAAAAACACACTTTTTTTGCTTGGCCGGCCTAGGTTAGTCTCCCGTCTTTTAATAGGGTTTTAGGGGATTTTAGTGTATTTTAAGATAGGGTGATTTTAGCGCAGGGATAATTTTGTTTAATTCGTATTTTATTTATCTATTTATGTATTTTATATTAGTATTTTTAATTTTCCCTGTGCACCGCTCCGAGTCCCTTTGGGGAGAGGAGGCGGTATATAAATAAAGATATTATTATTATTATTATTAAACTCCTCAGTCCTTGTTCAATGTTTGTGTTTATTACTGTTCAAAATGTAATAAAAATATATTTTAAAAAATAAAAAATAAAAGTGTTATATCTGCAAGGAGGTAGGGGGAAATGACTTAATGGTTATAACACTATTCAGACTTCCCTCCCCAGATAGAAGAAATAATTATTTCCTCATTTAGATTACATTAGGGGTGGGCTTCAAAAATTTTACCAAAGGGTTCTCTTCCCAGTTGGTGGGTGGCCATGGCCTAGTCGGCCTCCTGCACCATGGCGGGAGGCCGTTCTTGCACTCCCTGGGCTCTGGAGGCTTTTGTTAAGCCTCCAGGAGGGCGAAAATGGCCTCCCTAGGCTCCGGAGGCCAGAAACGGGCCTGTTTCCAGCCTTCCCAAACTTCCGGTTGGCCCGTTTTTTGCCCTCCCTGAGCCTCCACACGCGCTCTGCACTTACCTGCATCCAAAATCGGCTGCATGGGGACTCCTGGGAGGGGTGGGAGGGGCCCGCCAGGTGTGGGATTTGGGCCTTCTCCGAACTGTAGAGAATCTTGTACCCCTGGATTACATGCATTTGAAAATCCATGTTGCAACAGAGCCATTTGGTTGTTCGCTTTGTTTGTTGCTGCTTTTGCTGCTGTTGTACAGCTAACACAGCTGCTGGCCTAGAATGTATTCCTGAAATGTTTCTCAGCTATTAAAAAAAAAAAGGAAATAAGTGCTGAATGTAATTATTTTGGATTAACAGCTGGCGGGAAAATGGACCAAAAAATATGGACCCAAAAAAATGAACACACAAAAACCTGATCAAAGGAAACCTACAGGACTGCGCAAATCTGGCATGCTTGGGATTTTCTTGCAATTGCTCAAGTGCCCACTTGGCCTAAAGCTATGAACTCAAGTAAAAAGGATGTCACTCCATATTCCTTTTTACGAAAATATCTCTGTGATCTACCTGTCTCATCTCAGAGCATCCCTGAAGCATTGTGGTTTTTAGCTTCAGAAAACAATTTATAGGACACACAGGGATGAGTGGGAGGAAGGTCTTATTTGTTTATTGAATACCAAATTTGAGTAAGTTTATATTTTGTACAGGGACACAGTGGCTCAGTGGCTTAGACACTGAGCTTGTTGATCAGAAAGGTCGGCAGTTTGGCGGTTCGAATCCCTAGTGCCGCATAGCGGAGTGAGCTCCTGTTACTTGTCCCAGCTTCTGCCAACCTAGCAGTTCAAAAGCATGTAAAAATGCAAGTAGAAAAATAGGGACCGCCTTTGGTGGGAAGGTAGCAGCGTTCCATGCGCCTTTAGTGTTTAGTCATGCTGGTCACATGACCACAGAGACGTCTTCAGACAGCGCTGGCTCTTCGGTTTTGAAACGGAGATGTGCACCCCCACCTAGAGTCAGGAACGACTAGCACATATGTGCCAAGGGAACCTTTACCTTTATGTTTCCTACTGTATATCACAGGCTAACTTAGTACCATTCATATACTGTGAATGCAAATTTATCACCAATGATTATACTTATTTATTGCTTTAGTAATGCTTTGAATTTTGTTCATCTGTGGATCACAAGGGTAACTAAACTTTGACTGTTTACTGCTAAATCCCAACATTATGGCAGAATTTGATATAGATAATCTTAAGCACTTTAAATGTATTATTTTAACAAGGAAAAGAAGCATTCCTTAATGGAATACTTCATAAACTCGTTGGAATGAAAAATGATCTCTTCCTATTTTTTTAAACTATCATGTTCCAATGCCAGCTTTAAAGAAAAAGAAGGGAATCATCTAAGATATTTTTTCCCCAAATGATAAAAGGAAAGATAGACTAGCTAAATCAAATCAATCAATCAATAATCCCATTATTTTACTTCTAGCAATGAACAAAGCAGCAAAATGTCATTTGAGCAATGGAAAGAAGATAAGCAATGTGATCTTCTTCCTGTCCTTTTTTCAATCAGAGGCATTATAGATCAAAGTGCTAAGAGAATAGATGGCCCCAATGCATGTTAGAAGGATAAGGAAAATACCACTGTATTTTCCTTATCTCACAAATCCCCTAACTTGAGAAGAGAGAGGCCTATAATAGAATATTTTGGGAGATCTAGCATCTATTGCCAAATTGTCCCAGAGATGCTTTTCCAAAAGGCAACTGAACTTCATTTTTCCTTGAAGTCATTTTGCTTCCCATCCAAGAAGCTTCTTCAGTTCTGACTGAATAGTAGAGGATGGAAGGATTTATATTCCTTGAGTATTCATCAAAGAGTTCAACATCCTGCACCATTCAGTCACAACTGAAGAAGCTTCATGGATGAGAAGCGAAACATCATCAAGGAAAAACACAGTCCAGTTGCCTTTCAAAAAATCACCTTTGGGACAACCATTGTTGCTTTCGTGACAAACTATTTTTTGTGTTAAATTTATGCTTTACTGACAAAGAAATAAAGGGGAACTAGAATAGATCTAGTTCAAGCTATGTAGTTCTCATCAACTAGCCATATCCTTTTGGGATTCAAATCCAGGCTACTTGCATATCAGATAGATGCATTAACCTCTAAGCCACGGGCTCTCCTCCCTTTGTCTTCTATACCAGGGGAGAGATTAAGTGTTTTTGTCAGGGCAACCTATCCTACTCAATTATGGGATGGAGCATACTGCTTCCATTTTTGCCTTTCAGCCCCAATCCAGGAGCCTTCACTGTTCTTGCTATTGTTTGTAATGGTTATAAAGTGCCCAAATACAACAGAATCTTACAAATCTGAAAGAGCTTCCCTTATTCTGCCTTTGCTTTCCAGAGAGGTAGTGAAGATGCTTTCTGAGAGGCTTTCTCTACCCCCATCCCTTCCTTGGACTCAGATTTTGTTTAGCAGACCATTGTCTACACTGCAGCTTTTCCTCTTTGTCCTCCAGGTTTTTGTCACAGCCCATCGTAACAACTTTGTGATCTGTCTAGCAAGCAGCGTCATTGCTTACTTTCTGTTTATTTCAGTGAATTGGAGCAGTACCATAGCAACTTGCATTGGATAGGTCGGTACCTATGGTGCTACAAGGTCAGTTTGACATTGTCATCTAAGGTTATTATTTTTCATGTTATCCCTCTGAATATGATTCTACTTGGAGAGCTCCAGTTTCATCAGCAGTGCTTCTTCGTTGTATCCAAGCAACATGAAAGCAATATTTCAAAAGGGCAGCAAAGATTTACTGTGCCTAAAGTGGATATTTCTCCCTTGCTAAACTGGGTTAATTGCATCGGAGTTAGTAATGAATCACTGACATTAAGAGAGGAATACTCTTTCTTGATGCTTCAGAAACCAGTTTGGGGATCATAGCAAGAAAGCTCCAGGACACGTATGTTGAATTAAAAAAACCAATTCAAATCAGAAATATCCTTCTTTAGATGATGATGGTTAATCATTTGATTTCATTTCATTTCATTATTTCATTTTATTTATTTTAACCATTCCTACAGTACGTACAGTAACTTTTTCAGCCGCCATATTCATTAGAAAGGGCAATTTAGGATAATTCTCAGCTGCCGTTTCACATGCTTCATTATCTAGGTATCTGATACCAGAAAAGATCAGATCCTATAATAAATTCATTATAAAATTCACTGTTTTTGTTGTTAGTTGCGAAGTCGTGTCCAATCCATCGCGACCCCATGGACAAGGTTCCTCCAGGCCTTCCTGTCCTCTACCATCCTCTGGAGACCATTTAAGCTCACGCCTAGTGCTTCAGTGACTCCATCCAGCCACTTCATTCCCTGTCGTCCCCTTCTTCTTTTGCCCTCAATCTTTCCCAGCATTAGGCTCTTCTCCAGTGAGTCCTTCCTTCTCATTAGGTGGCCAGGGTACTTGAGTTTCATCTTCAAGATCTGGCCTTCTAAAGAGCAATCAAGTTGAACTCCTCTAGGACTGACCAGTTGGATCGCCTTGCAGTCCAAGGGACTCACAGGAGTCTTCTCCAGCACCATAGTTCAAAGGCCTCAATTCTTTGGCGCTCAGCCTTCTTTATGGTCCAACTTTCACAGCCAAACATTGCAAATAGCCTTGACTATATGCACTTTTGTTGACAGGGTGATGTCTCTGCTTTTTAGTATGCCTTCTAAATTTGCTTTCCTCCCCAGGAGCAAGTGCAGTGATGGGATACAACCGGAACACCCCAGTACAGGCGGACCGGTGCCTGCTGGTAACGTTCCGGTATGGTGCTCCAGAGGGCCCACCCGCCCGCCCACACTCCTTATCTATATTTAAGCTGTTTGATGCTTCCACACACGTGCACGGAGCATGTAGCACCTGTGAGGCGTCCCAGAGCATCGCAGGTGATAAGTATGCATGGGTGTTCATGTAGTGGACAGCCGGCCCCATTGCACCGTACCGGTTGCAATGGGATCCAGAACCCAGCACTGAGCAAGCATCTTATAATTTCTTGGCTGCATTCCCCATCTGCGGTGATCTGCCCAGGAAATTAAAATCTGTCACTAGTTCCATTTCTTCCCCATCTACTTGCCTGGAATTGAGAGGGCCAGATGGCATGATCTTAGTTTTCTTAATGTTGAGTTTCAAGCAATTTTTGCACACTCCTTCACCCGCATCAAGAGGCTCTTTAGTTCCTCTTCACTTTCTGCTTTCTGAGATTCCTAAATTCATTTTCTGAGATTCATAGCAACTCATAATAATCCTGCATTCCTACCTTTCTAATCTGGTGCAAACTTCAGCAATGGAGTAACTCAGATGCTCTCAGCTAGGCTGTGTATATATATAGCTGCAGGTAAAGGAAGTCTTGGAAACAAGCCATCAGTTACCAGTCATGTGAAAATGATTCAAAAACCGTTCAAAAATATATTTCACCATTAGCACAAGTTATATGAGCCACAAATATATCTAGGAGCTTTACTTCCAATTCAGTGCAGGAGTAAAAATGACTGTTATTAACTCAAGCATTGTCTGGTTTGTAATATCAACTGGGGGATTTTCATCAAATGATCGTGCTTTTCCTTTCGATCTCATGCACAATGACTCCCTGGTGGTAGCAGATATGTGTGAGCACTAGCAAAATGCGATGGAAATAAAGGTTTAGTTGGTAGCGCTCATCCTTTTTACCCTATTTAACTGGAAAATCGTGATTCCTGATGAATCACAATATGTCTCCTTTACGCTAGTTCTGCTTTGCTGATCCCAAGTGGTTATGGAAGAAAGCCTGTGTCCCAAATTCCAATTTTCTACTACTCTGAAATACCATTATCTCCACATGAAATGGCAATATAATAATGTAGAAATGCGGAATGCAGGAATTCAAATGTTCTCTGTGCAGAGGATGATATTCAGATGATTGAGTCCTATCTTGAATAGCTTTTCTTTACTTCTTCTGGGGTAATGGAGTTGCAGCGCTGGTGGGGGAAAAAAATCCTTAAAGGTTCATCTATTTCAGACGATAATACTAAGATCAGTCCTAAAAATGCTATAAGCAACTGGACGTGTCTGCCTGTCTGCACCAATGATACATCTGCATTATAGTTTAATGAAGGTGACTCGTATACCTCGAATTTAAATTCCTAGTATAGCCTCTTTTAGCATTCATTGGTATGAACTCAGACTGCAAAAATCTAAAGATCCTTGGTAATACATAATGTAGCAGGTAAGTCAACAGCTAGTCCAAAACGCAGCCGCGCGGGTAATTACGGGAGCCACCAGATGCTCCCACATAACACCGATCCTGCGCGAGCTGCATTGGCTTCCTGTGGCCTTTCGGGTGCGCTTCAAGGTTTTGACGACCATCTTTAAAGCGCTCCATGGCTCGGGGCCTAGTTATATGTGAGACCGCCTCCTGCCCCATACATCCCTTAGACCGATCCGCTCCCACAGAGAGGGCCTTCTCAGGGTGCCGTCGGCCGGACAATGCCAACTGGTGACACCCAGGAGAAGAGCCTTCTCTGTGGCGGGCCCAGCCCTTTGGAACGACCTACCCCCTGAATTACGCACCATCACCGACCTCCACCTCTTCCGCCAATGTCTAAAGACATACCTCTTCCAACAAGCCGGCCTAGCCTAACCTCCCATGGGGACTTTTAGAAAGTTTTAAATTGGGTTTTTAATAATTTGGTTTTAGCATAGGATCAGGTAATTTAATATATATTTTAAATTATGAATTTATTTTTGTATATTTGTATATTTTTAAATTTCCTGTGCGCCGCCCTGGGTCCTCTGTGGAGAAGGGCGGGATATAAATAAATTTAATTATTGGGTATTTTAGCTTTAAATGGGATTTTTAGCACAGGTATTAGATTTAATTCATTTTTAGTTATGTTTGTATATTTTGTATATGTTTATAGTTATTGTTTTTATTCTCCCTGTGCACCGCCCCGAGTCCCTGTGGGGAGAGGAAGCGGTTTACAAATTAAAGTTATTATTATTATTATTATTAAATATAATAAAATAAATAAATAAATAAATAAAGAGTGGTACCTCTGTAGCCTCAAAACAAATTACCAAATTGCCTCCAGAAGTTGTGAATGCCCCAACACTGGAAGTCTTTAAGAAGATGTTGGATAGCCATTTGTCTGAAATGGTGTAAGGTTTCCTGCCTAGGCAGGGGGTTGGACTAGAAGAACTCCAAGGTCCCTTCCAACTCTGCTATTGTATTGTAAATTAGTCAGTAATACAGGGATGGGCAACATACTTTTTTGGTTCTCTTCCCTTCCCTTTTCGCGCTACTAAGATTCACATCAAAGGTGGGTTGCTGCTGGTTCGGTCTGGTTCAGCCGAACCAGTAGTGGAATTCAGGCCTGGGTCGCAGAACCGGCACGCCCCCGAACCGGTTCCCTTGCAGCAGCTAGATTGCGCCATTTTGGATTTTAGTGTGTAGTTCACTGTAAATTGTTCTGTGCATGCACGTTGTGCGTGCGTTGCGAACCAGTAGCAAAATCAGCAGCAACACACCCCTGACATCATTGTATATTTTTTTGTCTTAATGACCCTGTAATCCCTTGCATTGGGATGGAGTAAGAGCAACTGAATGGAGCTGAGTGTTTACTGGCCAGATGCCCTTCTTGTCGCCAATGCAGAGTTCACACCAGATATTTTCACATTGTACCCAGAGAGAGAAATATCTGCCGCTACTTAGGATTGAACTCATAGCCTCCTGGCTGTGAGGCGAGGGCTCCACCTCTAGGCCACCGCACCAGTCATTCACATCAAGGTATATGGATTTTGAATATTCAAATAAGCAAGATTTACATTAAATCAGAGGTGGATTCTCGCCATCTTTACTGGCAGTTCACTGTGTGCTCATGTGGAGTTCAATTAAAATTGTTCTGCGCATGTGCAGACCTCAAAAACAAGATGGCGATGACCGGGGAACCGGTTCAGGGGCGTGGCAGGCCTGGGCCGCTGCTGGTTCCAGTGACCAAGGCCACCATACCACTACCAGTTCGGGCAAACCGGTCCAAACCGGTAGGAATCCACCTCTGAATTAAATGCAAACTTTGGTAATTTTTCTTCTTCTTCAAAGTTATCCTTCCTGTTCCTTAACCTTGTTATCTTGAATTTTTCCATCTTTAAATCAATCCCTGCCTTTCCTTTCCTTTCCTTTTCCTTTTCATGAGTTGGCTTGAAGAACAATCATTGCCTGAAAATTATAGCAAATAAATGAAATCATATTTTTCTTTTCTCCTTATCTAAGATATAGGGACGTGGTGGCTCAGTTATTAAGATGCTGAGCTTGTCGATCAGAAAGTCAGCATTTCAGTGGTTCAAAACCCTAGCACTGCATAATGGAGTGAGCTCCTGTTACTTGTCCCAGCTTTGGCCAACCTAGCAGTTTGAAAACATGTAAAAATACAAGTAGAAAAATAGGAACCACCCTTGGTGGGAAGGTAACAGCGTTCTGTGCACCTTTGGCAATTAGTTATGCCGACCACATGACCACGGAGACGGCTTTGAAATGGAGATAAGCACCTCCCCCTAGAGTTGGGAACGACTAGCACATATGTGCAATAGGAACCTTTACCTATCTAATCTAACGTATTTAGAATATTCCAAGTAGAAAGATAGTAGCATTTCCTAAAAGAAAGAAGAATGTTCATTTTCTAGCTGAACCCTGCAAGTACATTTACCACGAAGCGATAACAGCGTCAGAAACCAGGCAGAAATAGAATTAACCGATATTTCCATTTTCCACACCTGCTGATCAAGCTGATCTACTCATCATTTTTAGGTTTATGCTTCTCTATATATTGATTTCTTCCTCCTCATAACTGCTATGAAAAAAATCTATGGGCAGCTCTGAATTAACGTATTCTATGCCTAAAATAATAAGTAAGGCTGAAACCTTAGATATATTCTGGAAGAAAAGTAGTTTGAGGATCTAAACCAGGGCTGTCAAAGTCGATTTCATTGAAGGCCAATATCATATCATTCATTGCGTTTGACCTCGGGAGATCAGGGGTGCGTGGGCAGCTTGACGTCAATCATGTCAAGGGGATCTTTGGTGGCCCGAGCACTCTGCCGGCAAAAATAGGCTCCCAAGCTCTGTTTTCAGCTGCGACAGCTTCCTGAAACCCTCTGCCAGCAAAAACGGAGCTCAGAAGGACCATCCACAGCCCTCACAAGCTCCGTTTTTGGCTGCAGCGGCATCCTGCAATCTTCTGCCAGCAAAAACGGAGCTTGGGAGGGCCGCCCACAGCCCCCATGAGCTCTGTTTTTGTTGGCAGAAGCACCCTGGACAGGTCCTTTGCTGTTTCTAGGGTGGCCCCATGGGCCAGGTCTAAGCACCCCACAGGCCGGATCTGGCTCCCAGATCTGGCCTTGGGTTTGACACCCCTGATCTAAACCATATCAAAGATCATGATTGAGGAAGTATAAGAGTTTGTTTGATGCATAAGCAACCTTTTCTCTAAGACCTCAAAACAGCTTATAGCAAGACCCTCCTTTGTTTCAACTCAGCAATGCTGTAAAGCAAGCTGGCTAAAGAAAAAATGGTTAACCCACAGATATCCAGGCAATTATGTCTCTCCAATTCTAGTCCATCACCATGAGCAACATATCACACCAGTAATATGTATTAAATGGAAATATTACCAGGCTGAAAATGATCAAACAAATTGAGCAGTGGGGAAACTAGACCTCTTACAAGAGCCCTGGTGGTGCAGTGGTTAGAATGCAGTACTGCAGGCTACCTCTGCTGACTGCCGGCTGCCAGCTGTTCGACAGTTCAGTTCTCCCTGGCTCAAGGTTGACTCAGCCTTCCATCTTTCCGAGGTTGGTAAAATGAAGACCCAGATTGTTGGGGGCAATATGCTGGCTCTGTAAACTGCTTAGAGAGGGTTGTAAAGTACTGTGAAGCTGTTTATACTGTATTTTTCGGTGTGTAAGACACACCAAGGTTTTGAAGAGGCAAATTAAAAAAAAAGTTTTTACACTCTGCAAACCTCCCCAAAATGGCCCATTTTTTGTGAAAACGGGCCGGGTTTTTTCCCCCAAAAAAGGCATAATCAGACTTTAGGGGGCTTGCAGAGTGCTCCTGGGGGTGGGGGTCCCCCAAAACGATAAAAAACCAGCCCATTTTTCACAAAAATAGGCTCGTGTTTTGTCAAACTAATTGCATGCATAGCCTTTAGGAGGCTTATAGAGAACTCCTCGGGCTGGGGGGGGGGCAAAATGGAGCAAAAAACCCATTTTATACTCATTTCTGCCCTCCCCAACTCTCAGGAGCTCTCTGAAAGCCTTCTACAGGCTCTGCACAGCCATATTGGTGAAGGGAGCGGGGTTTCAGGAGGCAGAAAATGCTGTATTCAGTGTATAAGACGTACCCAGATTTTCAGCCTCTTTTTGGAGGGAAAAAGGTGTGTCTTATACTCCAAAAAATACGGTAAGTCTAAGTGCTATTGCTGCTATTATTTATACTGTTATAAATACTGTAGCTATTGCTATTGCTGCTTCTATTTGGATACCTGGTCTCTCCTATCCTTATATTCATGCAAATACAAATCATTTTACATTTCAGTCAGGGAATTTCCAGTTCACAGCTTCGAGGGAATGGTTGTGAATCAATACTCTAGATTTAGAAAGCAGCCATAAAAGGCAATGATCTAGAGAACAGGTGAAAGAAAGAGAAGAAGAATAGCATACGCACATACTTGCTTTCTTCTGAACTCCACAGATTGATGGCATAAAATACAGTCCTGTTGACAAACCATTCAATAGCAATGTCTGAGAGTTTGAAGTTAGCAAAATCCACCCAATATTATCTCACTGGATGGCTTCCCAAACTTTACCTTCAGCTCTAAAGCCATGAGCAACTTCACCCCCTTATGCCCTTTGGTTTGTTTATTCGAGAAAACATGAAATATGCTTTGAGGGTAAAGGTGGGGTCAAATTATACATCAGAAGGCAAAAACATCTCTGGTGCATCTCAGAACTAGGCTGGTACCTTTCATTAATTCCTACAAGTAAACAGATTTTGAAAATATCATTTCTAACATCGAACAGTAATCTAATGATGATAGGGTGTAATTTACTATTCTGCCAGGATTTTGTTTTTTATAATTCCTCTGTGATTTACCTAACCCAGGAAGCCTGTTCTGTAAATAGTTGTTGTTTATTTAGTAAGTTGTTAAATATTTATTCCATGTTGACATTTAATGAATTTCCCTCGGCTTTCCTTTAGCGATAGTGTCATTGGTGGGAGTATTAAAGAAAATGCACGATGCAACCACCTTCTTCAGACAGCGAGAGAAAAGGCAGTGTGCAAAGGAATCAAGCCGACACAACTGATAAAATAATTTATTTGATGTAATAGCAGGTATCCATGTAGAGATGTAGGGGCTGCCCCAAAGAACAGAGGGTCAACTTATTTTCCAAAGCACTGAAGGGCAGGACAAGAAACAATGGTTGGAAACTAACAAAACAAACAAGCAACCTGGAATTAAGGAGAAACTTCCTAACAGTGAGGACAATTAACCAGCGGAGCAACTTGCCTCCAGAAATCGTGGGTGCTCTATTACTGGATATATATTTTTTTAAGGACAAGACTAGACCAGTGATGGCGAACCGTTTTGGCATCAAGTGCCCAAAGTGGAGGGTGTGTATGTGCATGGATGTGCGAGCGCTGGAATGCCGGAAAGCTGGTCTTCAGGCTTCTGGGACACTCATGCGTGCTGGCCAGCTGGCCATCGTGTGTGCCAGGGCATTGAAAACCCAAAGACTAGCTGGCTGGCGCACGCATGCCTGTTTTTTGGCTGGGTTTTTGGGGCTGTTTTCAGGCCATTTTCTGGTGCTCCTGTGAAAACCAGCTGGCATGCCGGAAACCAGAAGAGCAGCTGGTGATGGCGCACATGCCCACAGAGAGTGCTCTGTGCGTGCCAGAGGTTCACCATCACAGGACTAGACAGTCAGTTATCTGAAATAATATAAGTCAGTTATCTGAAATAATATAAGTCATTCGCATGATGGCGAATGTTTTTCTCTTCAAGTGCCAAAAGGGTTCCCATGCGTGCCCTCACGCAATGCCCTCCTCATGGCCCATGCATGCACAACCCCACCATGTTTCCCCCCACCTCCCCAGTGCATCCATGCAAGCCTCATTGAAGCCTCTGGAATTCCTGAAGCCTAGGGAGGGCGAAAAATGGCCCAACGGGCCTACCGGAAGTTCGTAAACATTGGGCTGTTTTTCACTCTCCCCAAACTTCAGGAGGCTATCCAGTGATAAATGGGTTATTGAACTCAAGACTGTTGGCTGATCAATCAGGGCCAGCAGCTGCAGGATTACTGGAAGAAAAGTTGTTTATTTCTTGCAAATATAGAAAGGTTGAAAATAAAAATAAAAAATAAGTCCAACAGGAAGAAGTTACCTGAAAAGAATGCACCAGTTCTGGAAAGAACTACATCTGTTGAGTCCCCAAGCCTATGTCCCAGACAACTCGTCTGGTAACCTATGAGTCACCGCATTCCGGAGCTGAGCCAGCAGCTGCAGTGATTAACAGAGACAAGCTGTCTGGAATCTGTCTGGAAAGGAGTTACAATGTTGCAACTGCTTGCTAGGAGTTTCCTGCCTGGTAACTCTATATAAGAGGTTGCCAGAGAAGAAACCTTGCCAGTTGAATCTTGTGTGTGTTGTAAATAGTGTGAATAAACGTTCCTGTTGTTTTGACCATGCCTGAGTCGGAATCCTTTGTCTGATCTAACACTGGCGACGAAGGTGGGATTCAGGCCGTGGCCTTAGAACGCAACGGGTAACGAATACTTCAACAACAGAGCGCAGCGCAACGCACAGCCTCACCATGGATACGGCGACAATGCCTCCGTTTGCACCGTTCGACCCGATGAAGGAACAATGGGCTTCCTTCTTAGCCCGTTTCGAGTGCTTCTTGATAGCCAGCGACTACGGCGAACTCGCGCCTGCCAGGAAGCTGAGCCTATTCCTCCAGTGCGGCGGCCCTGAATTGTTTGCTACCGCCCGAACCATAGCAGCACCCGCAGCGGTGCACGAAGTGCCGTGGGACGATCTCCTGGGCCGCCTGAGAGCACACTACGTGCCGGCGCCTTCCCGCATAGCGCATCGCTATGCATTCAGGCAATGTGTGCAACAGCTGCAACAGTCAGTAGCCGAGTTCCTGCAGAAATTGAGAGCGACCGCAATCCCCTGCGAGTTCCCTGCTGGCTTCCTGGAGGAATCCCTACTGGAGCAGTTTGTATGCGGCGTAAGAGACATCCGCCTAAAGCGCCGCTTGCTTTCAAAAACTGTTCTGACTCTCGAGCAAGCGGTGGAAGAAACACGTGCGACAGAATTGTCGGAGATCTCCACATCCGACATGGGTCGCGCGCGCCCTCCTCTTTTTCCCACCCCGCGAGCGTGTCTGGTAGACGAAATAGCGCCGCTGGATGAGCTGGAGGAGGATGACCGTGGGGACTGCATGAGGGTGACCGGGCGCGTGCCGAATCGCGCATTCACACCGCAGCAGAAGTCCGGGAACTGCCTAGGCTGCGGAGGGGCCCACCAGAGACCAGAGTGCCATTCAAGGCATCGGTGTGCCGCAGATGTGGCAGGAAAGGACACCTAGCAGCTGTGTGCCGTGCTGCCGCTCCAGCGACAACGCCAGCTGCCGCCTCCATAACCGTTCCACCAGGACAACGAGGGTCGCAGAAGCGTTCAGGACGCTACCAGCCACAGCCGACCGACTGCTTCGCGCTGGCGGAGATGCCCCCAGCTCTAAGCTACGACCAGGCAGAGAGTAGGAGACTGTCAACAGTGGTTTGCTTAGAGGGGGTGGGGGTAAAAATGGAAATAGATTCAGGGTCCTCTAGATCACTCATGTCCTGGGCGCATTTAGTTAAGCTTTGCCCCAAGCTCAGGAAGCGGGATCTCGGCCCCACGGCGACGATCCTGAAAGATTACCAGGGCTCACAAATTCCCATTCTAGGTCTGCACAGAGTGAGAGTAGACTACGGCCCCTTCCACGGATCCCTTCCCATCCTGGTAGTGGCCAAACCCCTAGCTGCCTTGATCGGATTGGACTGGTTTCCAGCCTTGGGACTGTCAGTCCAAGGAGTACACAGCGTGCCAGCCAGTTCTCCGGTAGACGAAGTAATCAGAGAGTTCAACGATGTCTTTGATGGCAGCTTAGGAACGTACAAAGGCACTCCAGTTTCCCTAAATTTGGACCCCCAGGTTGCTCCAGTCCGCTTGAAGGCCCGCAGGCTGCCGTTCGCGCTGAAGCCCAAGGTTGAAGCGGAATTGGATCGATTGGTGGCGCAGGGCGTGCTCGAACCCGTCAATCAGGCGAAATGGGAGACCCCAATTGTGGTCCCCATTAAGCCCGACGGGTCCGTGAGGATCTGCGCCGACTATAAGTCGACGATCAACCTCGGGCTTCAGGCGAACCCATACCCGGTTCCGGTGGTGCAAGACCTACTCCACTCATTGGGACGAGGTCGAGTGTTCGCGAAACTGGATATGGCGCAGGCCTACCAACAGCTCCCGGTGGATGACGAGGCTGCGGAAGCGCAGACCATCGTGACCCACCGTGGGGCTTTCCGCTGTCGCCGTCTCCAATTCGGCGTGTCCGTAGCCCCGGGGATCTTCCAGAGCCTCATGGAGCGACTGCTCCATGGGCTCCCTGGCGTTGTACCGTATTTTGACGACGTCCTGATTGCTGCTTCCAGCATATCAGAACTCGCCAAAACGTTACGGAAGGTCCTCAGAGTTTTCAGGGGCGCGGGTTTAAAGTTGAAACGCAGCAAATGTACGTTTGCTGCGCCTAGGGTGGAATTCCTGGGTTTCATGATTGACGCCCAAGGAATTCACCCAACCCCCTCCAAGGTCGAGGCCATCCAAAAGGCCCCCACTCCTGCCTCCAAAACGGAGCTGCAGGCATTCCTCGGCCTTTTGAATTTCTACACGCCGTTTATTCCCCATAAGGCATCGCTAGCCGAGCCGCTGCATCGGTTGCTCGACCGATCCGCGGCCTGGCACTGGGGCAGCCGCGAAGCACACGCGTTCGCGGCTGTCAAAGCCATGCTCACGTCAGATGCGGTACTAGTCCAGTACCATGACAGGCTTCCTCTGACGCTTGCGTGCGATGCCTCCCCTTTTGGCCTGGGGGCTGTCCTTAGCCACGTCTTTCCAGACGGCTCGGAAGCCCCCATTGCTTTTTACTCCCGGACAATGTCTCAAACGGAGAGAAACTACAGCCAAATCGACAAGGAGGCTTTGGCTGTAGTGTCCGGGATTAAGAAGTTCCACAATTACCTCTATGGGCGGACCTTTTCTGTTGTCACGGACCATAAGCCGCTCCTTGGGCTATTGGCCGGTGACCGTCCGACACCCCCCATCCTGTCGCCCAGGATGACCCGCTGGACGGAATTCCTGGCAGCGTATGACTATACGCTGCTATACCATCCTGGCAAGCAGATAGGGCATGCTGATGCCCTAAGCCGCTGCCCTCTCCCGGGGCCGGATCCGGCCCCTGTGCCTGCTCTCTCTGTCCTGATGGTCGCGGAGTCGGACTTGCCCCTGTCCTCTTCCGCCGTTGCCGCTCACACCCGCGCAGACCCCGTCCTCGCCCAGGTCTGCCGATGGGTGCTGAGGGGCTGGCCTTCGGGCAGTGTGGCTGAAAACTTTCGGCCTTACAAGTCACGCCAGCTGGAGCTCTCGCTCCATTGCGGGTGCTTGTGTTGGGGAGATCGGGTCATCATCCCTTCCCCTCTCCGGCACATGGTTCTTCAGTCGCTCAAATGCCAACCACCCAGGCATCGTCCGTATGAAGGCATTGGCCCGGAGCTATGTCTGGTGGCCCGGCATGGACGCTGAAGTGGCGGAATGGGTGGCCGCCTGCTCCTCCTGCCAATCGTCCCGGCCGGCCCCGCCGGTCTCCCCGCCGAGGGAGTGGGACGCCCCCAGGTGCCCATGGTCCAGGCTCCACTTGGATTTCGCGGGTCCCTTCCATGGCTTCGTGGTGGTGGATGCGTTCTCACGCTGGGTGGAGGTGATTCTCATGGCTTCCACCACAGCGGAGAGCACGGTGCGTGCCTTGCGCCGTCTGTTCGCGACCCACGGGTTGCCGGACGTCGTTGTGTCCAACAACGGACCCCAATTTCAATCCTCCACCTTCTTGGACTTTCTGGCCACCCAAGGGATCCGCCACGCGCCGGTCGCCCCTTATCACCCGGCGTCTAATGGACGCGCGGAACGAGCCGTGCGCTCAGCCAAGGAAGCCTTGGCCCGTTTGGATAAAGGGGACTGGCAGGCAAGGGTGGCCGCGTACCTTTTGGGACAGCATGTCACACCTTGCCCAGCCACAGGGAAAAGCCCCGCGGAGCTCTTGATGGGCCGACGCTTGCGGACCACTCTGGACAGACTGCACCCCGATTACGACGGGTTGCAGAGGGGCAACCTGCAGATTCCCACTCCTCGTTTATTTGAAATTGGGGACCTGGTTTGGGCAAGGAACTTTTCAGGGGAGCCGCGATGGATTGCCGCAACCATTTTGGACGTAACCGGACCCTGTTCTTACAGAGTCGGCCTTCAGGATGGATCCGAGTGGCGGCGCCACCTGGATCAACTGAGGCGCCGCCTGCCCGAAACAGCAGTCACCACGCCAGGCCGTTCCTGCCCGTTGGCCCCCATTGGGCCGTTGTTCTCTGCTCAAGCCGAGCAGTTGTTTGGAACCCCGGAGTCCCTAGCCGGTCCAGACCTCGTATCGGCGGGAACAGCACGGGGAGACCGCCAGGACCTCACAGCCCAATCTGACTCTCAGCTGGGGGCCTCGCCCATCGGGGAACCACCCTACCAGAATAATACTCGCCAGCAAATGCCAACTACCTCAAACCCGGTCGCCACGCCCCCTCACCCGGACTTCCTAGGGTCGGCATTGCCGCCTACGGCGACTCCACCTCCGAGGGCAGGCCGCGATGACGTAGGCGAAGGCTCCGTGTCCCACAGGGAGGAGCCTCCTCAAGAACTAAGGCGGTCAGGGCGGACCCGACACCGCCCCGCCTATCTGAACGACTACGCGTGCGCATGTACTGTGTTGGACAGAGAACCTAGACACATGCGCACTGACTATGGGGGAAGGAGTGTTGAGTCCCCAAGCCTATGTCCCAGACAACTCGTCTGGTAACCTATGAGTCACCGCATTCCGGAGCTGAGCCAGCAGCTGCAGTGATTAACAGAGACAAGCTGTCTGGAATCTGTCTGGAAAGGAGTTACAATGTTGCAACTGCTTGCTAGGAGTTTCCTGCCTGGTAACTCTATATAAGAGGTTGCCAGAGAAGAAACCTTGCCAGTTGAATCTTGTGTGTGTTGTAAATAGTGTGAATAAACGTTCCTGTTGTTTTGACCATGCCTGAGTCGGAATCCTTTGTCTGATCTAACAACATCCAGAATCAAGAAATAACAGAACAGAAGCTAGCAGATCAACATCAATTTATAATGTGAAATAAAGTATTCACAAAAGCAGAATTGGAAGAGACAAAGGTCTACCAGGGCAAAGAGATCGAAGACTTGCTAGAAGTAGCTCAGACTATAGAGGCAAACCTGGGGGAGTCAGCAGTGGAGGAAGCCAACATAGCTCTTGAATCATCTTTAATATCAAACCAGGCACCTTTTCTTCTTCAGAAAGAGCAAAGCCCTCTAAAAATCAAAAGTGGAGACAAAAAACAATTGAACATCTAGAACAGCATAAAATCGTCAGAATAAGGTTGCCTGCATATGGAAGCTTGTTCTTTATTTTTCAAAGAAAAAAGAAAACTTTTAAAAAACTTTTAAGATTAAAAAGTAACAAAAAACTAATAGGTAGTAAGCAAGGAAAAAATAAATTAAGTAAAAAGCAAAAAGTATGAGAAAGGATCAAACATCTAGAAATCTTCTATCCTACCGCACTTCCTTTACATGGACAATTTGAAACTGCATAGAAAA
Organism: Rhabdophis nuchalis; assembly: GCA_039707465.1. NCBI lineage: Eukaryota > Metazoa > Chordata > Lepidosauria > Squamata > Natricidae > Rhabdophis > Rhabdophis nuchalis. Next base: position 18,996,268 of record CM077648.1, read on the forward strand.
ATGCCATCTGAAATAGAATTCCTACTCAACAATATCCCCAATATACAGCCAAGAAATTGCAATGGTGTTCAGACTGGACAAATGCATTACTCTCACTATCAACTTGGCGGGGAAGTAGCGACAACTGAAGGAATCAAGATGTTCTATGGAAATAACATCGTGTCTGGATGAAGATGATCCCTTCAAATACCCAAGCATCCCTCAAGCTGACAACGTCAAGCACACTGAGGACAAGAAGGTTTGCCTGAAAGCATGAACAGTTGGGAACCACAAAATAGACAAAGTAATACAAAATGAAAAAGCTAAGTGCTCTGGGATTGTTGAAATCAAACAGACAAACATCTGCCAAATCACAGACCAAACGTAACAACTGTCAATAAGAAAGACAGAATAGTTTGGATTGGAGAAGTTGCAATAGCTGGAGATAGGAAGAGAAGAGACAGAACCAGAGAAAATCACGAACTGTGGTGGCTAGAGGACTCTGCCAGCGAAAACGGGCTCCTGAGCTCCAGCAGCTTCCTGCAACCCTCTGCCAACAAAAACAGAGCTTGGGAGGGCAACGGATGCAGAGGTGGATCCTACTAGTTCGGACTGGTTTAGCCAAATATGTAGTAACTCGGCCGAACCGGTTCTATTATTGGCGACCCCATCTTGATTTTTAGTTCTGCGCATGGACAGAACAATCTCCATTGCAGAAATGTAATTTCCCCCCCCCCCCTCTTTTTTAATGATCTGCGCATGCACAGACCTTTTTTGGTGTAAATTCACACATGCACGGAGCTCATGTTTGGCATTCATGCAAGCAAAGCAAGGGGCCTAGTTATATGCGAGACCGCCTCCTGCCCCATATATCCCTCAGACTGATACGCTCCCACAGAGAGGGCCTCCTCAGGGTGCCGTCGGCTGGACAATGCCGACTGGCGACACCCAGGGGAAGAGCCTTCTTTGTGGTGGGACCAGCCCTTTGGAACGACCTACCCCCTGAACTCCGCACCATCTCCGACCTCCGCCTCTTCCGCAAGTGTCTGAAGACACATCTATTCCATCTAGCCGGCCTAGCGTAACCCCCATTACTGACTTCTAGATAGTTTTAAATTTGGGATTTTTAATTCGGTTTTAGCACAGGATTTTATTAGAATAAGTTTTTTTAAATTTTATTATGTTTTGTATGTATTTTAACATTCCTGTGCGCCGCCCTGGGTCTGCTTGGAGAAGGGCGGGGTATAAAATATAATAATAAATAAATAATAAATGGATGCACAATTTTTTTTACATGCCAAACCAGCAGTAATGCCGGTAGCAACCCACCCCTGCATGGCTGGTCCTCCCAAGCTCTGCTTTTGTTGGCAGATGCACCATGGGCCAGTCCTTTGCTGTTTCCATGGTGGCCCCCGCAGGCCAGATCTAAGCACCTTGGGGGCCAATCCAGTTCCCAGGCTGTGAGTTTGACACCGCTGTTATAGTCCAGTCTATATCTAAACTACCTAGATGGAACATTCTTTCCCATACAGTGCGCTTCAATATTTATTTATTTAAAATAAGAGGTTTATGTTTATTATTTATCGGTCTTTTCTACGTATTTTATAGCGATGTTATAAAACAATGTCAAGGAATAAAAGGAAGTCATGAAAATTTGCTTAAACATACGATGTGTAAGACCTGTAAGCCATCTTTTGCATTGGGACTTCAGACCTGCCACATGTAATGCTGTGGGAAAATGGGAGGTGGAATTATATGGCGTATGGGAGATATATAGTCATTATAACATTCCTTTCTCAGAAAGTCAAGGACATCTTGCCCTGCACCAGGGGTGAAATCCAGCAGGTTCTGACAGATTCTGGAGAACCGGTAGCAGACGTTTTAAGTAGTTTGGAGAACCGATAGCAGAAATTTTGAGTAGTTTGGAGACCCGGCAAATGCCACCTCTGGCTGGCCCTAGAGTGGGGTGGAAATGGAGATTTTGCAGTATCCTTCCCCTGCCATGCCCACCAAGCCATGCCCACAGAACCGGTAGTAAAAAAAAAAAAATTTAACCACTGACCTGGAGGGATAAGACTGGGAGGCATCTCCAGTTGGGATGGTGCCTGATTGGACCATGTGATGGACATGTGGGTGCTGGGCAGGGACTTGGACTTTCATTTGGGTGGGGAAAACTTGGAAGCTTTCAGATTCAGGTTTTCCCAGATGTGCCAATATGACATCTCTAATAAAATAGAACTTTGAGGAGCTTCAAACCTCAGAGTCTTCTTGCATTGGGGGTGCTACTTGGAACCCTGACACGACCATTAGGACTGGAATGCTAGCAGAGAGAAGATAGTTGACAGAATTGGTGCCACTTCCATTAACATTTGCATTGGTCATCCCAAGTGGTATTTATTATTTATTTATTATTATTATTATTTATTTATTTAATTTCTAGACCGCCCCCTCTCCCCAAAGGGACTCGTGGTAGCCTCTGTGAAGATTGTAATAGCTTGGGAGCTGATGTAATTGAGTTGTTTAGAACTTTGTCTAATAGTACCTTCAACTTTGAACCTGGTTTAGTCACAATCTTTGTATATATTTTAATATAGTTGATAGGCCAGTTAATAACTTGGCCATTGTATTCAGCATTAATTGTAATCTTCTGAATCAGCATCAAGGACAATTCCCCATAGAGCACATATCATTGCATGAATTGTGCTAGCCTAACTCTTCCAGTTGGCCACTTATGTTTAATGAAACAAGGTGGCCAATAAATGAAACAGGTTTATGACTGGGATATTTTTGATTTTATTTAACTAAAAACAATGCTGTAAACCAGAGGTCTTCAAACTTGGCAACTTTAAGACTTGTGAACTTCAACTTCCAGAATTCTCCAGTCAGGTGGAGAATTCTGGGAGTTGAAGTCCACAAGTCTTAAAGTTGCCAAGTTTGGAAACCCCTGCTATAAACCCTCCCACTCTTTCAAATAGCCTGTAAAGGGTGTTACTGCTTCTGTTCATAACTGGGTGGTGTTTTTTCCCCAAAAAACATTCAAAGCAAAATTGGGTCATATGTTTTCTTTTGTGGTTTCAGGTCAAATATGGAAATTACGCCTTTGTTTGGGATGCCGCGGTTTTGGAATATGTTGCTCTAAATGATCCAGATTGTTCTTTCTACACCGTTGGAAATACTATTGCAGATCGAGGATACGGAATTGCTCTTCAACATGGAAGCCCTTACAGAGACGTCTTCTCACAAAGGTAACATGGTTAGCAGAATACCAAAATTGTCTGAGACTTTTGGTTTTGCTTGTGCCAGCAAAAACATCACCTTATTTATACCTGAATGCATAATCACAATGCGCCCATAAGAAAATATAGTTTAGATTGTAGTTGTCCGTAAAGCAGTTCAACAAAATCGTGCTGATTTTGATTGGGGGATAAGGATGGGAAATTGTCTATTTTTTGCTAAAGAATTAAAAAAAACATGATTGAATGTTCTCGGAAGTCAATGGTAAAGAGCTGGAATGCATAGTAAAGGGACAGCTGTTGCAGTAGAGAAGATTATGGCAGTGGTTCTCAACCTGTGGTCCACAGAGCTTGGGGGGCACCATGTCATTGTAGAGGGTCATCACAGGCTTGAAGAAATGTTATGATTTAAATCTTGAGTTAAATCTTGGGGATTCTGTGGCCATGATCCACAGCTACAAAAGGAATTTAAGGAGTTGGTGATGAAGAAAAGGTTGAGAACCGCTGGATTGTGAGGTTAGATTAAAAAAAGAGGCAGAGTTTTGATTGTACCATCATGAAAGTCATCCTTCCTTTTTTGGACCATGCTCTGCAAATACTGAAGGTTTTATGGGTGCTCAAATACTTTGACTAGTTGCCTTATGATTTATGGTACCAACATAGGAAACTTGAAACATCGATCTTGCCTCATCTAGATCTCAATATTGTAATTGTGGATATCAGCAATGGCCAATCTGATCAGAGAGAGAGAAACCTTGGGCATGTCCCAGTTGGCTGGTGTTTATATAGGATGGTTGCAAAAGAGGGGCATATAGATTGTGAATATAGATTTCTAGAGGTTTCTTCAGGAGTCAATATAGGTTTCTATGGATCTGTATTGTCCATGTATTGGTATAATATGTGAAGGGACAAAATATAGAGTATTATTTCTCTGCAATCTGTAAAAAGACTTTATACGGTTGCATAAATTGAATTTACAGACCTTGCTTTAGAATTTAGAGCAGGGAGTTGAACTAGAAGACCTCCAAGGTCGTTTCCAACTCTGCTATTCTATGCTATGCTGTGCTATTCTATTCTACTCTACTCTACTCTACTCTATTATTCTAATACGCTATATGGTTGATATTGTGCTGTCAAAATGGTTAGTGCTATTGTTGTTTCACTGGAAGCCAACACATCTATAACCACAGAGGATAACAACAAAGATGTCATCATGTCTATTGCTAATTTTTGGCAATACTGGAAAAACATGTAAGAGACTAATTTCTAGTGGGTTTGGATTGCAGGGCCGATCTATGGAATTACTACATTAGTCAGATTCTACCATAAAGTGACATATATAACAGAAGCCTATAATCTAGAGAACAGTCATTTCAAACCTAGGGGATATGGAACTCCGTAATTAATTCTTGTATTGTTTATATTTTCTAAATTTACATCATAAATATTCTTAGCATTTTAATTGGGACAGTGTATATATATGGTCATGCTTAGCCCTTTTGTGTATTGCTTTTGTATGGTTCTTGCTTGCAATAAATAAACAACAGCAACTTGGAAGGATGAGTAGGCACAAAAAAAGCAGAACGAACCCTGAACATCTGGAAGTTCAAACCATAGCTTTTACTTATCTCCCGTAGAGGTGTAAATCAGGCTCTTCAACAAATTTTGCATTCTCTCATGCCTCTTTCCAAATTGCCCTTAGAAATATGCATATATTATAATATTAGCATATATTCTCCAACAGCAGCTTCAGCGTGGGGGTCTCCAGCTGAGCAGCCATCATTTTTTATCACATGAAGATTGTAGTCTGTGTTACAAGTCACTGCATAGCGCAGGGTGGCTTTATACGTCTTGTTATTCTGTTGAATGTTTAGGTTTTTCTCAGACTAAGACTGAGGAACAAGGAAGTATTTTATGTGACTTTATTAACATTGTTTTCTGCAGAAGTGGATTAAAAAAACAGAAAAAGGTATTTCTTGTCCTGCAGCTGAGCCATATTTATTAAGTTTAACACTTTTGGCCGGCTTAACGGCCCTTTGTTTTCATGTGATTTATATCTGCAAAAATATACAGAAAGCAAGATCATGTTCTTACCTGTTTCCCTTAATGGCCCTGCTCTTTTTTCTCATCTGATATGATATTAATTATATTATATTTATTATATGTTGTTTTGTTACGCTATGCTATGCTATGCTATGCTATATTTGTTACTAGCTGTACCCAGCCACGCCCAGTGTGGTTAAATGGAAAAGTTTCCCCTCAGAGACCCTCTCAGCGAACTCCTCCCCTTCCTGCCTCAGTTTCCCCTCAGAGACCCTCTCAGCGACCCCCTTCCTTCCCTCCCCTCCCTGCCTCAGTTTCCTCTCAGGGCTCCTTTCTTTCTCTTCCCCCACCCTCACAGGCCCCTTCTGGCTCCCCGCGGTTCTCTCCAGCCCCTCACCTGCCCGAGATGAAGAGCGGCAAGGTGGTGGGAAACCGACACTTTCCCTCACATTCCTGGGGGGGGGGGATACCGAAGGCTCGCCGCCGCAGCCAGCCCTGTCCGCCTCGCCCTGCGCCCAACGGTCCACCGGGCTCCTCCATCCGCCCGCTGGCTCGCTGGGCTCCTCGCTCGTATTTGGTGGAAGTTCTGCTGACCTTGGCACTCCAGCACCCTGATAGGGCAGGACGCCGCACCCACATGACCCTGCCGGCTGGAGGCATGGGTGTCAAACTCGTGGCCCGTGGGCTGGATACATCACGCGCTGGCCACGCCTACCTCCAGTTTACCAAAGGGAGGGGAGTTGCAATACGTCACATGATGACAATGTGACGTCGCAAGTTTGACACCCCTGTTCTAGCCAAATGCACAAATATTATATTGAAAAAGTTTTATTGGTTTTACATTTTTTAACAGGGTAGGGTAATGGTTACAAAGAAATTTTGAGAGCATTCACGTCAGAGTCGTCGGACCTTCCGAGACCTCAAAATACACATTAAAAAAGTTAACATAGAAAACATTTTCCATACCACTACAAGATGAAAGCAAGTACATTTGCCTAAATTCTCCCTTCCATGCTGTCAGACATTTACAAAAAGTCCGGATAGAAATATTATGCAAAATTGTTCAAGAAAAATCAAGGCAAAGTTATTTTTTTGATCTAAGTCTTTTGGCTATTGTATCTTCTTTCTCTCCTCCCTGGCCCCCCGCGGGCGGGGCCGTGGCCCCCTCCGTCCCCCCTGGATCTTCCCCCAGGGCAGAGGAATGTTTTTTAAGAAAGGCTTCCGCCTCAGCAACTGTTTTAATCCTCACTCTTCCTCCTTCCCAGAACACCAGCATCCCTTCAGGTGTCATCCACTTGAACCAAATCCCGTGATCAAACAAGGTTTTAGACAAGAAGGAAAATTTCCTTCTTGAATCTCTAATTTTTCTAGGGATCTGCTTCAAGATAGTGACCGTTTCTCGTTGATAAGTTAAAGGTTTCTCTCTCTGCGCTTTCAGGATTTCCTCTCTGGTTGACCTTCTAACAAATTTCACATGTATCTCTCTAGGCACTTCATTTATCCTGGCATATGCTGAGTTAATTCTGTAGGCTAGGTCAATGTCCCCCCTGATCTCATCCTTAGGTTTTTGTAAATAGTCTGCTAAAATTGTGCTCATAAGATCAGGGAGGTGTTCACCAGATTCCTCAGAAACATTTTGAAATCTCAAAAAGTATGTCATTCTTTCCATATCCATCCTAGACACATGCCCATTTATTTCCACAACCTCATTAGTAACATTTTTAATTTCCCCCTTAGCCCCCTCCAACCCCCCTTCCAGTTCTTTATTCTTCTGTGTGTTATCCAGCACTTGTCTTCTTGTATCCAACAACTCCTTCTTGAAGATAATATTTTCAGCCCTCTGGGCCTTTATTTCTGATATCAAAGTTAGCATAGAGGTTTCAAGAGAAGCCATCCTTTGTTCCAAATTTACAAGTGCTGCTTCTTGTGCCATGGTTAAAAGTTAGAGTCACTGCCACCAAGATGGCGTTTTCCGGGTGGGGCTGGAGGGGCAAACCAGGAGCTCAGTTCAGTTCAGGGCTGTGAAGTTGCAAACAATTCAGAAACCAAAAGAGACACAGTTTCCCAGGTCAGCAAATAGTAATAACGAAGGTATTCCAGAGAAGAAGTCACAAATCCATCAAAAGAAATTTTTTTTAAAAAAAATCCAGAGAGAGTCCTGCTTTCAAAGAGACGCTGGAAATTTTCCTTAGTTGAAATAGTCAGGCAGGGACAAAGAGAAGCCACTTCCACCGCCCATCTCAGAGCCAGAGGGAGAGAGTAGTAAAAAAAAGAATTTTTTTTACTCAGCCAGACCTAGAAACAATGTTGCAAAGAATCGCATTCCACTTTCCCTTGTTAAAGACCGTCCGGAGTGAAAGTTTCCGCTTTCTCTTTGCAGAGAAGCCATTTTAACGTGCCGCTTAAATCCGAGGGGGGGGGGTTAAAAATAAACACCCCCCTCCCAGTCCGTTCAGCCTGGCTGGCAGCAGAAAAAAAAGTTTTTTAAAAACTCACTCTCTCCTCGCAGCTGAAGCCTCGGGAGTCCTTCGACTGAGCCGATCAGCCCTCCTCATTGTTGTGAATGGCGCCGTCTTCCTTAAGCGAAGGGAGAACCCCCGCTAGCATGTTCTCCCTCACCTGAGCCGCGCCGGGAGCCACTTCCTCCACCGCCGTGGGGGGGGGGCGCCCCCCGACGAGCCGGCCCTACGGGAGACCCTCAAACAAGAGGAGTCTCGCCCCCGTTGGGGGGCAGAAGAAGAAACAAAGCGGCGAGCGAGCGCTAGGCTCGCCCGTCGCCGCAGGAGCCGGAACCGGAAGTCCCAAATGCACAAATATTGATAGATCCTAGAGGGTGAAAAATTAAAGAGACTTGCATTGGGATATTTACATGTATATGGATGTATATCCTGTATATGGATAAGTAGCATCTTCAAAGCACATAGCATTTTTATAGTCAAAGCCCATGCATCATGGATTTCCATTCACCATCCATATTTTTCCTATAATTTAGCCATGAATGCACTCTTCATAAAATGCACATGTACTATTTCTATACATTTGGAAATCGATGTAGGATGCAGATTTTCATCTGGAGAAAAAAAAATTGGATTTGCATCCAGGTACATTGGTGTAGTGGCTTCCTTAACATTGGGATGAATCCCTAGATGAGCAGATGTTTGAGAGAACTCTAGGGCTGGAAGAGACTAAAGATGAGAGTTATTAGCATAATGAGAAAATAATTAGATGATCAGTATTGAAAACTGAGCCTTAAGAGACCAGGGGGCCATAGTTGCAGAAAGGGCCAGCACGAATGCTGCTGATTTTAAAGTGGGAAGCAGTTTTCAGCAAGCAGATGCATCAATGGGAAGCATTCTTGTAAGAGAGGATTTTCATAGCTCCCTTGGCACAGTTTTCCATGACTGCTCTCATGTGGGTTTTTCAAATCATTCCTTTGCCTCTCTGATGAGGGAAGCTGAATCGCTGCCTCTGAATTCTAAGTAGCAGCAGAAATAATTTTTTTCCTCAGTGGAATTAGCAAACATTCACTCCAATACTTCACATTCTTCCGTGTGAAGGAGATCTGTTGAAAATGCATCCGTGAGTCCTGCCTCCCCCCTTGCTTGGGATAAGAGGAGAAAAGGGATGCTTTCTTTGATATGAAATACTACGGGATACTGGGAGTCCGTCACTTTTTAATATTGTACATCTCTATGTGACCATATGATGGCAAACTATTGGCATGCGTGCCACAGGTGGCACACAGAGCCATATCTGACGGCATGTGAGGTGTTGCCCTACGTCGCTCCAGTGCGCATGCACGCACTGGCCAGCTGTTTTTTGGCCTTCTGGAGGGCAAGGGGAGGTGTTTTCACCCTCCCCAGGCTTCAAGAAAGCCTCCAGAGCCTGTGGATGGTGAAACACGGGCCTAATGGACAAACCGGAAGTTTGGAAATGAACTTCCGGTTTCCTGTTTTTTGCCCTCCACAGACTCCAGACGTTTTCCTGAAGCCTGTGGAGGGCAAAAAATGGGCCCAACGGCCCAACTGGAAGTACAGAAATGATCTATTTCTGGGGGTGGGGGAAACGCCGTTTTTTGCCCTCCCCAGGCTTCAGGAAAGCCTGTGGAGCCTGAGGTGGGTGAAAACTCCCCCCTGTGGGGGGTGCTGTGTGTACATGTGTGGGGCAGGGGTCATGCACATTTGGTGGGTGGGGCACATTGAATTGTGGGTGTGGGCACGTACATACGCACACTATTTTGGTACCCCTTTACAAAAAGGTAAAGGTAATGTAAATCCTACTGACATAGGATCTTGAATTGTGGAGAAAACGTAGGCTAAGAAAGAGATATTTCTTTCTGACGTGGGTGGAGGTTAAATCCAAAAGCTGAAGGTTAAATGGCTGAGGAATTCAAGAAGGGTCAAGGTAACACAAAATCTGGATGAGAATGTTCAAAAAAAAGAAAGAAAACTAAACTGAAGAAAGCAGACAGACTGGAACGAGGAGCTAGAAATTTGGCCCCTGAAATTTCACAGCAAAATATTTTCAAGGGTGGGGCTGCTGGGGGTTCGCAGGGGCTTGGGAGAACCTCTAGCTAAGATTCTGTGCAGTTTGGAGAACTCCCAATCCCACTCCTAGCTGGCCCTGCCCACTCTGTCCCTCCCAGGAGTCCTCATGTGGCCTGTTTTGGATGCAGGTAAGTTCAGAGGCTCAGGGAGGGTGATAAATGGGCCTACCAGAAGTTCAAGAAGGCCAGAAACGGGCCCATTTCCGGCCTCCAGAGGACCTTCAGAGCCTGGGGAGGCCATTTTTGCCCTCCCGGAGGCTCAAGTTAAGCCTCAGAGCCCAGGAGAGCAAAAATGCACCACAGCCCCCCACCATGGTGGAGGAGATCGACCAGGCCATGCTCACCATAGCCACACCCAAGCAGCAACCAGGCAGAGAACCTCTGACTAAAATTTTTGAAGCCCACCCCTGCATATTTTATGTCATGTCACGTCATGTCTTATTATGTCATGTCACATTTTCTTGTGTTACTGCAGGTTCATAAAGCCTCCTAGGAGACGTGAGAAGGTTAAAATCATTTTCCCACAATGACCTTGAATCAAACATTCCCTGTTTTTGACAACACTTACAGCAATAGCACTTAGACTTATGTATCACCCCATGGTTGTATATTTACAGCATTTTCTGAGCAGTTGACAATATCAGCCTATTGCCCTCAACAATCTGGAAGGCTCAATCAGCTGTAAGCCAGTCAGGATCGAACACCTGATTGTTGGCAGAGTTAATTTGAAATACTGCATTCTCACCATTGCACCGCCACAGCTATTAGCACATATGGCTAATTCCAAAACAAGAAATTAGCAAATTGTAATTTGCAAAAATGTATTTAATGGAACAGGCAAAATGACAATGAAATATTTTCTTCCACAATCTTACTCACACGTTTTTAATTCATAAACTACCGAAAAGCATTAGTTTGCCTTCTGTTGGGCTTTAAATTTTTTATTGTTTGCGTACTCTACTTACAGCACTTGGCAGAAATAAGACTGGGTGACTGAGTACGGGATTGCAGTCTTAATTTTAATAGGATCAGATAACTCTGGAGCTAAAATGCCATTTTACCCAGCATCATTATCTTAATTTAATTTGGGGATGTCTTTATGTTCATATACTACCCCAACTAGGGAGGTTATGGTTTACTTTCTTCTGCAAGGGGGAACGGCAGCATTTTTTGTTTGAAGATTACTTAAACTTCATTAGGCCATTTGTAAATTCCATTAAGATAATAGAAAGAGATGTGAAACTGGAGGTAATCATTAATAAAACAAATTACACCAGGGAAATACTTTGCTTGGACAAATTTTGAGGTGGGTTTTACAAACCGTTGGCATTTCAGGGTAAGAAACACATTAAGCCTAATACAAATTAGCCTAACTGTTCGATTGGGGGAAGAGAAGAGAAATGCCGGAAGGGTTTTGTGACTCATTTGGAAAGTCTTAAAGAGATCAGAATAATTCACTGAGCTGGTGTTCGCCATTAACTTTTCTCTAAAGGGACTCCTTTGCATCTTCTGCCTCTGTGCACAGTTTAATGAATAACGCGGAAGCACATTCTGAGCCTCTGTACATGCTTGCTTCTTGTATCTCTTCAGGATCATGATATACAGCTAGCTTAGTGGCAAACACCAAATATGCATATTGCCCACCTGAGCGAGCGCATTATTCTTCCCTGCTCTTACTCTTCCTTTCTTGAATGGACGTGCCTCCTTTTCTTTCTCACAGATTTCTCTCGCTCATAATTGACTCACTATATGCCAAACAGTCTTTCGGTACCACATACTTTCCAAGTGTTGTCAGACTACAAGTTCCAATATTTCTAGCCACAAAAGCCAGACTCTTAAAATTTGGAAAACTATGTTATCCCCAACAAATCTGGTTTGGGAATACTGGCATAATTTTCAACAATGTGTTTCTCAAAGCAAGCAATAGGTTAAAAAAAATGATCCAGCTGTCAGACATACTCCGGTAAATGTTTCTAGAATTATTAAATCCTACTGTTTGTTTATCTCAGTGGTAGTCAACCTGGTCCCTACTAGTGGATGTTCCAGCTTTCATGGTGGGCGGTAAGGGTTTTGTCCGATACTGAAGCACTTTCCTTTTTTTAATTTAATTGTCTTCCCTACTTTATAAATCACCATTACTGTGGAACCGGTGAGCGGTTAAAATTTTTTACTACTAACAGAGATACAAAAGTGGGTGGAAGGTATAAAAAGGTTGACTTCCTCTGGTTTATATAATGCCAGATTGGTCAGGTGATTAAGGCATGGATGGATGGATGGATGGATGGATGGATGGATGGATGGATGGATGGATGGATGGATGGACGGACGGACAGACAGACATAGATACATAGACAAACATGGATACATAGACAAACATGGATGGATGGACGGACGGACGGACGGACGGACAGACAGACAGACAGACAAGAAAGATGGAGACATGAAGAGAAATATACAGATAGATACAGGGGTGGGTTCCGTTCACCATTACTACCAGTTTTGTAGTTAAATTTTTTTTGCACAAAGTCTCTGGGAAAGACTATTTGAAGACTGTGTTTAGCAATGGGAGGGCAATCATTAGATTGACAGAAACTGATAAATGAGTGTCCTCCTTAATTTCTCTTTCCCATATCATGCAATCTTCCTTATTATTTACAATTTTGGCATTTCAACCTCCAGCTCCAAGCAGCATATCTTGCTTGCATTGGTCAGATTGTACTTGGCTTTAAAGTCATCAATTTTTTTTATAACTACCATATTATGGGACTAGCCACAAAGTATAATTGATATTATTTAGTCATTATTGTATTGCAGCCAAGCACTTTTTTATTCTTGGTTTCCGATTATGAAAATAACACCGAACCATCTTTTATTTTTATGTCACAAATAGTAAGATCTTTTGTCTGCAAATTTCCTTTCCTGCTTAAGGACATCAGCAATTAACATTTGGAAGTCTCTAGCTACATCCTGAACAATATTAGTATTCCAAAAAATTATTAACTCTTCCTTAATTGTATGTTGAATGCCATCTGACATGAGAGGCCCATTATCTAGTACCGTGTCATTAATTCTTTATATTATCTATCCATGTAGCTTTCTTAGAAAGTTAGAATATTTTGGACATGTGATGTGACACCCAGAAAAATATGCCATACTGCACTTAATCCTCCAGGGAAAGATTGAAGGCAAACCAGGTCCAGGCAGAAGAAGAGCATCATGGCTTCAAAATCTAAGGACTGCTTGGCCAAAACTCAACAGCACTTTTTCATGCAACTGTTGATAAAAATGGGATCGCCAGCATGGCCCAATGATAGATATGGCAGAAGAAGAAGAAGTAGTAGTTTTCTTACTAAAAAGTTTATCACTGCCAACAGAGTATGAAATCATGCCTTTTTATAGTCATCCACCTTGATCATCTTCCTATGACTTGATATAGGTGCCTCTTACTAAGCAACTGGGATAATCCTCATGTCGGGGTTCCAAATAGCATCCATTTAGGTCACCAAAATTGACATCTGGCAAGATGGAGCATTTTTAGGAATCTAAAGTGACCTCCTAGCTTTGTGTCGTGGCTTCCTTGTAGTACTTCCAGCCTCAAGCTTGCAGGAATGTACAGTTTGGATCCTTTCCAAGCTAAGCCATCTCTCATTGTCAGGATGTCTTTGTTGTCGTTGAGCCAGGGGTCATTTGGCAGCACCGATTTCATTGCAGCGATCCACTTGTCCTGGCTGGGAGTAGGCGGCCGTCTTGTCTGGTCTCGGGTGGTGACTTGAGCTGCCATTTGGTTGGGGGGAATTATGGCGTCAATCACCTCCTCCCTCCAACTGTCGTACTGCGGTTTCCTAGATAAGGTGTCTGCCGGCAAGTCCCAGCAGGGATGCACTTCACTTCGAATTTAAATCTCCCGAAGTATTGTGCGGACTTGCTTTGGAGACAGTTTCCTGGGGCTTTTTAGGGCTTCCTCATTCATTGGACATGCACAGATAGGATTCTTCACTCATTCCTTCAAGCCATCATAACAACAGATGATGATCATAGAAGGATTTGGAGATAGTTTGCAGGACTTGAAAGGGATATTAGAAAGTATAGATATCCATCAGCAGTTATCTCATGTGGTTCCATCAGCCTGATTGGGACCGAATGTCAGTTTGCTCTCAATTTCCTTTCCATCTCTCGCAGAGACCATTACCTCCAACCTTTATTTCACTTTGTTCAGGACAAAAGAGTTGGTAGAATCTAAGTAGCAATCTTCCTCTTCTGTCTCATCTCTCTAGATCACATCCACAACTCACCCCCCTCCCATGTATTTTAGATATATATATATAAGAGTACCTACATTTTAAAGCTGGAAGCCACACATTGGATGTGAATTCTGAGGCAGTAAATAGAGTAAATTCATTTATTTTACATTTAAGGAAAAGGAGAGTGACTCTCCATCAGCAAAACAATGGAGAATGAAACGTCTGCTTATATGAATTCTAAAGAACTCGTGATCCATTAGGCAGAATACAGCAAATGTAATGACAGTTCATCTGAAGAATCTGAACACGGCGTTTATATTGTCAGCCATGGGCTGCCGCCATTATCTGTGAGCTGCAGCTAGTTTGTAAGATAAGGTTACTGCCTTTGAGTGGTGTGGTGGCCTAGAGGTTTAGCTCTCACATCACAATCAGGAGGCTATGAGTTCGATCCTAAGTAGAGGCAGATATTTTTCTCTCTGGGCATGATAAGAATGTATCCTCTGAATATAATTCCATATTGGCAACGGGAAGAACATCTGGCCAGTAAGGACTCACCTCCATTCAGTTGCCCAGACTCCAGATGATGTACCAGATGATGCCCAACACTTACCATTCCACATATAGAAAAGAGCTGAATTTGCAAGCAATTCAAAGCATGCAGACTTCTTGTGCTGTTCCCTGTTTGGCTCTAAATCTACCTATCCCCAAGAAACTACTACTTTTGAAGGCTACATTGGATTTTTTTTGACTTATCTGAAACCAGAACAAAATGATGGCATATCAAATCCCAGTTTGGAGGTGGGGGGGTGGGGTGAGGATCCAAGGAAGTCTTTGCTGCCATCTAGTGTTTGTGCAGATGTTTGCAACCTCTTATAGCAAGTATGGTAGGGACGTGATGGCTCAGTGGTTAAGACGCTGAGCTTGTTGATCAGAAAGGTCGACAGTTCTGCGGTTCGAATCCCTAGCTCCACATAATGCAGTGAGCCCCCATTACTTGTCCCAGCTTCTGCCAACCTAGCAGTTCGAAAGCATGTAAAAATGCAGGTAGAAAATATAGGAATCACCTTTGTTGGGAAGGTAACAGCGTTCCGTGTGCCTTTGGCGTTTAGTCATACCATCCACATGACCACGGAGACATCTTCGGACAGTGCAGGCTCCTCGGCTTTGAAACAGAAATGAGCACCGCCACCTAGAGTCAGAAACGACTAGCATGTGAGGAGAACCTTTAACTTTATAGTAAGTATTCCTAGCAGTATTCCTTTTTTTTTTGCTTCTGGAAAATCCATTGTCCTGTTTCTTCTTGCTGTTGATTCTCTGCGCTTTCCAGCTTTTCAACTTCAAGTTCCCGAAGTTCTTGCTTGTCAAATCCCAAAAACTAACTACACCAGGGGAGAATACAGACAACCTTATTAATGAATCCAATCTTCTTGTCAGCAGCTGCCATGGTATCCTTCCAATACCACAACAATTTTGTAAATGGCCAAGTAGATGGCTATAACATCTAGCGAAAATGAAGCTAGTCCAAGTTTAAATCTAAGTAATCCTTCATTTACAATAGTTCATTGAGTGACTGTTCAATATTACAGCAGCGCTGAAAAAAGTTGACTTATGACCATTTTTCACACTTATGACCTTTGTAGCTTATCCCCATAGTCATGTGATCAAAATTCAGACGCTTGGCAACTCTTTCATACTTATGACCGTTGCTGTGCTCCAAGGTCATGGGATCACCTTTTGACAAACAAAACCAATGGGAGATCCAATTTCATTTAACAACAGTGTTACTAACTTACCAACTGCATTGATTCTCTTAATGAAGGTGGCAAGCAAGTTCATAAAATGGGGCAAAGCACACTTAACAAACATCTCACTTAACAGCAGAAAGGTTAGCTCAATTGTGGTTATAGGTGGAGGTCTACCTGTATCTTTTATAGCTATTTCCCTGGAGTCAACATACTGATGCCAGCAAAAGTGAAGAGGGTCAAAGGTCACCTTCTAAGTGGTTTGTGAGGGAGTGGGGAGTGAAACGGGAAAACTGACATATGAAGGTGCATTTCTTCTTTGCTCGCTGTAAGTTAGCTTCTTCCATTGGATCTGACCGCAGCCACATATTGTCAGGTCATCCGTGCAACATTTGCAATTCTTTTCTTTTAAGAGAAGAAAAGGAAAAACATTCTCAGAAATAATGTTTCCAATATTTGAGAGGCTGCCACGGCGAGGAAGGGGGGAAATATCAGAAAAATAAAATTAAATACCTTGAAGAAAAGATGCAATGACCATAAAAATAGGGAAAAGAAAAAGAAGTTAGGAGAAAAGGGGAGAAGAAGAAAAATGATTAGAAGTGGAATTCTTGAGAGCCCAAGAGAAAATTGTTAAAAGAGGAAGAAAGTGGGGGGGAGAGTTATATTAGTAGACTAAAGCAGGGGTCTCCAACCTTTGCAACTTTAAGTCTGAAGGACTTCAGACTTAAAGTTGCAAAGGTTGGGGACTCCTGGACTAAAGGGAATAGCAACAAGACTGTTAATGTTACGTAACTAAGAAATAAAGTAACTATATAGTATATTGTTAATTGTAGATACAATAATGAAAGAAACACTCTCTATGTTAAAATTGAATTAGAGGATACATGTTGTTTATAGTAAAATAGCTTAATGGAGGAGATGTGAAATGAAAATTTGGTGTAACTTTGAAGAGCCATTTGAAGATATTGTTTATGTATTAAGAAAAAAATAAGTATAAAGATGACAAATAATGAAAGAATAATTTGGCAGAAAATGAAATAGTATTATGATATTAAAGAGATTATGTAAATGAGAGGATGTAAAAGAAAGAACCCGGACAACACTTTATTTATATGATATGTGAACATCTGTATTAAAAAGTAAAAACCTTGACTTATAAAAAAATAATATTTCCAATATTTGAGGGGCTGCCTCAGAAAGGAGGGGTTCAAGCTATTTTCCAAAGCACCCGAATGCCAGACACGGAATAATGGATGGAAACTGGTCAAGGAGAGATTCAACCTGGAAATAAGGAAGAATTTCCTGACAGTGAGAACAGTCAACCCATGGAACAGAAGTTGCCTTCAGAAGTTGTGGGAGCTTCATCACTGGAGGCTTTCAAGAAGAGATTGGATTGCCATTTGTCATCAATGGTGTAGGGCTGTGATGGCGAACCTATGGTACGTGTACCAGAGATGGCACGCAGAGCCCTCTCTGTGGGTACCCACGCCATCGCAGCTGCTCTTCCGGGTTCCATCAGGTGCATGCATGCCGAACAACTGGTCTTTGTGTGAAGAACAGCTGTCTGGCATGCATGCACATGACAGAACCTGGAAGAGCAGCTGGCCGCTGCCCACATGTGCAGCGTCCAGCTGCTCTCTTCTGGGTTTCAGCGCTCCAGTGCATGCGTGGGTCTCCTGCTTGGGTGAGGATTTTGGACTAGATGACCTACAGTACAAGGTCCCTTGCAGCTCTGTTCATCTGTTTATCTAATAGTTTCCTGGGTCCTAGCATCCATCTCCCCAGACATTTGCCTCACTCTGTAGAAAGGCTCAATTAATTTAAGCACTTGCAAAAATAAGGAAATATTTACATCCCATTTGTTTCTTCTCTGCATTTCAGCATCCATGGAGAAAAATTTAAAAGGTTACCATAGCTCTTATTTATCTCTTAATTGGCCAGCTTTTCGATGAACGAGAATTCTTCCATTTTACCAGTGACATCATTCAAAGAACGCTGGTTACGGCTGGGGTTCAAGTGAGCGAATGAAAGTAGAAAAGAGAAGTAAAGATGCAGTTCTATTTTCGGAGACATTTTGAAAAGCACCCTGCTAATACATAATTTTATATGCCTGTCAATAAGCTGGAAGAGAATGGAATTCTGCC
This sequence comes from Rhabdophis nuchalis, assembly GCA_039707465.1. NCBI lineage: Eukaryota > Metazoa > Chordata > Lepidosauria > Squamata > Natricidae > Rhabdophis > Rhabdophis nuchalis. The sequence continues at coordinate 19,014,196 of CM077648.1, forward strand.
ACCATTGGTGTTCTTTTCTACCACTGTTTCTTCTGTTATTTATTATTTGCTGTGTGCAAATATCAGATTTCTGAGGATCATAAAACTGCTATTAATATATTTTTGCAAGCCCCCAGTAAATTGAAGAGAAGTGTGGAATAAGTAAATTGAGATTAAGTGGCCCTGAGAAGGTTTCATAAAATCCTAAAATATTATGGAAAAGATTCAAAAGTACTTCACTCACTTTCTCTCATGCACTGAAAGCGTGAATTTCTTGTTCAAGAGGTGCTAAATAGACACATTTCACATCAGAGGTAGGTCCCTACCGGTTCAGACCAGTTCAGCTGAATAGGTAGTAACTTGGCGGCCTGGGTTGCTGGAACCAGTAGCACCCAGGTCTGCCACGCCCCCGAACCGGTTCTCCTACAGCAGCACCATCTTGACTTTCTGTTCTGTGCATGTGCAGAACAATTTTCATTGCAGAAATGTATTTTTTCCTTTTAAATGTTTTGCGCATGCGCAGACATTTTTAGATGCAAATGCGCAGAGAGCACATTTTGGTGTGCGCTCACAAAAAGCAGGTGCACACGCAAAACATTTTGCATGCCGAACCGGCAGCAACCCACCCCCGTTTCACATGAAAAAACAGCATCAACATACAATTTGATAACTGGACATAGTATTAAATTTACAACAGTTTGATTTACAACAGTTTGTTTAGTGACCATCCAAAGTTACAAAGGCACTGAAAAAAGTGGCTTATGGCTGTTTGTCACACTATGACCCTTGCAGCATCCCTCGGATCATGTGATCAAAATTCAGACACTGGGCAACTGACTCATATTTATGACGGTTGCAGTTTCCCAGGGTCATGTGATCATCTTTTGCGGCCAGCTGACAAGCAAAGTCAATGGGGAAGCCAGATTCACTTAACAACTGTGTCATTAACTTAACAGCTGCAATGGTTAATGTTAAATCCTCAGACTTACGACCGTGCCAGTAAGTCTGGTGAACTCTAAAATACCGCATTCCTGTATGGAGCAGACAGCCGCGTCTGATGGGCTAAGACGCGGCTGGCCGGATTCAGTCTATCTAAGTGAAACAAATGTTGCAAGGCGGTCGCGTCTGATTGGATAGAACGCGACTAGCCGGAATTTGCCTTGCTGCCTCATTGAGGCTTTTCCCGCCTGACAGCTCTATATAAATTGCTGTCAGGCGGGAAAACCCTCGCCTTCATTTCCTATGCACTTGTATTGTAGATAGTTAATAAAGAGTTGTGTTTGACTATGCCTGAGTCGGAATCCTTCTTGCAATCTAACAGTTAACTTAACAATTGTGACAAGAGAGGTTGTAAGATGGGGCAAAACTCCCTTAACAACTGTCTCACTTTGCAAGAGAACATTTGGGCTTAATTGTGGTTTTAAGTCAAGGACTCCCTGTACAGTAAAATAATGTGAAGTAAAGCTTCACCTGAGGAATTCATAGACCTGTGTTTTTTTTCTTCGTAATAATATACAAATGCTTAACCATTTGCAATTCCCGTTATTTATATAGTAACCTTGTCTTCAGCCTTAGGAGTTTGGTGACTCTCCACCTAAGTAGTAGACAATTATTTCTGAGATAACCAAATTGGATAGATGTAGACATCTGCTGTGATAATCCAATGTGATAATAATATATTAAATATATCCATAATGTATTGTTTCGAGGATCACCTGCACTTTCACAAGTCTGAAAAATTATGTCTGTCTGTCTGTCTGTCTGTCTGTCTGTCTGTCTGTCTGTCTGTCTATCTATCTATCTATCTATCTATCTTTCTATCTATCTATCTATCTATCTATCTATCTATCTATCTATCTATCTACCTACCTACCTACCTACCTACCTACCTACCTACCTACCTACGAGCCATGATAGTGCAGTGGTTAGAATGCAGTACTGCAGCTAATTCTGCTGACTGCCGGCTGCCTGCAATTTGGCAGTTCAAATGTCACCAGGCTGAAGGTTGACTCAGCCTTCCATTCTTCCGAGGTCGGTAAAATTAAAACCCAGATTGTTGGGGGCCATAGGCTGACTCTGTAAATCACTTAGAGAGGGCTGGAAAGCATTGTGAATCGGTATATAAGTCTAAGTGCTATTTCTCTCTATCTATCTATCTATCTTCTTTCGGGATCTTAGGGTGCTCATGCATTGCATTTTCTCCCATTGTTTCTAGCGTCCATAGCAATCATATATGGCAGCTTGGATTGTGAGAAAATGACTATCCTTGGAAACTGATGGTGGCTGAAGGGCTACTGGAAATTGCAACTTCTCGGTACTCCTCCAATGTCTTAATCTCTGCCCTGCAAAGAGATTTATCAATTGTGCAAGATAGCGTAGTATTATTCTCACTCCAATACACATATATGGGAAGTAGAGAGAAACCCAGTTTACTCAAAACCAGTTCGTAAGTTCCTCTCACAGGCAAAGTTCATAGGAGGTGGTTCCAATCTTGTAATGTGTAGTTACGAATGCCAGTTCTTTTGCTAACGTTGGTTCCTGAAGCATGCTTTGTACCACCTCACAACTGCTACATTTTGGAATAGGAGAGGGAAATAACCTTTTTGGGATAATGCCTTTTTTCAAATGTCTCATAACAGGCTTTTATTTAAATTTCCTCTAAAAGGTGCGCTCTGGTGCTGATATTTTGAGTTTTAGGGACTCTTCTTTCAAGCTTTCTTTTTCGCAGTGCTCTTCAGAATTCTTTCCGCTTGCGAGACAGAAAAATTGATTCTTAAGAATAGCTTCAACAGAAGTACAGTACTTTGCAGGAAGAGAGCGAGAGAGGCAGATGGAGTTTAGTCGTTTCTAAAGTGGAGATTTTTTTGTTTTGGTTTCAGTTATTCTTAAAAGTCAAAAAAAGGGGAGAGGGAAGGGAAGAGAAGGGGATGCTGCGTTTAATTTGAATTGATAACTATTGTCCTTGAAGACCGAAGGGGTTAACATAAATTCTCAAACTGAGTGGGGCTTTTCAATACTTATTAATAGAAATATGCCATCTTCGGGTATGCAGTGCTTACATTTTTTTTTTTAATGGTAATTTCTCCAGGTTCCTTGTAGTCACAAAACACTAAGAAAGAAGTGCTTCAGATAAATAAATGTTGTTTTGTGGTAAATTTAGAGTGTTCTTCCCAAAATTGCATCTTCTCTCTTAAAAGTATGTTAACATGTCAGAAGGAAGTAAAATGGACCAAAAGGATGCCAACCAATAGTGTGCTGGAACAGGTGAAGTGGCTTGTGAGAACTGATAGTTACATTTCCTGGAATGTGGCATGTATATACAGAATATATATGACTTACTCTCTGGAAACAAATACTGTGGGGGTAAGACATCCCTAACACACCTCGGGGGGGGGGGTAGTGTTCTGTTAAGATACAGCCTGTTGTGCCTTCAAATGGCTTCTACTGTATTGCCATAAAATGGCTTCTACTGTACAGCATAGTGGAGTTGCCATAGTAACAATTTCACAGTACTCCACAAGGGGGCTCCCTCTGGTAAGGGGGAAGATCCAACATTAGAAATTATTTTGGTACGGACATTTTTTTCCCCTTATAAATAAATACCCGGGCCGCAACGGGTTATCAGCACTAGTGTTAGATAAGTAAACAAAATAGTTCCAAAGTCAGCAATCTGTATGTATTTTGACATAGGAGAGACTGTCACACCTCCTGTGAGCTATGCACAAAACGACAGGTGGCTAATATGCAACCTTTCGGCTTCTTAATATGGGTTGATGGAGATAACTGATGCTAAATTTACACCTAGGAGTAAAAGGCCATTGAGATCTTTTAACAAATTTTCAACACATTCCTTTGTAATGTTCCTGTGATATGGATGTTTACCTTGAGGGAAATGAGTGAGATTTTTAACTACATTTGCCAAACAACTCAGTAGTATTTAAATGAATTATAGCTCTTTTTAAACTAAAGTCACACCCTTTGGGATAAAAATAAATCTTTAAAAAAGGAAAATGATCAGCATTCATGTTATGAAAGATGGCACGGTTTCTGATCAGTCCCTCAAGTCATTCCTGCTCAGTTTAAGTGAATTTTAGTTGAAAGATTTTGATATAGAAATCTATATTTCCAGACTCAACTTTCAACTTTCAAATTGGTGCCAGATTTTTTTTTAGCTCATGACTTAAACCTAGCTTTCTTAATGCAATTTTATATTTCCCAGTAGAAATTGATGTGTTAGCCTTCGATTTGTTGATTTTGTTGTGTTTTATTAAAAGGGAGCGCTTCTCAACTCTTCTCTTTTTTTGCTTCAAGATAACTTCATTTGGCATTTTGAATTACAGTCAATTTAGAAAAAAGAAGGGAAGGGGGACAAAATTAGGTACCAAGAAAGAAAACTCAATGCACATCACTTTATTCATAAAAAACACTTTAGTGGGGTGCATTTAGTAATTTACCACTGTAAGCGTATGTACACACTGCTTTCAGTGCAGGCCTCTGACACTGTATTTAGTTCACACTTTGACAGCACAGCTAAAACTTCCATTTGTATGCATTTATTCTGCTTTTCACATTATGTTATCAGTCACTTTCAATATTTTTAAGCCATAGCAGTCTTTCTTCTGACTCACATTTGTCAGAATGAACTGCCTTGATTGCTATTATTATCATCCCCTGTTCCTGAGTAAGGGAAAAAGACTTCTGGTAAGCCAAGAATATTGAAATAACTTGATAAAACAACATATTGAGCAATATAAAAGCTGAATAAATTAATATACTTTAAATAGTTAGACGGTGGGAGATCTGTTACAATAAGAAAGCCAGCATAGAATTTGTGAAACTTACATAAAAGAATAATTAAAAGTAAATAAAGGAAAGAAATTATGTGCATTGCATTGGAAATTCATTCATTGTAAAGCCAGATGAGTTGGCCCTCACAAAATCTCTTACTTACAAGTCTGGGAAACTGGATCTTTGAAACCTTTTTCAATGGATATGGTCTCCAGAGAAAGTTTTTAAAATGTAGATTCATATGCTTGGAAAACTGGACAATCTGATTTACTTTTAATGCATGCATCACTAAGGATTCAATTACATGTCACCATATCATGCTTTAAAGAAAAGATGATTCTTGGGACACAACAACTAAGATAACAATCGAGTATTTAAAAAGGAAGAGGCCTTCTGTACTGCATAAGATAAGTAGCAGTTTTAAAACACAATCACGCAAACATTAAAAACATGCTTTACATCCATTTAAATTGGAATTACCATACTTTTCGGAGTATAAGACTCACCTTTTCCCTCCAAAAAAGGTGAAAATTTGGGTACATGTTCTACACCAAATGTAGGCTCACCCCCCCAGAGGCCAAAAATGCGAGGCATGGAGGCACTGATGGTCTGTGGCAATCCCTGCAGCCTGGAACAGCTGATTGGGGGTATTTCAGCAGTCCAATCCACCTGCCAATCAGCTGTGCTGAATCAGGCTGCATTAAGTGCTGAAGCTGACCTGGCTGGTCAGAGTTTGCAGCAACAATCACATTCAGAAAGCACAGTAACTGAGTCAGCAGGATTCAAAATAATAAGAATATACAATACATTCCCAAAAGCAGGTTATTCCTAAAAGCAGTAAATACAAGCAAAACACAAGCAGTTTCACTTTCAGTTCTCGGCTAAGCCAGGCTCCTTCCTGTCTCCTTGTTGCTCACACAGCATATTTCAGAGTCCAAATAGCCCCTCATTGGCTGACTTAGTTGCTATGCCTATTCATTAGCTGACCTTGTTACCATGTGTCAGCTGAATAACATGGATGCTGGTAGGCAGAGTCAGAATTTTTCTTCTTCTTATTTACCTCCCCAAAAACTAAGGTGCACCTTATTCTCCAGTCCAGAGCATTTTATACTCCAAAAAATACGGTAAATGATGCTTTTTAATAAAAAAAAAATTGAAGACCTACATCTTTATATGGTGTGAAGACTTTGTAGCTTCACTGGCTCTGTGAAGAAAGTAAGAAGAAACCATAACTCTTTGTAGAGTTTGGCAAGAGCCCTCCCTTGCCAGTAAAATCCAAACGAGGAGGCCAACATAAGAACCGTGGGGAATCTGCAGACACGATGGAAGCCAAGTCACTTTGGAAGAGGAATCAAAAACAAAAAATCATGACAAACTACATCTGTACAGTTGCCCAAAAAAATTTGAATGGACATGATTGAAGCATTGGAAGAAGCGTGGATGCCAAATGGTTATCGATCTATAGGGGGGGAAAAACATAAGTTTCCATAAGTGCCCTGGGTCCTCTGTGGAGATATAAATTTAAATAAATAAATAAATTGGATCTGAAAGGAATGATAGTCTTGCAAAGAAGCCTTGTGATTGATAGTCAGTATTAAAAGAGGAACTCCTTTTTTTTTTTCAAAGACAGATGCCATTAGAATATGACCATGCAGAAAATTACTTAATGAAAACTGGAAGTGGTCAAAACGGAAATGAAACATACAATATTGAGTGTTTTAGGAATGAGTGAATTTAGGTGGATGAAAAAAGCTACTTAAACATCAGATAATTACTTGGTGTATACAGTTGGTGGGCTGCTGCGTGGTCGCGTGGGTTTAGTTGAATCCTTAGCTTTGATCGCTGGCTGAGCCCGCCCACCCACCCTTGTGCTAAGCTATCCATTTATAACTAACTTTGTGGCTCGTTCCTTCCGCCCTCGCTGCCCAGTTGAGTTTTGCGCCACTCCTGCTTTACTCATGGGAGCTGCCTGAGTTGCTTACCTGCTTCTTTGAAGCTCCGTTTCACTTCCAAAGGAGCACGTGTGAGCAAAGCTAGCACGCATGCATGCTCACAACCAGCAAACTGCTTCTGAACGTAAGTGCAGCCCACCCCTGCAAGAGACTTTCAATGCAATACCAATAACATATATAAAGAGAGATTTAAATGCAAAGGTTGGAAAAATGAAAGTATCAGGAATGACAGAAAACAAGTAGACTGAATAAATATGATCCAATCTGGTGCTGTCAACAGGACCTAAGGTTTGGTCTTCTGGGCTTTTGGACTATGCTGGAGCCATCTTCAAGGAACCTCTCTCTAGCAGTCCCAAAGTTGCTTTTTCAGGAGCCAACTGGACTTTCATGCTTTCCTTTTTGAAGACGTTTTGCTTCTCATCCAAGAAGCTTCTTCAGCTCTGGCAGGATGGGGACAGGAAAGTTTTATATTCCTTGCAGACAGCTGGTAATCTGCTTTAGAGGGTCATTGAAGCCCTTGGAGGTTTATCTGTGTCCTCAGAGTCACCTGAAAAGTTCTCCTGCTTCCTACACCTTCCTACTCAGGTGACCCTGAGGGCTCAGATAAACCTCCAAGTGCTTCAACGACCCTCTAAAGGATGCAAATGTCCAGCTGTCTTCAAGGAATATAAATCCTTCCATTCTCCACTATCCTGTCAGAGGTGAAGAAGCTTCTTGGATGAGAAGCAAAACATCTTCAAAAGAAAAAAAAAGTCCAGTTGCCTCCTGAAAGAGCACCTTTGGAGCAACCATGACCTGGATAACTGAGGATCTCTACAGACTTTCTCTCTAGCACAGGGGTCCCCAACCTTTGCAACTTTAAGTCTGAAGGACTTCAGCTCCCAGACGTCTGAGAGCTGAAGTCCTTCAGACTTAAAGTTGCAAAGGTTGGGGACCCCTGCTCTAGCAGACTGCTCCAGCATGAATCCAAAAACTCTGAAGACTAAATTTCTGGTCCTGGTGATTGGACCCAGATTGGATCCTGCAATATAATTCTAGTACACGCATATTCACCTTCATTCATGAATAAATGTGACAATGAAGGAAATTGGCAAGAAGATCAGAAAAATTCCAAGGAAAATGCCACTATGGTGGAATTGCTCAAGAATAATTATGGAACGTATGAAGGCCAGTGAGATTAAAACTTTTAAAAGTCAATACCAAACCCTTTTAATAAAAAGAATTACAGAATGACAGCAACATTTGTAATTAATATATTCAGGAACTCACTTCATTAGAAAATCAGAGGTAAGACAGATAGCAGTCAAGTTCTCAAATAGGAAAAGACCAGATGTACATAAAATATTCATTGGGATAAAAAACAGTTAATGTTCAATTTCAACATGTAGGGACTGAGACATCTCGTTTAAGGAAAGCTAGATAGTCTGACAGGCAAACAGACAGAAAGATGATAGATGGATATTTTCTAAACCCATGCACACAAATAGCCTCACTGAAAAAGGGAGATCCAAAAAAACATTTAAGTGATTGAACCGCTGCATTTGATTATTCAAAAGTGGAGCCTTAGAAGACGTCATAGAAAATAGAAAAGAAAAAAAAACTGGATTAATCTCAAACATTATATGAAGATTAAGTTCATGTAAATAGAATACTTAGTGGCAGTATACTAAAAGTGAGAGCTAAGCCCTCTTTAGCAACCTTATTAACTATAGGACCTTAGCAATCCAGGAGAAATTGTCCAATTATTCACTCAATTGCTTCTTGAAACTATAAATTCCTATAATTGTTATTTCCTGCACTGAGTTTAAGACGGGGCTAAATGATCTCCAGGTTTTGAAATACTATGTGTTTTATTTTCTTCCCAACCTATTGCAGAACATATTCAACAATCCTGAGATATCAAAATGCTATTGTTTGCTGCAAAACTAGTGATAAATTGTTAAGAATTGGTTCTCTGAAACAGGGTTTATTTATTTATTTTTATTTAAAACATTGATATAGCTGTCCATGTTATATCAAACTCTAGACAGCTCCCAAACAATAGTTAGAACCACATGAAAAACAAAACAACATACTACATGCATAAATTTATTTGAACCCTGGTGGTGCAGTATTGCAGGCAAACTCTGCCCACAGTCTGGAGTTTGACCCTGATGGATCACGAGGTTTATTAAACCTTCCATCCTTCCGAGGTTAGTAAAATAAGGACCCAGATTGCTGGGGAAAATATGCAAATAATGCTTCTACTTTGTAAACTGCCTAGAAGGCGCTGTAAAATGTTACAGAGTAATATATAAGTCTAAATGCTACTGCTATTGCTATGTATTTTGCATATATCTATTAAAAGCACAAGCATTAAAACCTGGCACTAAAGTTAAGCTTTCATAGTCCATCACTAAATCCTCCCATTCACTTCACCATACCTCAGAAGTTTGGGGAAAGATTAAGTCTTAAGTAGGAGGCACAATGGCTCAGAGTTTCAAAATGCTGAGTTTGTCAGCTGCAAAGCTGACAGCCAGAGTTCAAGACCTCAGCAGTAACAGAATGAGCAATCCTTACATGCCCCAGCTTCTACCTAGCAGTTCTAAAGCATGCAAATGCAAGTAGATAAATAGGTACCACTTCGGTAGGAAGGTAACAGCATTCCGTGCATCTTGTCCAGAGGTGGTATTCAGCAGGTTCTGACCAGTTCTGGACAACCAGTAGCGGACATTTTGAGTAATTCGGAGAAATACCACTTCTGACTGGCCACGTCCCCATCTATTCTCTGCCTCCTGAGTCCCAGCTGATTGGGAGGAAATGGGGATTTTGCAGTAATCTTATCCTGGAGGCAGGAGAGAATGGATATTTTACAATATCCTTCACCTGCAACACCCACCTGTCATGTCACGCCCACAGAACTGGTAGTAAAGAAATTGAATCCCACCAGTGATCTTGGCTTATAATTATGTTGGCCACATGACCACAGAAATATCTTCAGGCATCGGCTAAAGAACAGAGGTAAGCATCAGCACCTAGAGTCAGAAACAGCTGGACAGGGGAAACCTTTACCTTTACCTAAGTCTTAAGTGCTTTTTCAGAAGTGAGGAGAACGGGGGCTTGCTGAGGGACAAAGATGTTTCATAGGGCAGGGACCGCCACACCTTGATTCCGTAAGATGGCAATTCTTAGTTCAGCTGTATTAATTTAACAGAAAAATATGCTGCGTTAAATAAATGCTCTTGTCCCTTTTCTAAGCCAATGTAAATCGTTGTTCAGAATCTTGGAGGCTGGCTTTAAGAGGGATAACAGAAAGCAATGTTTGCCTGGCTCTTTCTTAAGATAGAGATGGAGCTGCGCAAAACTCTTTCATGTTAAGATGTGCTGTTCCCCAGTAAAGGATGCTGAGGTAAAGGATGACACCTACTGGTACAGCAAGCAAAATCCCGTCAAATTCAAGCTCTGTAGGGCATGGTTAGAATTAGGATAGGATAGGATAGGATAGGATAGGATAGGATAGGATAGGATAGGATAGGATAGGATAGGATAGGATAGGATAGGATTCTTTATTGGCCAAGTATGATTGGACACACAAGGAATTTGTCTTTGGTGCAAGGAGTTTATTTTGGTTTATTTGCAAAAAAACCCAGGTAATGTCAAAGAAGGAAAATCCAGGGGGGGGGCTTTAAAGCCCACAACTCATTCTTGATAGAACTTGACCAAAGTCTAATCTTCCCCATTCAATCTCCCACAGCCTAGATGCAGTACGGAATTTAGAGGTTGATGAGCTGTGGAACCTCAGGGAGTTACTCAGGAAATATCTTCAATTTCTCAGGTTCTTGATGTGTTTAAGTAATTAAATGATAGGCATTGGAGTTTATATTTTGCTTTATTTGAAACAGTGACTGACCCCTTTTTGCATTTTAAGAGTATTGAATAATATTGTTCAATAATATAAAGGTATTGAAATGGAAATTGACGGTGATTTGGTGATTTTGGCTGAGAGGAGGGCGAGATATTTCACTGATGTGCCACACCGTTAGATGTATTTTGTTCTTAAAGAGAGAAAAAGTAAGGATATATTCATCTCTGGAAGAGCAATCCTTAGGCCTGGATTTTACCTTTTGGTGTTCAGGATGAGGATTAGTCATTGTTGCACATCAGATGAGTACTTGCAAGGAGAAATATAGTATTTACTTATAAATAGAATAGAATAGAATAGAATAGAATAGAATAGAATAGAATAGAATAGAATAGAATAGAATAGAATAGAATAGAATAACAGAGTTGGAAGGAACCTTGGAGGTCTTCTAGTCCAACCCCCTGCTTAGCAGGAAACCTAATCCACTTCAGACAAATGGTTATCCAACATCATCTTAAAACCTTCTAGTGTTGGGGCATTCACAACTTCTGCAGTCAAGTTGTTCCACTGGTTAATTGTTCTGACTGTCAGGAAATTTCTCCTTAGTTCTAAGTTGCTTCTCTCCTTGATTAGTGTCCACCCATTGTTTCTTGTCCTGCCCTCTGATGCTTTGGCGAATAGCTTGACTCCATCTCCTTTGTGGCAGCCCCTGAGATATTGGAGATATAATGTTGATTTCTACAGGTGCCCATTTCAGTAAGTGACAGGAAACATTAAAAAAGTAGAAAGAATAAAAACTAAATATACATTATCACAGAGTAGAACTATTGCCATGAATGTTACTAACTTAACACATGCAAAATCCCAGGTCTAGACACACAACCAATTCTTCATAGCCTTACAAAAGTGTTGAGTCCTCGACATACGACCAACCGCAAAGTCTGGTAAACTCTGCATGACCTCTTCCACTTGTTATAATAGTAACAGCCAGTCGCGTCTGATTAGTTAAGACGCGACTGGCCGGAATTGGGTTATCGGCCTTGCTGATTGGTTCCCCGCTTGACAGCTCTTGTATAAATAGCTGTCAAGCAGGGAAGCACCAGTCTACCACACTTCTGATACTTTGTAAATAGTTTAATACCTGAACTCTTCTCGAACCGAATAAACTGTTTTGTTATGACTAGCCTGTGTCGGACTCACTGTCTATGAAGATTTAACAAAAAGGCCAACAGACCAGGTCTTCCTAATCTCTAAAGTGAGACTCTACCAGAGAGCATGGGCACCGAATGCATGTTTCCTGGTCCTCACAAGCTGACATTCCTTAACTGATGTGACCCATAACATGCCCAATCTGGTCCACCAAGGCTGCAAACTGGGAAAAGACAGTCGCGTGTCACAGCTGATCGTCAGAAATACCAGTTTGCCCTAACCAGTAGCATTTTTTTACGGTAGCATTTCACCCCTGCTTCTCTCTCAGGCCACCAGATGTCCCAGGAAGAGTAAGCTTCAGGTCCCTTCTAAGGTCATCCTGATGGACTCAGGAGACATACTTGCTCTGTTGCACTCCTGGAGAGATGGACAGCATCTCTCCAGGAATCCATATAGCTTTTTACCTTGTTAGCCTTATAACATACTGAAGGCCTGGCTTTCCATCCAGTCATTTGACCAGGGGTTTGGGTGAATTTCTGTTAGGAGTGCTGTTTTAAAGAGTTTAATTTATTTCTTTGACTGGGCATTATGGTTTAGACCAGGGGTAGTCAACCTTTTTATACCTACCGCCCACTCTTGTATCTCTGTTAGTAGTAAAATTTTCTAACCGCCCGCCGGTTCCACAGTAAGGGTGATTTATAAAGTAGGGAAGTCAATTAAATTTAAAAAAGGAAAGTGCTTCAGTACCGGACAAAACCCCTACCTCCCACCATGAAAGCTCGAACGCCCACTAGTGGGCGGTAGGGACCAGGTTGACTACCACTGGTTTAGACCAGGGGTCTCCAACCTTTGCAAGTTTAAGTCTGAAGGACTTCAGCTCCCAGATTTCTCCAGCCAGCTTTGCTGGCTGGAGAATTCTGGGAGCTGAAGTCCTTCAAACTTAAAGTTGCAAAGGTCGGAGACCCCTGGTTTAGACGATTGTGTGCAGTTCTAATTACACCACCCAGAGTCATTATTGTAAGGTGAGCAGCTGTATAAATAATATAAATAAACAAATAAGGCTATTTAATTATGTGACGTCTGAAAATGCTGACAGTATTCACAGGTCCTGAATTTAAGATGCGTATTTAATCTAAAACAGTATGGTAATTTATAATCGTCTAAAGATTAGGTAGCAATTCTGTGAAATTGAAAGTGAATTGAAAGTTTATTTTACTTAGTGTAATTTACTCAGTGGGACTTACTTGCAAGTGAAACCTGCAGAGGATTAAGCTTCATGGCTCATTGATTTCAGTATTTCATGCAGCAATAACCATAAAATACTCCTTCTGCAAACCTAATTTATGTGGAAACTGCAAACGGAAAACACTAACAAAGCGCTACTAGAAAACTTGTAAATACACACAGGTACTACAGTATATGCCATATAATATGTGATACATTCCAATAGTCATCTGTCCATTTTATAATATGGCTGTCTGGCTGCATCTGATTAATTTTCACAAACAGATCTCCCAAGTCAAATCGTAGGATACAACTAGGACCAAAGCAAGTGTTACTGTCAGGCACTGGGCAGCCCTAAATAACATCTCAGAAATTATTTTTATGAGCGTTCAAAGGTTGATACTCTATTTCCTAGTAATGAAGCCAGCAGCTTCATGTAATTCAGCAAATTTATTTCTACGGGCATGTTCCAAGCTGTAATCCCACAGCTAAATCCACCGATCTCAGAGAGATTTAATTGTGATATGTACAGAGACCATATCCATTGTGTAACATTTCTAAGTTCAAGTGATTTCGACTGGTGAACAACACAACTTTGTAAAAGCTCTATGGAATTTAAGCAGCAGGCATGTTGTTTAAGATGTGGCTGGTCCTGATTATGGTTTTTTTCCCCAAAGGCTCTGAAGACTTATTACTCCTAATTACTAATTACTCCAGTGACTGGCTCCAGAGTTTTGTGACTCCTAGGAGATGTTTGAGCTGCTTCTGGCAAAATATTTTTTATTGTTGACTTTGTATTCATCAAGAAATACAAAATACATTAAAGAGAATTACCTTATTTTTTAAGTTATGTTTGTTCTTTGTCGTTCAAATTTCATCCAGGTATCTAGGAATTATCTAAGCTAAACAGGTATTCTTAACAGATGTTGCTGATGTCAAAGTTGATGATCTGGTTGCTATTATTTTTAATTGCTCATGCCATGCACGTCAATCGGGTGGCTCTATCAACTGAAAGATTAAACACGGATAGTCCTCAACTTACAACCATTCATTTAATGACCATTCAAAGTTATAACAGCGTTGATAAAAGTGACTTATGACCGTTTTTCACAGTTATAACATTTATAGCATGGTGTCAAACTCGATTTCATTGAGAGCCGTATGAAGGTTATGTTTGACCATGGAGAGATGCGGTGGGCATTGCCACGGTGGGTGTGGCCAAGGAGGGCGTAGTCATCTTGACATCACTTGTGTTGGGGGCATCAGGGGGGCCTGAGCGCTCTGCCTGCGAAAACAGGCTCCCAAGCTACATTTTCAGTTGCGACGGCCTCCTGCAACCGTTTGCTGCTCCATTTTCTCTGGCAGAGGCACCACAGGCCAGACCTTCGCTGTTTCCAGGGCGGCCCCACGGGCCTTGAGTTTGACACCCCTGCTTTGAAACATCCCGAACCAGCCCAAAACGGGAGCAACCCACCTCTAATTACGAGGTCATTAAAAGACAAATCAGTGATCTGGCTAAAGTAGAGCAATTGGATTGGATTTGAATACATTGGTGGCCTGCTTGAGTGAAAATTATCTGCACAACGGCTGTCACTTTTCTTTTTCTCAAACATGGGGAGCCTTAATCTTAGATGGGTTTATTTGGTAGGACTTCATTCTAGAGAGGTTTCATTGGGGCAACACTTCTTTTAAACTGCCCTGAAATATATGATATCCCTACTCCTGTTTCTAACAAGGTCTACGTTGTTTCACTTTGATTTGTTTGTTTTTATGTCCAATCCGCTTCAGTGACGCTCGACCCCAAACCAATTCGGCCTTTCTTTTGGAGTTCTTTCTTTCTTTCTTCTGTCAGTCTAGCCTTTGAGATGATATGAAAGGACTCACCAAGCCACATGAAGTTGTCTTTTCATCTTAGCAAAGATGAACATTTCACCTCTGTCAGTTCACTGCCTGGTCTCTACCTGCTTGAACAATTTTGAACAGGCTTAATAAAGGGATAAAAGATTGTAACAAAAAACAAAAACTAGACACACACACCCCAATGTCACCTTGCCTGGGTGATTCCTAAAAAATAGAGTATGCGACCCAGTTGCAAATTGGCCACAACCCAGTACTGGGTCACAGTCAATTGCAGTGTCCCAATGTTATGCTATCCCCTTTTAAGACTTTCTGGCAAGCAAAGTCAATGGGGAAGCCAGATTCGCTTAACAACGATATTACTAACTTAACAACAGCAGTGATTTACTTAAAACTGTGGCAGGAAAGACTGTAAAAATAGGGTAAAACTTACTTAACAATTCTTTCCATTGCTTGGCAATGGAAATTCTGGCTCCATTTGGTCATAAGCCAAGGAGTATCTATATATAATTTCATTCATTCAAAAGATTCTTTATTCCCTGTCTCCTCCTTCCTTCATTAGCACCTTTGGATCACTCTCTCTGTATTTTTTTACGAAGAATTTTTTATTTTTTTATTCTCTTACTTACCATTTTAAGTATACATTCACATAATTATTATTATTCTTTACATTTATCATTCTTATACATTTATTATTTCATTTAATAGGTTATAATATACAGTTTGGGTTGCTTTATTTACCATCCTTTCCTCCAGTTGTAACACCACCTTATTTTCCCTTTCTTTTCTCCCTCCCTCCCTTCTCCACTTCCTTCCTCCTCTCCTTCCCCTTCCTTCTTCCCCTACCTTTCTCCTACTCCTACTCTTCCTCTTCCCTTTGTTACCCTCTCTCCGTCTCTTTTTCTCCCTTCCATCCTCTTCTTCTTACCTCTTCCTTCTTTCCCCCGTCTTCCTTTAATTCTCTCCTCTCTCCCTTTCTTTTTCTATTGTTCTTGGTGTATACTGTATTTCAAAACTCAGTTTATGTTTCCTTGGGATGGTATTTCCACAAACCCAAATATAATTTTCTGCCATTTCTTATTCCCTCACCTTCACTAGCGTACCCCAGTTATGCTTCCCCCACCCCTTTAAATCTTGCTCTTGAATATATACTTCAGTGGTGGGTTTCTGCAGGCTCGCACCTACTCGCAAGAGCCGGTTGGTGAAATTTAGAGAACCGGTGAGAGGGGGTTCCACCGGCGTACCTGGAAGTAAATCTGGCCTGCCGCTGCCAGTGACCCAACAGAAAGGAAAGGAAGGAAGGAAGGAAGGAAGGAAGGAAGGAAGGAAGGAAGGAAGGAGAGAAAGAAAGAAAGAAAGAAAGAAAGAAAGAAAGAAAGAAAGAAAGAAAGAAAGAAAGAAAGAAAGAAAGAAAGAAAGAAAGAAAGAAAGAAAGAAAGAAAGAATTTATCATCACAATTGAGTCCAAAATTTTGGTTGCTAAGCAAGAGCATTGTTAAATGAGTTAAATGAGTTTCACCACATTTTAAAAGGTGGCCACCCTGTCACATGACTGCCAAGCCACGCCCACAAAATAGGCCACACCTACAGAGTAGGTTCTAAAAAATTTGAAACCCACCACTGATATACTTATATATCACTCTATACAGAGGACATTAAAAAAATACACTTTTAAAAATGGCACAAATTCTAAGTGCTGATTAGGCACTGAGGTACAGAATTCTCAATTTTATCTGTACATTCAAAGTGCATTCCATATTAATCAGTATATTCCACTTGAAAAAACACTGAGATGCTTGAAAAAAGATAAAGTCTGATTAGTTTTCTCATTATTGGAGTGGGGAAAAAGAAGGTAGCCTTATTAAAAAGGAATGAGCTTTAACTAAACTAGCATTCCATCGTTCTAGTTTTCCCAGAGGACATACAGCACTCAAGAGCAATGATATGACATTTCATTGAACTATTGTCATTGGGTGAGACTTTTATGATTGCATTTATTCAAGCTAGGAATAGTTGATGAATTATCAAATACCAACAATTATTCATAAGCAATTTTTTTTTTCTGTCAGCATACCCTCTCACATTTTTGATGGGGAAAAATATATCACTGTGTATTTTTTTTTTTAAGTGAATTTTGAAAAAGAGAGTTTGAGGAGGTAGGATAGAAAGGGTATTGATGTTTTTGAACCTTTGGGTTGAAAAAGTCTTCTGAGAATATCATGGATAACCAGAAAATAAAAAAATAAACAGATGGATTATTGAACAAATCATCACAGAATTCTCAATCAAAACACACATGCCCAGGCTTTGTAAGGCCTAGCTCTCGGGAAAAATCTATAATGTTTTTATCAGTGGTGGGATTTTGCGCTAATGACCAGCTCGGTAGGCGTGGCTCAGTGATCATGTGACAGGGTGGGCGTGGGCTCAACATCATTCACGTCGAGCCCTGTAAAGTGAAAAAACAAAACAAAATGAGATTTTTTTCCAACAACCAGTTCTCCGAACTGTTTAGAAAGTTAACAACCGGTTCTCCTGAATAGCTGCGGACTGGCTGAATCCCATCACTGGTTATTATTCCATAAGGGTAATTTGGAGGGAGGGATTGAAATATAGTATTGAAGTTTAAAGCCTGTACATTAAGAAGTCAAAGAAAAAGATGCATTAAAAGGTTTTGATTTTAAAAAAATGTTTAAAGAAAGTTTAGCACTTCAAAAACAAAAGGGTGTTTTTGTTTTCCATTAAGGTCAAAGAATTTGAAAAAAATAACATGAATTTTGTTAATAAAAATGGTGACAGTTCATAAAGATCAGTTCATAAAGTGCTGACGGTCAGTGGAGGGTTGCCAATTTCTTTACTACAGGTTCAGGCACATTCCCATGCAGACTTGCGCACACGTAAGCATGCTCAGAAGTGTCTGGGAGGGTGGGTGCTCCCACCACCACTGCGGTTCGCCTGATCTGAGCCAAACTGCCAGCAACCCACCTCTGGTGACAGTTCATTGAGACAGTTCATAAAGATTACTAGGTGCAAATAGAAATACAGTGGTACCTCGGTTCACAAACTTAATTCGTGAACTGACTCTGTTCGCGATCCGAATTGGTCGTGAAGCGAGGCACAATTTCCCATAGGGTTCAATGTAAATCCAGTTAATCCGTTCCGACCTTGTTTTTTGGTCATGATTCTTGAACTGACTCTGTTCGCGAACAGAATTGGTCGTGAACAGAGGCACAGTTTCCCATAGGGTTCAATGTAAATCCGGTTAATCCGTTCTGACCTTGTTTTTAAAATGTCCGCGGCTCCGGTTCGTGAAGCGAGCCGGGTTCGTGAATCCGAGCATTTTTACGAACTTTTCTGTTCATGATGCGAGGGCGGAGTTCGTGGAGCGAGGCGGAGTTCGTGAAGCGGAGCGTATTTTTACGAACTTTTCCGTTTGTGAACCGAAACGGTGTTCGTGAACCGGGGCACATTTTTTGGGAAATTTTTGGTCGTAATCCGAATTGGTCGTGAACAGAGGCGTTCGTGAACCGAGGTACCACTGTACATACTATTTGGATAGCAAGGAAGATAAGGCAGGAGTGGTTAAATTGATTATTCAAGGAGGGATATGTTTTTCACTTGGATATTACTTCTGGATTTTGTGCTTGTGATGAAAAAAAATGAAACTTTGACTTTGGTTTTGTTGATCAGAAAGATTTATCCTTATAGAAATAGCTAGTTATATATTAATGCGTAAAAACAAAAAATTGAGGCTGGGGTGTTTTCATCTTGTACTGTGCAAAGAAGAATCTGAATAATTGTTGTGAAAATATCGTTCTTGCTAATATATTATTTCATCAATTTTTTACAGTCTGGTATCTTTTAAGTGCATTGCATCCATAAATCCCAACTCCACAAATTCCCAAGCTAGTTGAGAATATTTGGAGGCTAAATGCTTATTGAGTTTGTAATTGTCAAATAAAAATAAGTTGCTTGCAGTAAGTTTTAATAATTGGTCTCTTCCCAATTTTGTTTTCATTTCTTAATCTAGCTATATAGGAAATAAAAAATATTTTTTCTTATAAACACAACCTTGTTTTTCTTTCTCTACACACACACACACACACACACACACACTGTCCCCAACGTTCCCTGAATTAGTTTTAAATTTATTTTAAACCTGGCTTAATTCAAGTCAGAGTTCCTGTGTTATGGTCAGCATATGACAGAGGAATAAAAGCAACTGTGGGTTTCACATTTTGTCACCACTGGTTCGCGGGCACACGCTCCCCTTCCATGCATGTGCCAGGCCTTCCGCGCATGCACTTTGCTTACCCATGCACCTTCTGCGCATGTACCCAGCCTCAAAAATGTGCCTAAATAGCACCAGAGGTGGGTTCTTACGAGTTCAGACCAGTTTGGCCAAGTAGGTAGTAACTTGTCCTGCCACACGGCCGAACCGGTTCTATCATCTGCACCACCATCTTGATTTTTGGTGCTATGCATGCACAGAATAATCTTCATTGCAAATTTTTTGGTGCGCCGAACTGGCAGTAATGCCAGTAGCAACCCATCCCTGAATAGCACAGCATAGAACTGGGCGGGTGGGTAGGTCCACCCGCGATTTCCACTACCAGTTTGGGCGAATCGGTCTGAATCACCTGAATACCACCTCTGAATAAAAGCAACTTGAGTGTTGCGAGCCTTGGGCCATTGTGACAAAAAGAGTTATTGCATAAAATATTTTTACAGTCTTTAATAAGGATGAGAATAAAGAATGTCTATACATCATCCACTTCAGGATTCTCCTTTCCCTGAAACCCATTACATCTTGTATTAGAGACTTGATATAACATATTTCTATTTCATTTGATTTCCTTATCTCTCAAGATGAGCATGTTATTTAGATAAATTGAGCAATTCCACAATGGTGGAGAACAGTCTGAACTCTTGCTTGATTCTTCAAAGTAAAATCACCTAGGAAAAAAAATCGTTTCACTAGCTCATATTTCAGCTGAAATCTTGACACTTCCTATTATTTTATGCTGGCCATTCTCAGTCTCCGGTTGTCAGGAATAATTCAGATTGAAAGATGCCATTTCAGAGAAAAAGTTGTATAGTATTTGCTCTGGTATAATACATTAAACAGCAACAGCGAGTGTTATCCAACTATTTTCTGAAAGGCAAACAATTTTGGAATCCAGCAATTTCTCTCTTCAAATACATTTTGCAAAACCTCAATGTTGCCCAAGGAAATGCTACAACGATGCTGTGAATGAAACACTATACCACTGTGACATCCAGTCAGGGAACTAGAAGCTGCAGTGTCTGACCGAACCCACATAGCTTTGTGCGATGAAGTCTCCACTAGCTTTGAAGACAAAAAACTAAGAGAAAATCATGAGCAGTGTCACAGAATAACACCCACAGTTATCGCAACAATGGGTTTGCAGTGCTCCCACTGTGCCAGACTCTGTTTCCAGACTGGGACTGCAAAGTCACCTCCATGTTATAGATAAACTGCACAACATTGTGTCTTCTTCATACTTGAAGGACTATCTATATAAATAAGAAACAGTAATATTTTACATGTTTCTTTTTTCCAATCTTTATTTAGACAGGCTAGAGCAGGGGTGTCAAACTCAAGGCCCGTGAGCCAGATGTGTCACAAGCAGGCTATACCCACCCCAGCTTCATGAAGGGAATAACATCGTGAAACATCAAATGATGGCAATGTGATGCCGTGAGTTTGACACCCATGGGTTAGCGACATACCACCATGGAGAAAATCTATCTGAATAGTAGAAATTGAAAACAACTTGATGGCACATCAATTCTGTTGAGGGCCACCAGTGGCTAGTAGAGCTGGCAGCAGATTCGGACAGTGAGGAGGTTGGGGAGGAACATGGGCCAGTCCTGGAGTCTGGGAAATGCTCTGATGAGGGCTCTGTGTCGGAGGCAGAGTGGGGGCCAGGGCTGTCTGACGGTTATCAGCTGCCTTCAGAGTCAGACATCAGTGGGGCAGAAGAACAGCTGGAGACTGTTCCCAGTGTGCACATGCGCAGAGTGGCCAGACGAAGGGAACAGCTAAAGAACAGGGGTCGACTTGGGAGTAAGGCCACAGGTGGACAATGAATGGCCCCTCCCAGAGGAAATAAAAGAGGAACGAAGGGGGAGTGGAGTTTGCAGGAGACAATTTGTTCACTTAATTGGTTCGTGACTCTCCAAGACTCCTTGCCAAGTTTTGCAGATATGGACCTGGCAGATAAGGTCTGTGACTGTAAATCCTCCCTTGAAAGACTTTGCTGGATATGAATGAAAAAAATTCACAGTAAATTAATAAAAGGGGGTTTTGTAAGGACCAGGAGTTTGCTTCAAAGCTCTTGGGAAGCCTCAGTCAGACCAAATTCATTGTTTTATGTGAAAAATCTGTTGTTTCCATGACTTCTTTACAATGTTTAAATCCTTTGGATTGAGATGAAATGTAAGATAAATGTATGATTGTCAGGGCGAGTCAGTGTTTCAAAAAGGGCATTTTCAGTCGGCAAAGCTTTGACTTCTTTCAAAGCCAAGTGCTAAATTGAACCAACACTCAGAAATGATAGATCACAGCAGTTGTACTGTTTTGATCCAGACAATAAAAGGTGGATTTTCCATACATGCATAAAAGGGCAAAATCCTGTTGTCTTCGGAGCAAAAAGGCTGTCATAAATTAAATGGCTGTCTTTGATGTTCTGATTAAAAGTATCAAAACAGAGCGACTCAGCCCACCAAATTATAGCTACACTCCAAATGAGTTCACTTTCAAACACAATCAAAGAAATACTTTGAAATATGCCCATCTCAACGACTTCCAAACTTGGCAAAGTTTACAGTACTGTATATGCAGTAGCAGAAATCTTATAAGCAGTACTGAAAATGAATGTCACTATTAATTATAATAATTTAGAGATTTGTCTAGTGTAATGAAAAGAAGGACTAGGGGAGACATGATAGCAGTGTTCCAATATCTCAGGGGTTGCCACAAAGAAGAGGGAGTCAAGCTGTTCTCCAAAGCACCTGAGGGCAGGACAAGAAACACTAGGTGGAAACTAATCAAGGAGAGAAGCAACTTAGAACTGAGGAGAAATTTCTAGACAGATAGAACAATTAACCAGTGGAACAACTTGCCTCCAGAAGTTGTGAATGCTCCAACACTGGAGGTTTTTAAGAAGAGAGTGGATAACCATTTGTCTGAAGTGGTGTAGGGTTTCCTGTCTAGGCCAGGGGTTGGACTAGAAGACACCAAGGTTCCTTCCAATTCTGTTATTCTATTCTATCTGCATTTCCTACAACTATTTGAGGAAGGCGATTGGGGAATAACAAAATGCATCCATAGCACTACCCAAATCAGGTTTGAAGGAATATCCTAACTTGTGTTATCTACACTCATAGGTTGGAACTATGCTGCTTCCACTTAGTTCTGTCTTCCCATTAGAGATGCCAAAGACTGAATCTAGGATTGATTTAAAATATTCTTCGTATTGCTAATTGCAGCCTTCAGTTGTCCAGGCAAAATTATTTTCTGCACTATAATTGCAATGTATTAATCAAGCTCAAATTAAGGAGCTCTTGAGTAGTATTCTGATTTAAACCTGGTCATATTACACCACTATTCAACCACCAGATTCAAAGAAATTACCCATTATTTTATTTCTTCCTTATTTTTACTGCTAGCAAATTAATGGCACAATTCCCTTAACAATAATTTGCTACTCTTAGCAATTAAAATGTTGTACCTGACTTTAAACTTTCTTCTCTCCAGATATTGAACGGAGAAAAGAAATCTCCAATTAAAAGTGAAACAGAATCACAAAAACTATGGAGGGTTGTTAACATTATTCTTAATGTCAGCACATTGCCCACTGGGGTTAGAAATGGTGCAGCTTAAATTAAAATGTCATCTCGGACTTTGTCCATTTATCTGGACAAATATTTTCATTTTGCATCTTGAGAATTGAATAGCTGTTTCTGAATGGTTTGAGTTAAGGTGCCTCCTTAAATTTGACAAGGCAAAGGCTGGTGGGAAGCTAACTTTTTGTAGGCTTTAGTGAGAAATAATTAAAACCTCCTTGTTTTATTTTGCACCCCTCCAAGGAGGATACTAGATTGGCACCTCCTTTCTCTCTCCTTTTATAGTGTCAAAATGAGAAAAGCTATTTTTACATCCTCCTTCAGATAATTCTCAGGTTTGAAGTAAGTACAGTTATTAATTTGTATAATTATTCATTTTCCCAAGACCCCCCAGGAATTCTTGTTTATGGCTCAATTGTGCAGTAGCCAAATGCTTATTATAATAGGTGGGGGGAGGAGAGGAGAATAGGAAAAAAAGCTTCAGTGTATTGCAAGGAAATCTCATGGCAAATGGGAGAGGACACTTAACTCATGATGCTTCGTGTTGCAATGTTGCCTTATTTTGATTCAATGTCCATAATTGTGTTAATGTGCTCATAGTGCAAAGTTCAGCATAGCTTCAAGGTATAAATCTACTTTTGAATTACATAACAAACATGTGGAATTTATCACTTAGCAATGATAGATTCACTGAGATGGAACACTCCAAAAAGGAAGTTAATTTGTTGAAAGCTTTATTTTTCCCCTTCCATACACATTCACAAATACACATTCTCGTAAATACTATTAACATTTATCTATTGACCTCTAGTCAATGACTTCAATCTGCTTAAAAATATAAAAAGCACAATTGGGATTGCTTTCTTGTCACCCCGCATCTCCATCTTACTTTGCAAAAACCTTACTCCTTCCTTCTTTCTTCCCGACCTCCCTTCTCTACCTTCTTCTTTCCTCCCCTCCTTCCTCTTTTCTTCTTCCCCTCCCTCTTCCCCACTCCTACTCTCTTCTCCTCCTTCTTGCCCTCTTTCTCACTCTCATTTCCCCTCCCTTGCTTCCTCTCCTTTACCCTTTTTTTCTTTCCCTTCTCTTCGTCTAAAAAGGAAGTTAATTTGAATGTGTCATTTTATTTAGCTTAATAATATTAACCTGGGTGGAATCATTCCTGTATCATAGATAGTATTTCAGGGCAATAGATGAATTCTGAAAGAGCTTAGATCGAGTTACCTACCTGTGAAACATCCCTGTTCCAGATTTTACTTCTGTTCAGATAATGTTTCAGCCACTGAAGTTTCTGGTTTTGGCCTATTGGCTTAAATTCTTCAATGCAAAATGTTTATTTACCAGGACAGCCAAGAAAAGAAAGCTCCAGATAATCGCATTTGTCTAGGACTGAAATCCTAGACTTCTCTATATTTACTCAACTTCCGAAGCAATGAAAATTGTTTGACATCTGCCTTGACAACTGCACATTTTATGTTCTAATATGAGAAGGCAAAACTGTTTGATGTAAATGGAAACTGGTCAAAAGAATTGTGGCCTGCAGGCTAGATGGTCCCACTGGGGATTTCTTGTCCATTTCAATTTTTATATTCAGACTGCTGAGCTTTTGTTCTCTCTATTCCTTTTTTTTTTAGTTCCTATTAGCCGACAAGAAAGTGGCCGTGAAGTAAACGGAGACGACCATTCGGATCATTTTTTAAATATTATCTCAGCTTTGTTGAAACGTTTGATAAGTTCACTGATAAAGTATGAATGGGCCACAGAGGGTAGTGTTTAAAAACATAATCCAATGCTGAAAGTATTTCAGCCTGAAATTAAAAAGTTGAAATTATTTGGGAGAAGACACATCTGACTTCAATTTAACGCTTGAAGAAGCATTAAATACTAACCCCAAGTGTTCTGGATTTGGGGGAAATGTGTCACAGGGATACAGGTAGGTGAAAGTGTCTAGAACAGAGGGGTCAAAGTCAAGGCCCACAGAGTGCTTAGATCTGGCCCATAGGGCCACCCTGGAAACAGCAAAGGACCAGCATGTGGTGCCTCTGCACAATCTCCATTTTCAGCTGGGATGGCCTCCTGCAACCCACTGCCAGCTAAAATGGAGCTCCATTTTCACTGGCAGAGGGTTGCAGGAGGCTGTCCCAGCCGAAAACAGAGATTGGGAGCCTGCTTTTGCTGGTAGAGCACTCGGGCCGCGACAGGCTCCCCGGACACAAGTGACGTCAAGCTGGCCACATCCACCCTGGCCACACCCATCCTGGCCCCCCTGAGCTCAAAATGGGGCATGGGGGGGGCATGGGAAGCCCCCGCACCCTCATTTTTGGCCTGGACGGCCTCCTGAAGCACCCTGCCAGCCAAAACTACCAGCAGGGTGTCCACAGCCCCTCTATGCCCCATTTTGGATGCTGCAGGAGGTCCTGATAATGGGGCTGAAAGTGAGGGCAAGGGGGCTGCCTGCACTAGCAGAGAACCGCGGGCCGGATCAAAGCACCTTTCAGTTCTGTTCCTCTGTTCTGTTACGACAGTGATGGCGAACCTTTTTCTTACAGCGTGCTAATTCAATCCTCTCCCCCCACCTGCACGTGTGACACCACCACCCCCCACATGTGCACAAGATCCCTCCCTAGGCTCCAGAGGCTTTCCTGAAGCCTGGGGAGGGCAAAAACGGACTCCCCCAGAGACCCTCAGGAAGCCAGAAACACATCATTTCTGAACATCCGATTTGGCAATTGGGAACGTTTTTCGCCCTCCTCAGGCTTCAGGAAAGTGTATGGAGGGTGGGGAGGGTGAAAAACAGCCCCAATGGCCAAACCAGAAGTTCAGAAACGATCTGTTTCCAGCTTCCGGAGGGCCACCGTGGGAGGCTGTTTTCACCCTCCCCAGGTTTTAGGACAGCCTCAGAGACTGGGGAGGGCGAAAATCAGCCCCAACATTTGGGAAGTTTGGGAACAAAGTTCCAGTTGGCCTGTTGGGGCCGTTTTTTGCCCTCCCCAGCCTCCGGAGGCTTTCCTGAAGCCTGGTGATTGTGAAAATGGCCTCCCCTGGACCTCTGCAAGGTCAAAAAAACCAGCTGGCTGGCATGCATGTGTGCACCAGAGCTAAAGGCTGGTGTGCCACCAAATATGGCTCTGTGTTCCACCTGGGACCATCATTGCATTAGGAGTAAGCAAATAATGGATTTGATTAGATCTCAGTGTCTCATCTCTGAACTTGAGTGCGATATGATCACATTTATTTAGGCACAAGGTCAGTTAAACTGAAAGATTTGCCTTTGTTTTAACCTAGTGATTATTATAAAACTGTAATTACCATGATATTTGGGTGCACAACTGGAGATCCATCATTGTCTCATCTATGGTAGTGTTTGATCCACTTATATAATATTACAGCATTACAGAAACATCTAATTTATATAATGAGAAGCATGAAAATTAGATACATATTCACCATAGCCTCAACATCTATATTTAATCTCTCATAAAATATTTGTTCATTTATTTTATTGTTTGTCAAACATATACAAGGCAACAGATATAAGTATAAACATGGACATGAACAAATAAATGGGGACAATAGGACAGAGACAGTATGCACACTGGTACTCTTATGCATGCCCTCTTTACGGACCTCTGAGGAATGGGGTGAGGTCCACAGTAGACAGTTTAAGGTTGAAGCTGTGAAGGTTAGAGAACGTAACAATGGAGTTAGGTAGAGCATTCCAGGCATTGACCACTCTGTTGCTGAAGTCGTATTTTCTGCAATCGGGTTTGGAGCGGTTTACCTTGAGTTTGTACCTATTGTTTGCCCGTGTATCATTGTGGTTGAAGCTGAAGTAGTCGTTGATAGGTAGGATGCTGAAGCAGACAATTTTGTGTACTATGCTTAGGTCACACCATAGGCGGCGTAGTTCCAGGTTGTCCAAGCCCAAAATTTTGAGCCTGGTGGTATAAGGGATTCTATTGTAAGCATAGGAGTGGAGTATACTTTTATACGTAGCTAAAATAGTCAATGAAGAATGGATCCTAATTGAGGGATTTACACTAAGCTATGAAGCATTATTTCCTGTTACTGGGTTGCAAAAAAGCATCAATTGCCACCAGTTTTCTGTATTAAATTGAATGGTTCATATCAGATATGCATTTTCTGCTATAAACCCGCTATGCGAAGTTGCAACGGCTGATTTCTTTAAGTCTCTTAATCGAAAAGGAAAGATTAAATAACCATTTTTCCTGCCTCTGCCAAGCTACTTTTAATTAAGAGAGTCAACAAAATAGTTTAAAAATAGACATTTATGTAAAAGCTGTAATTTGTTCCTGGTGTGTATTCATTTATTAATCTTTCAGTGTTTTACTTTAGTTGTAAAGTCTTCAGTCTTTCTGACCCTACAGCTTCCCTGCTTTGCATCTGTAGTCCTTTCCTTTAATATTAATCAGATATCTCCATTGAAAGCACATTAGTTCCCTAAATAATTAGAACACAGTGTAGTTAACAAGTATAGCACATAACCTGTTTGCTTTCAATGACGTTAAAGCAGATACCAACAACAGATGTTCTGAACATTCTGGAATCTTTAACAAACTGTGCTTATGAGGAGTTCCTGGGGTGAGGAAGGGGGGATTAAGAACCGTAACATAACATTATGCGACTCAAACATACTCAAATTATTCTCGTTATCAGGTAGGTAAGTTGATCTGTAGATCTGTCTTCATTTTGCCCCCTCCCCACCTAAAATATTGGTTTATGGCACATGATCAAAATGTACCCCCTTTAAAACAAAACAATTATTTTACATTTTCATACTATTTCCCACTAAATTCCATCTATTCTTTAAAAATAGGCTAGAAGACAGAATAGGCCCTAATTTCTACCAAGAAATTGCACTTCACAATATTTTAGGGTGGTGCCATGTTGTCCCAAGTCCTTTTCTAAAATACCTAAGTCCTTTTTTAAAATGCTTCTAAAGGCACAGTTTAAAATTCTAAGGCACACTGCATATATATGTTATGGGTTCATGTCAGGGTAATGATGATTTAATAGCTGACCAGCTGCCATGATGCTGTAATATTGTAATGCTGTAATGATGATGCAATGGTAGGAATGAGTCAGCAGTCTTATTTGACTGTTGTCACTTTAAGAGAGGTGTCCTCTCTCTCTCCATGCGTGCTTCCATGCTATAGTTCCGTGACGGTGAACCTATGGCATGCAGTGCCTTCTCTATGGACACATGAACTGTCATCCCAGTTCAGATCCATTGCACATGTGCAAACGCCTCCCACTGGCCAGCTGGTCTTCAGGTCTCTGCCACGCATGAGCAGGGGGTAGGGTGTGTGGCAGGGATGGGTTCCTGCCAGTTCTAACCTCATCTATAGAAGAGGTTCCACAAATCTACAGGGCCGTTTAGAACCGGTTCCAGCTCCCTTCCGCCACCCGTCCACACATCATCAAGAGGAAGAGCGAGAGGAGGAATTCTGGGAGTTGAAGTCCACAAGTCTTAAAGCTGTCAAGTTTGAACACCCCTGGGTATTCCCCTAAAGGGTTAGGGGTGCAGGGTCTTGTAACTTAGCAGCTTTAAGACTTGCGTGCTTCAATGCCAGAATTCCTGAGCCAACATGAGGAGGAATTCTGGGAGTTGAAGTTCACAAGTCTTAAAGCTGTCAAGTTTGAACACCCCTGGGGTTTGTTTTCTAAAGGGTTAGGGGTGCAAGGGTCTTGTAACTTGACAGCTTGCATACTTCAAATGCCAGAGTTTCTGAGCCAACATTTTGGTTGCTAAGCAAGAGCGTTGTTAAGTGAGTTTCACTACATTTTACAAGTTGGCCACGCCCACCCAGTCACATGACTGCCAAGCCACTCCCACTTAGTCACATGTCTGGCAAGCCACTCCCACCCAATCACATGGTCAATAAGCCACTACCACCCGGTCACATGGCCAGCAAGGCACTCCCACAAAGCAGGCCACACTACAGAAGAGGTTCTAAAAATTTTTGAAATCCACCACTGGTGTGTGTGGGCATGCACATATGATGGAGGCACATGCACAAGGGGACAGGGCACATGCGTGGGGGGCAGAGTCACATGCAGGGGTACACATACATGCATGGTGGCCACACGCACCTTGCATTTGGGGGGTTGAGTGCATGCAAGTGCATTCATGCACGTACAAGCACACACTTTGGGCACTTGGCCTGGAAAAGGTTAGCCGTCACTGCTATAGTTGATCTTTGATTGCCTGACTTTGCCTAGTACGTGTATGTATATCTTCCTTGTAGATAAACCACTATTTGAAAAAGAAAGCCTCTGTTTACTGTATTTTGCTCCTGGGTTGTCTCAAAATAGTCACACTATGTGCACTCTGACAGTTTTTAGTAAGAATGGCTAGTTGATTAATATAACAATAACAGTATTTATCCTGAGCCTTCAAAGATGAAATCCCAGAGCTAAAAAGAATTTTAGGATTTATTTTTATTTTAAAATAATTTTTAGTTTAATTGTAGCCCTCAAGGGAACTACATATACATGAGGAGAAGTATGCAGTGGAGTACCCTAAGGTTCTGTCTTAGACCCAGTATTCTTCAATGTCTTCATAAATGATTTAAATCAGGGAACTCATCAAATTTGCAGACAACGCCAAGCCATGGGGAATAAGAAGTAATAATTTTAGATTGATATTTCTTTATCATGGCTTGCAATAAAGCCAAAATCTATTACTACTGTTGACATACTTTCAGAATAAATAAAATCTGGTGTACCCATCACAATATTGCAAAAAATACTACAATTAAATAGCATGGTAAGTCTGTGGGCATTTAATTTTTCAAAAGCACTCCAATATGTTGACATGCATAATAGGTGAGAACATAAACCAAACTTCGTATGAATATAATTGGGTTGAGAAAACATGAAAACTGATGACTTTGATCAATATAAATCCTAGAGCTTTGAATATATCCATAATTTGTGTTTTCCCTTGAGGCTAACAAAATCTATTTTCTATTTCTATTTCTCACACTAAAAACATAAAATCACATTTTGGGGCATATTTTATATACCTTTGAGAGGCAAACCAATTTCTTTTTTGTTTTTTTATAGTGTACATATATTTTGAAATAGTTGGCACTTAATAGGTGTAGGTATGGGCCAGCTGGTAATTTTCACAGCTCATAAAAGGATACTTTTACTCACAATAAAACTATTTAAAATCATACCGACTAGGAAATAGTGTCAGTTTAATGTGTTTGAACAAATTTTCATGTTTTATTTATCTGCACTCAAAACATGCTACATAAATCAATTCATTATTTGTGACTGCAAGCGTATAAAATTATGGGTGAATGCAAAAGTGTGTAAGTAGACAATAGTTACTCATTTGACTCCATCACTTGAGTCCATGTATGAGCACTAATTAGTGGGACAAGGTGGCTCAGTGGCTAAACGTTGAGTTTGTCGATCAGAAAGGTCAGCAGTTCGGCGGTTCAAATCCCTAATGCTGTGTAATGGAGTGAGCTCCCATTACTTGTTCCAGCTTCTGCCAACCTAGCAGTTCGAAAACATGTAAAAATGCAAGTAGAAAAATAGGAACCTCCTTTGGTGGGAAGGTAACAGTGATCCGTGCGCCTTCAGTGTTTAGCCATGCTGGCCACATGACCACGGAGAAGTCTTCAGACAGTGCTGGCTCTTTGGCTTAGAAACAGAGATGAGCACCACCCTCTAGGAATGACTAGCACATATGTGCAAGGGGAACCTTTACCTTATGAGCACTAATTACAATGGGGGTCCTTGGTAGTCTTTGAGCTTGCTGATTTTCTTGCAGACATAGTTTGTATAATGAAATGCCTGCAAGAAAACCACCAAGCTCAGCGACCACCAAGGACCCTACAATTAAATCTGAGCTACATATATTCTCCTCTAGTGAACTAATTAAGGAAGGAGACAACCAGATGAGCTTGAAGATGGGGTCAAACGCATCATAAGTCATGAGTCGCTGCACGCCTTCACGAGATCTAAGTCATGCCCAATTTGAATGGCTTATTATTCCTGCTTATTTTTCCTTGACCGTTAGTAGCTCAGATTTTTGTTGAGAGCTTAAATCTGCGATAAGCCTTTATACCTATTTGAACTGTTCTGATTTTCCTGGTGATTGATAATTACAGCCTAAAACTACAGCAATAATTATTTTCACAATAAAATAAGTATGTATTATTTTTAGCTATAACATGCTTTGCTTGATTTTGAGTTACTGTAATATTAAAACACATTCATGCTTTCTTATTTATGAAAGTTTCACATATCAACCCCTCCCCCCAAATTATTAGGGCTTGGTGACATGTAAGGACTTTGGGATTGCACCCTAACTGACTAGAAATGCTTTATTAATTATGTATAATATTAATATACTTATTAATTAAATATAATACATATACTTAATTAAGTATATATATTGTATACTTAATTAAGTATACATATTACCTTATTTAGAAAAAATGCTGCAGAATTGTTCATTTTGGTTTCTCATGCATTGTTAAGTACATTGTTATATATGTTAGGAAATTCTTAAGTAGCTGACTTTAGTTCAGGACAGAACAAGCTTCACTGGACTGCACGAAAATAAAGGTTACTCAAATAGGAAGCTGCCGTGGTCTAGAGGTGGAGCTCTCACCTCACAATCAGGAGGTTGTGAGTTCGATCCTAGATAGAGGCAGAGGTAGATGTAGAGCAGACCCCTTTCACAGGGGTCACCTAAAAGCCATCGGAAAACATATTTTCGATGGTCTTAGGAACCGAGACACCAATTTTATGGTTGGAGGTCACCACACCATGAGGAACTGTATTAAAGGGTCGCGGCATTGGGAAGGTTGAGAGCCACTGATGTAGAGTCTCCTGCTTGGGCAGGGAGTTGGACTAGATGACCTGCAAGGTCCCTTCCAACTCTGTTAATCTGCTAAATCCAATATGGTCAGCAACTCTTTACAAAACCATCAAATACCAGAAATTATCTACAGAACCATCATTAGTCTCACTCAATATTGGCAAGAATACTTTAGGATTTCCAACATTAATCTTTCCAGCTGTTCGATTCACATACGGAAGTCTCAGGATCTGACAGGCAGAGGGATTTGCCAGGCTTAAGCCTTCACTTTAATCATACAACAAGCAGCTAGAAAGGAGAATAGATTGTGTTCAACAACGTCAAAGAATCAACTCTATCAGCAATCAAAATTTCAAAGGATTTAAGAAAAGTGCTGTCAAGATTCATACATGATTCAGGTCTAAGAAGCAATCCTTGGCATGAGGCAAAATGGGACAATCAAACTGAAGATGTTATTCTCAGTGCCAGTTTACCTTGTGATTAGTTGTGATTTTTTGCTCAAAAAATTAAAGCTCCATTCTCCACACAGCTGAGTTGCATCCACTTCATTTTCCTGAAGGCGTGAACTGTGCCACCTTGGCTCTGTAATTTGGCACAAGTCCCTTGCACTATCACTCACAGGATCATTAAGACGTTTCGAGGCCCTTTTCTGGCCCATCTCAAGGTCATCTCCTCCAAAATGCATCAAACCTTCAAAAGAATAATTTCCAGGACATATCTAGCAAGGGTGAGCTTGTCGATCAGAAAGGTCGGCAGTTTGAATCCCTAGCACCACGTAACGGAGCGAGCTCCTGTTACTTGTCCCAGGTTCTGCCAACCTAGTAGTTCGAAAGCATGTAAAAAATGTAAGTAGAAAAAATAAGAACCACCTTTGGTGGGAAAGTAACAGCCCCCCATGCACCTTCGGTGTTTAGTCATGCCGGCCACATGACCACAGAGACGTCTTCGGACAGCGTTGGTTCTTCGGCTTTGAAAAAGTGATGAGCACTGCCCCCTAGAGTCGGGAATGACTAGCACATATGTTTGAGGGGAACCTTTACTTGTATCTAGCACTGAGTCTTGAGGGAGCTTTTGGCACTTTGTTCTCTCCACTTTATGCTGTGTTGACCTACTTCTCCGTGTGTGTGTGATGTGTGTGTGTGTGTGTGTGTGTGTGTGTGTGTGTAGGAGAACCACAGCAGGCTGAGAGCAAAAAGCTCTCTCTCTCTCTGTCTCTCTCTCTCTCTGTCTCTCTCTCGTTTCCTCATGGCATTCAGAAACAAAATTCATGATCAACGTAGTAGGTGAAACGGGTTGAACTGTAACCTAATCCATCTTTTCTGTGGTGGAAAGGGGCACTGCCAGAAGCCCTTCTTCATGTGCAAAGTGAGGACACTGAACTAGATATCCTCACTTTGCATATTGTCCATCCATAACGAATGATTAACGGGAGCAAACGCAGAGCCTGCTTCCTTATTGTGCCATTTATAACAGAACGAGATGGCTTGCCATTGTCTGGAGGCATCTTTACGGCACGGTGAATTGCCTCTGTACGGTTCATTGAAATAGTTAAAATGGCAACATTTGAGCGCTCTGCCTCAGGACCAAAATAGTGTCTTTGCGTAGGCACTTGACCACTTGCTCTTGTCTTGACACACTGGCGCATGATCTGAGAGGAAGAAATATGTTTGAGCTACTTCGATAGATGAGGGCGTATCATGCTGCCAAGTATTCCTCGGGGAGAACTGTGTTCTCACACCGCATGGGCGACAGCATGTGCCTGATGACTGCAATTTGTAGGGTTTGATCATGAAACATGCTTAATCTCCAAAAAGCTCCAGATGCCTTTGCAAACTCCAATTTTTGTGCTTCGCCTTTTGGAATATCAGCATGAATTCATCCCAAGCCGCTCATCGGTACTCTTAACACCTCTGAATAAGAAGGTGTCATTACAAAACCATCCATGACAAGGTTCGTAATACGCTGCCTTCTTGGTGCTTATTATACTTGGGGACATAACCTGGTGGCATTCCTTTATGGGCTTATCCTTCATGTAGAAAGACACCTTAGTTTCATGCATGGTAAAAAGCACAAGGGAAAGTAGGATCATTCCATGGCTGTTAAACATTGTTTATACAGATAGTCTTCTACTTATGACTTCAGCTGGGCCGCAAATTTATGTTGCGGAGTGAGAAATTCATTAAGTGAGCTTTGCCCCAGTTGCAATTTCCAGGAGACCCTCAACTTTAGTATAATCATTTTCTCACAATTCATAGCAACCGTATATGGTTGCTATGAAGGGCAGAAAAATGGAAGGAAATGCTATCTATCAGCACACTAAGGTCTCGAAAGGATACATAGAGATGGATCGATCAATCAATCGATCGATCGATCGATCGATGGTAGGTAGGTAGGTAGGTATTCAGCAGGTTCTGACCAGTTCTGGAAAACTGGTAGCATGTAGCATATAAACACACATGCACACATTCATCTTTTTTTATGACCCATAATCCCTTAAGGGGTGGAGCCTCGGCAGCTGAATGGAGCTGAGTGTTTACTGGCCAGATGCCCTTCCTGTCGCCAATGTGGAGGTTTTTTTTTCAGCAAATATAGTCTCATTGTGCCCAGAGAGAGAAATATCTGCCTCTACCTAGGATCGAACTCACAGCCTCCTGATTGTGAAGTGAGAGCTCCACCACTAGGCCACTGTACCACTCAAACACACATGCACCCATTATTCTTAGGAAAAGCATGTATTCAATCTTTATATACAGAACATCTCAACTGATAAGCACCATTGGACATATGTCAAGTTAAAGATATGCGAGACGCTATCTGATAAATTCTTAAGTACCGCAATACATTAAAAAAACCCTGTTTTAACATATTAAACATATAAGCATGGCTTGATGTAGGACAGGGGTGTCAAATTCAAGGCCCAGGGGCCGGATCCAGCCCACAGGGTACTTCCAGGGTCCATGGGGCCACCCTGGAAACAGAAGTGAAGGACCGACCTGTGGTGCTTCTGCCAGCAAAAACAGGCTCCCAAGCTCCGTTTTCAGCTGCCACAGCCTCCTGCAACCATCTGCCAGTGAAAACAGAGCTCGGGAGGGCCGCCACAGGCGCCCTCGACAGGAGTGACATTGAGCTGACCACTCCCCCAGGCCACACCCACCCCAGCCCCCTGAGGTCAAACACAACCCTCATGCGGCCCTCAATGAAATCGAGTTTGACACCCCTGATGTAGGACAATTAAGAATTGAAAAAGGCACTAATCATCGCTGTCGGTTTTCGCAGTGTAAAGAAAATGCAACCGTTGTCTTTAGATGCATTATCTCAAGACAACAATTTATCCCTACCCTAGCAAAGGTGATTCAGATACACTCCAGTGTTTTGGAGCAAAGAAATGCCACTGTGCTTCCACTGAATAATATATAAACAACAAATTGCTTCAGCTAGGAGTAGACTCCCAAAAAAAAAAAAAATCCCATGAATATTCACTCTGTGTAAGAAGTTTACCAACATTGAGCAGGGAGCAGATTAAACATTCTAAAAGTACCCTCACTAAGAAAACAGCAAAGATCTGTTCTCTAGCAATCCATGCCAGTATAATTCTTAAGAGTAAGAATTCTTAGAGTAAGTAATAATACAGGTAATCCTTGACTGACTCCCATTCGTTTAGTGACCATTCAAAGTTACAATGGCACTGAAAAAAAAGTGATTTATGACCATTTTTCATACTTAGGACCTTTCATACTTGTGACTCTTGCAGTATCCGCATGGTCATGGGATCAAAATTCAGGTGGTTGCTTTGTCCCTGCATCATGTCATTTCCATTTGTAACCTTCCTAAGTAGCTTCTGTCAAGCAAATCTGGGGGAAATCAGATTCACTTACCGTATTTTTTGGAGTATAAGATGCACCTTTCCTGCCCCTCTCTCAAAAAAGAGGGTGAAAATCTGGGTGCGTCTTATACACTGAATACAGCATTTTTGGCCTACTGAAACCCTGCTCCCTTTGCAAAAATGGATGTACAGAGGGTTTGGGAGGCTTACCACGTGCCATTTTTGCTCATTTTTTCCCACCCCAACCCCCAGAAGCACTCTACAAGTCTCCCAAAGCTCTACATGCCCTTTTTCTTTGCAAAAAATGAGGTGTGCAGAGGGTTTGGGAAGCCTGCAGAGTGCAAAAATTGTTTTTTAAATTTACCTCTTCAAAATCATGGTGCGTCTTATAGTCTGAAAAATACGGTAATACCTGCATGATTCACTTAACAATTGCAATTAACAAAGGTGGCAAAACGTTTATAAAATGGGGCAAAGCTCACTGAACAACTGTCTTGCTTAGCAATGGAAATTTGGAGCTCCATTGTAATCATAGGCTGAAGACTATCTGTGCATAGCTTAGACCATAGCAACACAGTGACCCCAGTAGGACAGAAGATTGACAGTTTAAAGCAGGAGCGTCAAACTCAAGCCCCAGGGACCGGATCTGGCCCACGGGTACTTAGATTTGGCCCACGGGGCCACCCTGGAAACAGCAAAGGATTGGCCTTCAGTGCCTCTGCCAGTGAAAACAGAGCTCACGAGGGCCACATGCAGCCCTCACAAGCTCCATTTTTGCTGGCAGAGGTTTGCAGGATGCCATCACAGCTGAAAATGGAGCTCGTGAGTCCGTTTTTGCTGGCAGAGTATTCAGGCCCCCACAGGCACCTGACACAAGTTACGTCAAGGTGGCCACATTCATCCTGGCCCTCCAAGGTCAAACACTACCCTGATGCAGCTTCAATGAAATCGAGTTTGACACCTCTAGTTTAAAGCAGCCGCGCGGGTGATTATGGGAGCCACTAGATGCTCCCACATAACACCGATCCTGCACGAGCTGCATTGGCTTCCTGTGGCCTTTCGAGTGCGCTTCAAGGTTTTGACAACTATCTTTAAAGCGCTCCATGGCTCGGGGCCTAGTTATATGCGAGACCGCCTCCTGCCCCATACATCCCTTAGACCGATACGCTCCCACAGAGAGGGCCTTCTCAGGGTGCCATCGGCCGGACAATGCCGACTGGCGACACCCAGGGGAAGAGCCTTCTCTGTGGCAGGTCCAGCCCTCTGGAATGACCTACCCCCTGAATTACGTACCATCACCGACCTCCGCGTCTTCCGCCAGTGTCTTAAGACATATTTGTTTCAAAAAGCCGGCCTAGCCTAACCTCCCATGGGGACTTTTAGGTAGTTTTAAATTGGGTTTTTAAAATTTGGTTTTAGCGCAGGATAGGATTATTTAATAGTTTTTTAAATTATATTTATTGTATTTTGTATGTCTTTTAAATTTCCTGTGCGCCGCCCTGGGTCCTCTGTAGAGAAGGGCGGGATATAAATTTAAGTAAATAAATAAATAAAATAAAAATAAAGCAATTTCTCTCAGACACTTTTTCGATCTTCACACTGTGGTTCTGTTACTAAGACACTACTTCTTTTGAAGTTAATGTCTTAGTAGCTGCTGCTGCTACCACCTATGGTTCATTGAGCTATTAAAAGGGGAAAGTAAGGAGAAAATGAATTATTTTGTCTGTAGGGGAACCTCCCGGGCCACATAAAATACAGCCCTTCCTTGGAGATTATTTTTTAATTAATAGACAAAGAGATCCATTACAAAAGTCCCTATGTGGGGAATAACACACACACATTAAAATATATAGTGCACCACAAAATAGTGCTGGACTGCTGCAAATCTGGAAACAAATGAAGCTTTAATAATGCAGACCTCAAAATATAATAAATAAAATTAATAGCTTCGTGCCCAGCCCAGACTGAAGTATGGATAATTAAAAACTGACATTAAGCATCCAATTTTCCACAGTTGTTTAGAAGAACAGAGCTGCTTAGTGTCAAGTGTCTTATACAGCTCACAACTACAGCTCTTCAAAAGTAGGAGGCCCTTGAAACAGCTGCTCCTTCTCTCTAGAATGTTTACTTTAATCAGAGGCTGGAGCAAAACACTTCTAGCTCCCTCCATCTCACAGCCCTCGTAGACATGTTTTTCCTCAACCTCTTTTGGAGTTTGCCCTTGATATTTGAATTTCCTGTCGTTAACTAAAGAAGGGATTATGTTAACCCTCTGGGCCTATATGGGATTTCTTCCTTATAGAAGATGTTAATTCAAATTCAGATGCTGGCTGGCCAGCTGTGAATGACAGGTGATTTATGACCTACACTTCCATACACAAGCTCTTTTAAATAGATTGTGTATATAAATACAGCAAGTTTTCCTCTGTCGAGATAAACACTTAACTGGATCTTACAAAATGGGTGCCCAGAAGGTCATCCCTGCATGCAAAAATACAGGAATTGAATGTAATCATAAGCCTCTTTTATGTTATAAACTATTACTGCTATTATAAGGTGTAGCTAACAGAAACTTGCAAATTTGAATACAGCTCTATCCTCCCAACCTTAATCGTTGTGAGAACCAAGAAGAATCCTGTATGAGATGTTTTCTCAAATTACATTTCTATACCAGACTCAGATCTCTTTTATCTCGGTTGCTCCTTAAGGTTATCTGTCCTGTCTATTACAGCCTGCCAAAACTTTCCATTTGCCCCTTCTAATATCAAACTGAATCAAGACTGGGTTATTATGGGTTTTTTCTCTCATGCTTTTCCCTCTCCTGGGACTAAGTTATCATTTCTCTTCCCTTAATATTCCCTGCCCTTCTTCATCAAAGATATCTCCATATTTTTCTAGAAAGCACCCAAAGTTTTGTTAACTGTAATTTTGAACCAAAGTAATGGGTGATTATGAGGGACGCAGTGGCTCAATGGCTGAGCCATTGGTCTAGTCTAGGATTGTCACGGGACGCGGTGGCTCAGTGGCTAAGATGCTGAGCTTGTTGATCAGAAAGGTCAGCAGTTCGGCGGTTCGAATCCCTAGCGCCACATAACAAAGTGAGCTCCCATTATTTGTCCCAGCTTCTGCCAACCTAACAGTCGAAAGCACATAAAAAATGCAAGTAGAAAAATAGGAACCATCTTTGGTGGGAACAACGTTCCGTGCGCCTTCGCCATTTAGTCATACTAGCCACATGTCCATGGAGACGCCTTCAGACAGCGCTGGATCTTTGGCTTTGAAACGGAGATGAGCACCACCCCCTAGAGTCGGGAATGATTAACACATATGTTCAAGGGGAACCTTTACCTTTACCTTTGATGGGTGATTGCTCATAGGAGAACTTTGTTTTGACTAATTTTATGCCTTTAGATCAAATTTTGTTTATAAAACTAAGAATGCAAGTGAAATGAGTATGGTAAAATCCTGCAGAGTTCCAATTTCTGATTGAGGATTACCCTGATATAACACCTGGACAATTTTCACAGCTGAATTTAGAAAAAGGACTCATTATTCTAGATCATGTATAGAATTATACAGATGAAACTACAACCTGAACAGCCAGATTTATTTTTAGCTTTGTAACTGTGCAGCACAGAGAGAAGATGATGCAGCAAAGTTGCCCCTATAAACTTTTTATTGAAATTATGCTGTAATGGATTTCATAGTTTCAAATCCACATAATCCTAAAAAAAAAACAGGATTATTGAGAGAAATATTTAGGTTAATTAGACAGATCACACAAAAAGTAGAAGAGGAAAAATGCATAACCCATAACCCTGTCTGAATTATGTACTTTCCTAGCACCAAAGGATCAATGTTGTTAATTGGAAAAGCAACACAGTTTAAGCTGAGGTTAACTGGAGGTATTATTTTATTCTGTAGATATACAAAGAGTTGAATTATCTGGACACTCACTCTAGGAGTGAAGAAAAGCTTATTTTATGCATGTCTTTTATGTTTTGTTAAGAGAGCCTTGGTAGTTCCATTTTACTATTTGGGTAAGTAAATATCTCTGAAACAATAGCCCAATGAGTTATTCTAATCTATTCTATTCTATTATTCTATTCTAGTCAGCTTTTTAAAAATTCTGAGCATCAAACATGCAGAATAAGTTTCCATAAGAACTCCCTGAAATTTCATTGTGTTGCATTATTTTAAAAAAAAACTTGTTGGGATGTTTAAGAGAGAGCAGGGTCTAAAAAGCCCTGTTTATAAGCTGCAAACCTTAATATTTAATGCAAACAATGCCAGGACTCATTTCTATATAAGAGCTCCTTATTTGACACGCATTTTTCCTAATCTCTCATATTTCGTATTTCTTTAATTATGCTTTTATGAAGCATTTACAATACAATACAATACAATACAATACAATACAATGCAATGCAATACAATACAATACAATACAATACAATACAATACAATACAATAATACAATAGCAGAGTTGGAAGGGGCCTTGTAGGTCTTCTAGTCCAACCCCCTGCGTGGGCAGGAACCTTATACCATTTCAGACAAATGGCTATCTAACATCTTTTTAAAGACTTCC
This sequence comes from Rhabdophis nuchalis, assembly GCA_039707465.1. Lineage (NCBI taxonomy): Eukaryota > Metazoa > Chordata > Lepidosauria > Squamata > Natricidae > Rhabdophis > Rhabdophis nuchalis. Next base: position 19,054,133 of record CM077648.1, read on the forward strand.
AGGGTTGGGGCATTCACAACTTCTGGAGGCAAGCTGTTCCAGAGGTTAATTGTTCTAACTGTCAGGAAATTTCTCCTTAGTTCTAAGTTGCTTCTCTCCTTGATTAGTTTCCACCCATTGCTTCTTGTCCGGCCCCCAGGTGCCTTGGAGAATAGTTTGACTCCCTCTTCTTGTGGCACCCTCTGAGATATCGGAACACTGCTATCATGTCTCCCCTGGTCCTTCTCTTCATCAAACTAGACATACCCAGCTCCAGCAACCGTTCTTCATATGTTTTAGTCTCCAGTCCCCTAATCATCTTGGTTGCTCTTCTCTGCACTCTTTCCAGAGTCTCCACGTCCTTTCTATATCGTGGCGATCAAAACTGTATGCAGTATTCCAAGTGTGGCCTTACCAAGGCACTATACAGTGGCATTAACACTTCACGTGATCTAGATTCTATCCCTCTGTTTATGCAGCCTAGAACTGTGTTGCCTTTTTTGGCAGCTGCTGCACACTGCTGGCTCATATTTAAATGGTTGTCCACTAGGATTCCTAGATCCCTCTCACAGTTGCTACTATTGAGCAAGGTACCACCTATACTGTACCTGTGCATTTTGTTTTTCTTGCCTAAATATAGAACCTTACTTTTTTCACAATTGAATTTCATTTTATTAGATAGTGCCCTATGTTCAATTTTGTCAAGATCCTTCTGTATCTTAAGTCTATCTTCTGGAGTGTTGGCTATTCCTGCCAGCTTGGTGTCGTCTGCAAATTTGATGAGTTCCCCATTTATCCCCTCATCCAAATCGTTGATGAAGATGTTGAAGAGTCCTGGGCCTAAAACAGAGCCTTGGGGGACTCCACTGCATACTTCCTTCCATGTAGATGCAGTTCCATTGAGGACTACACGTTGAGTGCGGTTGGTCAGCCAACCCAAAGCATTTGAATTCTACGCAGGCTAAGTATCTCATCTATCTAGAGTGGCATCATCTACTGCAGCAGTGTTAAACTCAAGGCCTGCGGGGTGGGTCCTTAGATCTGGCCCGCCAGGGACTGGCCAGGAAACAGCAAAGGACCAGCCCGCGGTGCCTCTGCTAGCGAAAATAGAACTTGACCTGTGCCCCATTTTTAGCCTGGACGGCCTCCTGCATCCATCTGCCAACAAAAATGGAACTGGGAGGGGGAAGGGGGGCTGCCACAAAGAATGGAAATGCCCAAAGAGAATTTGTAGCTACATTCATGATAGTGTTAATACCACTTTATAATGCCTTGGTAAGGCCACATTTGGAATACTGCATTCAGTTTTGGTCACCTTGATGTAAAAAAGATGTGGAGACTCTAGAAAGAGTGTAGAGAAGAGCAACCAAGATGATTAGGGGACTGGAGGCTAAAACATATGAAGAGAACAATGACAATAAAGATTATACTTATAAATGTATGTTCATAGCATCAATGACCCTTTCTGACCATAGCATCCTCTGCCATCTCCTTCTCCTTTTGCCTTCAATTTTTCCCAACATCAGGGTTTGTTTTTTTTTGCAATAAATTCACTCTTCTCATTAGATAGCTGAAGTATTTGAATTTCAGCTTCATTTAAATTCTAGCATTGGAGTCCTAGTGGACAATCATTTAAATATGAGCCAGCAGTGTGCAGCAGCTGCCAAAAAAGCCAACACAGTTCTAGGCTACATAAACAGAGGGATAGAATCAAGATCACGTGAAGTGTTAATGCCACTGTATAGTGCCTTGGTAAGGCCACACTTGGAATACTGCATACAGTTTTGGTCGCCACGATGTAGAAAAGACGTGGAGACTCTGGAAAGAGTGCAGAGAAGAGCAACCAAGATGATTAGGGGACTGGAGACTAAAATATATGAAGAACGGTTGCAGGAGCTGGGTATGTCTAGTTTGATGAAGAGAAGGACCAGGGGAGACATGATAGCAGTGTTCAGATATCTCAGAGGGTGCCACAAAGAAGAGGGAGTCAAACTATTCTCCAAGGCACCTGGGGGCAGGACAAGAAGCAATGGGTGGAAACTAATCAAGGAGAGAAGCAACTTAGCACTAAGGAGAAATTTCCTGACTTTAATCAGTGAAAAAAATTGCCTCCTGAAGTTGTGAATGCTCCAACACTGGAAGTTTTTAAGAAGATGTTGGATAACATTTTGTCTGAAATGAAGTAGGGTTTCCTGCAGGGGTGGGTTTCAAATTTTTTAGAACCTACTCTGTAGGTGTGGCCTATTTTGTGGGCGTGGCTTGGCAGTCATGTGACAGTTGGGAGTGGCCACCTTTTAAAATGTGGTGAAACTCATTTAACAACGCTCTTGCTTAGCAACCAAAGTTTTTGGACTCAATTGTGATGATAAATTCTTTCTTTCTTTCTTTCTTCCTTCTTTCCTTCCTTCCTTCCTTTTTTCCTTCCTTTCCTTTCCTTCCTGTTGGGTCACTGGCAACGGTGGGCCAGATTTACTTCCAGATATGCCGGTGGAACCCCCTCTCACCGGTTCTCTAAATTTCACCAACTGGTTCTCGCGAGTAGGTGTGAGCCTGCAGAAACCCACCACTGGTTTCCTGTCTAAGCAGGGTGGTGGTGGTGAAGTAGAAGACCTCCAAGGTCACTTCCAACTCTGTTATTCTATTCTATTATCACTTTTCTCCCCGTTCTTCCTCCCCACTGTTTTCCTATTTACTTTTGTATTCTGTATCTTATTTTATCTTATAACTCAATAAAAATGTTAAACCAGGCTATTAGCCTTTAGAATAGCAGAGGAAGTTAGAAAAATCATATTTTTAAAAAAACGTAGTTTAAAGCCCTTCAGATGTTCTTGAGATCAGATTGGCTGGCAAAGAAGCAGACCGTTTGTGAAATGCTGCTGAGATTATTAAAAAGTCCTATTAAAATGCACCCAGACAGGCATTGTTCTGAGGCAAATATTTTCAGTTTGAATTTTATCTGACAGAACTCTTTACAGTATCTGTATCAACTAGACCTCTTCTGATTTTATAGCAATTCCCCCTCCATAGTACAATCTCTTATAGATTTACAAGTCACATCCATTTTTATGGACGGTGTTGCTCTACAAAGAGTCTAGCTGTTTCATTGGATGTCGTTTATATATTAGGAGATTTGTGCTCATAAAATAATCTAATATAGTTAATTGGAGCAATTTCTCACTCTGTAGATTGTCATCTTTTTCATGGAGGATATTTTGTAATTAATGAAGCTGGCTATAGACAGATAGGCTAATATTTTCTTTTTCACAATGCTAAATGCTAGGAGTGTGCTCTGGAGTTCACCAGATCCTTTTCAGTACTTTTCAGATAGTTTGCAACTGGATGACATCATAGACCACGGGTGTCAAACTCACCGTGCCGTCAAGTCACATTTCGCGGTGTTTTTTCCCTTAACAAAGCTGGGATGGGCGTGACCTCCATGTGATGCATCGGGCCCACGAGCCACCTGTCGGACACCCCTGTCATAGACAGTACGGAATTTAAAGTTTCCCAAAAGTTTTAGAGTGCAATTTATAGGAGAAAGGCTGAAGTGCAGAACAATAGTGCTTTGCCCTGCTTTTCTAAATACAGAAAACAGTTAGATGGATTAAAGGAAGTGGGGGAGAGAAGGAGTGACAGCTAAGCGTAATAAGAGAAAATGGTTTTCTAGGATTCTCCACCCTACACTTAGGACATGCTATTAAGTACATATTTTATTTGGGTTATTCTATGTTTTTTGCTAGGAATATTGGAAGAGTGAATATTGGTTGAGTGAAAAAGATGTTATTTCATCTTTGGATATTTGGATATTCCAACCTCTCTAATTCCCCTTGCAATTGACTTTTGTTGTTCAGCCCAGTTCAAATCCCACTTTCCCAATGTTTACTACAATATATAGAGATAGTTTATAGAGAAAACAGCTGAGCCTCATCACAAAGAATAGAGGAGAGAGCAAGCAGCAAAAGGAGCCAGCCTTTGGAAGTGGATGTTCCAGTAATAGAAGATCATGGAAGGACATATTTCTAGATCCTGAGATATCTTGGGAACTCTCTATGTGATAAAAGCACGTGAGGGAGATAACTTTTACGGGATTTTTTAACTCTTCCAGAAAAGACATTCTGGAGGAGGGATGATTGAGCTGCTGCATTCACCCAGAGTTACTCTGCGGTAAGACCGCCAGCCAATCAATTTAATAAATAAAAATTAAGATTTAAATGTAAATTTGGCAAACTTATCTCATTGGTCCATGTCACAGGAGTCCAAGAACCAATCAGGAACTAGCACACTAATCTGATACTCTGTGCTTTCATCTCCCTCAATTAGGGATACACCTCTCATAACATATGGAGGATTATAGGCAGGCGTGGGATTCAGTCAGTTTGGACCGGTTCAGGCGAACTGGATGCTAATTATATATCTGGTTTGCCGAACCGGTAGTTGCAAAGACTGGCTGGCTCCACCCAACCCTCACCAGAATCTCCCTGTGGCCCATTTCAGATGCCAGGTAAGTACAGGCCCGTGCAGGGACTCTTGGAGGGCAAAAAACGGGCCTTCTGGAAATTCCAGATGTCCAAAAACAGGCCCATTTCTGGCCTCTGGAGGGCCTCTGGAGCCCAGGGGAGGACGTTTTTGCCCTCCCAGAGGCTCCAGGAAAGCTTCCGGAGCCCGATGCAGGCAAAAACACACACACACCTGCCACCATAGTGCAGGAGGCCAAGTAGGCCACGCCCACCATGGCCATTCCCACCCAGAAACAGGGCAGAGAACCGGTTGCTAAAATTTCTGAATCCCACCCCTGATTATAGGCGATATCACTAGAAAGATGATGTCACAGAAAGAGACAGGCCCAATTCTGTTTCTCTGGGTTTTGAAGGAAAACAGAGGAAGAAGAAAATATTTCGGAGATTACAACAACTATCACAGCAAACATAGTTTGCACCGATTAGAACAGCAAACCTTCCAGTGGCCTGGCTCTCTTTTAGCAAATCCCTTTCTTTACAAAGTTAGCCTTTCTTAAAGACCAGTGTTTCCTCACTCTCTTGTCCAGCATCCAAGTCAAGCCATGTTGAGTTTCATTGTGTTGTGTTGATCTTGCTTTGGTTGTATTGTTTGGGGCTTTTAATATGTAAACTGCCCTGAATGGTTTGGAGTCAAACAGCCTCTATATCTAAATAAATAAATAAAATAAAAATAAAATAAACACTGCTTCTAAAAAAATATCCTCAATACAATACATTACAATAGCAGAGTTGGAAGGGACCTTGGAGGTCTTCTAATCCAATCCCCTGCCTAGGCAGGGAACCCTATACCTGTGGCCCTTCTATTGATGGCTTCTGCTGATCTTCGGAGGAGAGGGATTGTTTATGAAGGTAGGGAAGCATTACTAAAAGGGTTTTTCATATTTACAGGTAAAGAGGAAAGAAATGCCATTTTTCTTCCTATTCTGTACAAAACAATGCATCTCAACACAACATATCACTTGCCTCCACAAATGTGAAGTAACTTATTTTAAACAAAAAGAGGGTGGGGGGAAATGGCAAGAGAAAAAAGGCAGCAATTGGAATAATATTAAGAAAGCAAACTATTTGCAAACATAGCAGAAATTGCTGCTGCCGACTTCTTAACTGGGAGCTATAATGTTAGGGGTTCCCCCCCCCCCCACTTAACAATAATAAAATAATAAACCATCTAGTTGTCCCAAATATGCTTTTTCAAGAGGCAACTGGATTTTCTGGTTTTTCTTTGAAGATGTTTTGCTTCTCATCCAAGAAGGTCCTTCGCCTCTGACTGGATGGTGGGGAAGGGAAGGATTCACACTCCTTGCACTGTAAATCCTGCCATTCCCCACCATCCAGTCAGAGCTGAAGAAGCTTCTTGGATGAGAAGTGAAACATCTTCAGAGAAAAACAAGGAAGTCCAGTTGCCTCTTGAAAAAGCACCTTTGGGACATCCATGATCTGGATGACTGAGAATCTCCATAGACAAACCATCTAGTTAGCTGTTACAAGATCACACAGACCAACTACAAACAGTGACATGACAAAGTAGTAATAATGGTATATTGGAATATCTTCAGGAAGTACCATTTGCCTACAAGCAAGAACCGGTAGGGCCACAAAATAGACAAAAGTAGTAGAAAATAAAAGTGAAGAAGTTAAAAGATTTTAGAATTCAAACAGACAAGCACCTGCCACATAACTCTGACTTAATCATTGTCAACAAGAAAGACAAAAAAAAAAAAGAATCTGGACCGTGGACATTACAATACTTGGAGGCAGCAGAATAGAAGAGAAAGGACTGAAGAAAACCACAAAATATACAGATCTGTGAACAGAAGTAGAACGACTGTGGCAAAACTTGAACATTGGGCACTATCTAACAAAATGAAATTCAATTGTGAAAAAAGTAAGGTTCTACATTTAGGCAAGAAAAACAAAATGCACAGGTACAGTATAGGTGGTACCTTGCTCAATAGTAGTAACTGTGAGAGGGATGTTGGGAGTCCTAGTGGACAACCATTTAAATATGAGCCAGCAGTGTGCAGAAGCTGCCAAAAAGGCCAACACAGTTCTAGGCTGCATAAACAGAAGGATAGAATCAAGATCACGTGAAGTGTTAATGCCACTGTATAGTGCCTTGCTAAGGCCACACTTGGAATACGGCATACAGTTTTGGTCGCCTCGATGTAGAAAAGACGTGGAGACTCTGGAAAGAGTGCAGAGAAGAACAACCAAGATGATTAGGGGACTGGAGGCTAAAACATATGAAGAACGGTTGCAGGAACTGGATATGTCTAGTTTGATGAAGAGAAGGACCAGGGGAGACATGATAGCAGTGTTCCGATATCTCAGAGGGTGCCACAAAGAAGAGGGAGTCAAACTATTCTCCAAGGCACCTGGGGGCAGGACAAGAAGCAATGGGTGGAAACTAATCAAGGAGAGAAGCAACTTAGAACTAAGGAGAAATTTCCTGACAGTTAGAACAATTAACCTCTGGAACAGCTTGCCTCCAGAAGTTGTGAATGCCCCAACCCTGGAAGTCTTTAAGAAGATGTTAGATAGCCATTTGTCTGAAATGGTATAAGGTTCCTGCCCACGCAGGGGGTTGGACTAGAAGACCTACAAGGTCCCTTCCAACTCTGCTATTGTATTGTATTGTATTAAAAGTAAGCAAAAATAGAGCCAATAGTAGTAGGGCCTTTGGTGAAATCCAAAACTATCTGGAGCATTACTTGAACACATCAACATTGAGAAAACCACGATTGGTCAATCGTAAAAGGCATGTTTACATCCTGTAATGTTGTTGTTGTTGTTGTTGGAGAAAAAAATCTAATATTATTAATCAAAGCCAGAAATTAAAAATCATCAAATGATTCAAAGTCCAGATTGTGAAAGAAGCAGAAGAAACAGTAGATATAATTCTCGGTTATTGCAGAAAGCTTGCACAAATTCACTATAAACAACAATATAACAGAGTCACCAAAAAGATTCATTGACACATCTGTAAAAATTATCACTTGTCATTAATGAACAATTGGTGGGAACATACAGTTGAAAAAGCAGTTGAAAATGAGCAGATTAAAATATAGTGGGATTTCTGAATACAAAGTGATTAAGTCTTGGCACTCAACACCCCAGATTTAAGAGGGTGTGGATAATTGATGTGGCGGCACCAGGGGATAATAGAAGATAAAGAATTGGAGAAAATCACAAAGCAGCAAGATTTGAAAATCAAAACTGAAAGATTATGACATAAACCATCATTAGTTGTCCCGGGGGCTATTATTATTCATGGTGCCGTACCAAAATCCCTTGGACAGCACTTAGAAAACCTGTGAATTGACAGTGTTTCCAATTGTCAATTATAAAAAAGTTACACTACTTGGATCCCCATATACACTATGCCAGGGGTCTCCAACCTTTGCAACTTTAAGTCTGAAGGACTTCAGCTCCCAGAATTCTCCAGCCAGCTTTGCTGGCTGGAGAAGTCTGGGAGCTGAAGTCCTTCAGACTTAAAGTTGCAAAGGTTGGAGACCCCTGCACTATGCCAATACATTATATCATCCTAGGTACTTAGCCAACACCAGCTAAAGAACTGCCAGATCTGATTTCACATAGTTGTTTTACTGAAGGGCTAACACCAGTTTAGCAGTTCTCACAGCTCACTACAAAATGGGAAAGTTCTCTTTCTTTCTTTCTTTCTTTCTTTCTTTCTTTCTTTCTTTCTTTCTTTCTTTCTTTCTTTCTCTTTCTTTCTTCAGTTGTGTAATAGAATGTTTGTATTCCTGTGAGGCAAAGCAATAGCCTTGGAATGTTTTCTCTGTGAAGCGTGAGTGGACGCTGAAGATTAGCACTGTAGAAAAGACACTTGAGACTCTGTATTTATCTTCTCCAAGCAACTCTGACTTCAAAAATGGGCTGGCTGAAGACAGATTTTTTTTTCCCCCATAATATTTATCCTCTGCCAACTTGAGACCTCATTCAGCCATCGCAATCAACTTATCAGGCCAATTAACTAATTCAAAAGCTATCTGGAAAAGAGGCAATGAATTATTCATCATTGTTCTTTTAACATCAGCCTAAAATCATATCATAAAGTCATTCTCTCAGGGGAGAGGGGTTATGGGGAATGAGACAGGCCAATATTGTTGGATTAAAACACAATTTTCCCCTGTTACTTGGGGCATATTTCAAAGCACAATAGTCTTATAAAATTATTTAGCATTGCTTGCATTCTGGGGGTGCATTCATTCCCTTGCAATGCAAACATATATTCCCTTTATCTATATAATGCGTTTGAAGGAAATCTTGAAAGAAATCCTGTGTTACGTACGCCGTGATATTTCACTTCAAGAGCCAGAGCAGTATCAAAGCAGGATATGCTTGTATAGTGACAATCCAAGTTCAAAGACAATCTCAGTCACCTACCTTTGATTGGGTGACCTTGGATAAATCTGTCAATCAATATAGCATCCCACACAAGTTGATGCTTGGAGAAAAGAGCAAAGATCTACATCACCAGCTGCTTTCAATTCAAGCAGCAAAAATTCCACAAGCGGATAGTTTTAGGAAACCTGAAATCAAACTACAACATAATTTCCTACCAGCAATGCTGTTCTAGAGACTTGCACTGCTGTGATGCGTTTTGATTAGCATGCGGTGTCTCACCAGATCCAGACAGAATTGTTTCCTCCCAGAATGCTAAATAATTCCAACACAGCTGCAAGGAGAGATTTTTCCAGATTAACACTTTTAACAGAACATATGCACAGTTATTGGTGGGCCTGCTCGTTTTCCCAACAGGACAGTATATTAACTGGTTTTCCTCCCAAGGGTTACATAAGAACATAAGAATAGCCTTGCTGGAACAGGCCACAGCCCATCCAGTCCAGCATTCTGTCTCACACAGTGGCTCCCCATTTGCTTCAGGGTCTTCCCAAGCAGATGTCTTCACCTGCTTATGATTCCCTGCAAATGGCATTGAGAAATATCCTGCCTATCTCTCCATCCCGGAGGGTGTCCTTAGGCATCCATAATGATACCCTTGTTCTACATGAACTCATCTAATCCTTTCTTAAAGGTGTTGAGGCTGACAGCTGTCACCACTTCTTCTGGCAGGGAGTTCCATAGACCAGTGATCCTCTGGGTGAAAAAGTGCTTCCTCTTATTTGTTTGAGGTTGTTGCCTATCACATGTTGGATTCCTTTTTCGACAACATGGGCTATGTTAAATGCACATTTTTATTTATTTATTATTTAGTTAGTTAGTTAGTTTGTCAAATATGTACAAGATAACAGGTATAAGTATAAACATGGACATGAACAAGGGAAATGAGTACAAATAAGTGCGGAGCGTACGACAGGTATGGTAGGCACATTGGTGCTCTTATGCATGCCCCCTTTACGGACCGTTGAGGAATGGGGTAAGGTCAGTGGTGGGTTTCAAATTGTTTTAGATCCTCTTCTGTATGTGTGGCCTGCTTTGTGGAAATGGCTTGCCGGCCATGTGACCAGGTGAGAGTGGCTTGGGAGTCGTGTGACTGGGTAGGCGTGGCCAACTTGTAAAATGTGGGGAAACTCACTTAACAATGCTCTTGCTTAGCAACCAAAATATTGGCTCAGAAACTCTGGCATTTGAAGCACGCAAGTCTTAAAGCTGTCAAGTTACAAGACCCTTGCACCCCTAACCCTTTAGGGGGGAAAAACCCCAGGGGTGTTCAAACTTGACAGCTTTAAGACTTTTGGACTTCAACTCCCAGAATGCCTCCTCTTGCTCTTCATCTTGATGATGTGCAGATGGGTGGGGGGAGGGAGCTGGAACAGGTTCTAAACGGCACTGTAGATTTGTGGAACCTCTTCTATAGAAGAGGTTAGAACTGGCAGGAACCCACCCCTGGGTGAGGCCCATAGTAGACAGTTTAAGATTGAAGCTGTGAGGGTTAGAGGATGTAACAATGGAGTCAGGTAGAGCATTCCAGGCATTGACCACTCTGTTGCTGAAATCATATTTTCTGCAAATTAGTTTGGAGTGGTTTACTTTGAGTTTGTATCTATTGTTTGCCCGTGTATTATTGTGGTTGAAGCTGAAGTAGGCTTTGACAGGTAGGACATTGAAGCAGACAATCTTGTGTACTATGCTTAAGTCATACCGTAGGCAGCATAGTTCCAGGTTTTCCAAGCCCAAAATTTTGAGCTGGGTGGCATAAGAGATTCTATTGTGAGCAGAAGAATGGAGTCCTCTACTCGTGAAATACCTCTGGACCCGCTCAATTGTATTAATATCCGATATACAGTGCGGATTCCAGGCAGATGAGCTGTATTCGAGAATCGGTCTGGGAAAGGTTTTGTATGCTCTGGTTAGCAGTACAGTATTACCGGAGAAGAAGCTTTGCAAAATTAGGTTAACAACTCTTAATGCCTTTTTGGCAATGCTGTGAGCTCTGGGGCTCAGATCGTTTGAGATGAGTACTCCTAGATCCATGATGGCAAACCTATGGCACCCGTGCCACAGGTGGCATGCGGAGACATTTGTCAGGGCACGTGATTCAATGCCCTGTCAGCTGGAAAGCACGCATGTGCGTGCTGGCCAGCTGAACTCACCCTTTTTTGCATGCTCTTTTCACCTTCCCCAGACTCCAGAGGCTTTATAGGAGCCTGGGGAGGGTGAAAAGAGCCTCCCCCCCCCGGAGGCCCTCTGGAGGCTTCATGAATTTCCCTGAAGCCTCCGAGCACACTAATGATGCACCGCCGAAACCAGAAGTGATGTCCGATTTGCTTGGAGTGTCATTTTGAGTGCTCCTGAGGCTTAAGGGAAGCCTCCTTAAGGTCGCTGAAGCCTCCGGACCACTCAAAATGACACTCCAAGCAAATCGGACATCACTTCCAGTTTCGGTAGTGCGTCATTTTTAGTGCTCCGGAGGCTTCAGGGAAGCCTCCTGAAGGTTGCTGAACCCTCCGGAGGGCCTCCAGGGGGACGGGGGAGGCTGTTTTCACCCTCCCCAGGCTCCTATAAAGCCTCTGGAGCCAGGGAAGAGCGAAAAGAGCATGCAAAAAATGGGTGGTTGCGTCTGTAGTGCGTGCATGTGCACTGGGAGGTCGTGCATTGCATTATGGGTGCGGCACACCTGTGCATGACCCCCCCCTGCACTCCCCCCACTTATGGCACGCGAGCCCAAAAAGGTTTGCCATCACTGTCTTAGATCCTTAATGGAGTGAGAGTCGTCTACGAAGTCATATCCGCCTAGATTTTATTTGGTGACATTGTATACATGCACCCACCTACACAGAATGTTTAGACCAGGGGTGGGCAATCGTTGCAACTTTAAATCTGAAGGACTTCAGCTTCCAGACTTCTCCAGCCAGCTTTGCTGGCTGGAGAATTCTGGGAGCTGAAGCCCTTCAGACTTAAAGTAGCAACGTTTGCCCACCCCTGGTTTAGACTGTGTAACCTTCACCCAATTTTAAGAGCCCTTTTAAGTGTGTGACATAAAGCATTCTGCAGACAGTAAGGAAGAAACAGAAGAAAATAATGGATGGCCCATCTTTTAGCCAGCAGTCCCTGAAGAACTTCAGATGAAGCTAGATATCCCACGGGATACAATGCAGCAACATTTTAAGTCCATATGAAAACCAAAGGGTAACTACAGCAATGTTTTATTTTATGCATAAATAGCACTTGCGGTAGATCTGAAGGTATCCTATTGTGGTCGAAATCCACTTGCCATCAGTGTAGCTCACCCTACAGCTGAAATGAAGTTGGAGCTAACCTTGCATGGCATGACAAAATCACGAAACCGTCATATAGGTCATGTTTAGTGCAGATAAACCTATTCAGAAGGGAGTGGAAAATACGAGCTAAATAATGTATTTCTCTCCTGGATTCTTTATGGCAGGCTCAAAGCAATGGGAAGGGGGAGAGAATAGCTCAGCTACAGCAGCCCAGCCAAAGCCTGTTCTGCAAATACTCTAGTCTCTAAATTATGCATCTCCATTCTTACCATGCCTTTAGACATGAAGCATTCCTGTAATGAAAAATAGGAAATTAGTGCTAAACGCAAAGAAGTATGTCTGCTGGCTTTAAGAGCAAGAACAGACAGCTCCGGTGCCTGTGAGGGTGCTGTAAAAAGTCCATTATCGATGCCAAAAAAAGGAACAGTCGCACTTATTGGATTGCTTTTTAAATAGCCAGTGAGCCTTGTCAAGTTGGCTGGCATCATTGCTATTGACAACTCAGCACCATCTTGTCAATGCACAGAACTTGTTTTATGATAAAAGTACAGTATAACAAAGAAAAGGCCAAGGTTGAAACTCAGGTTAGAGCAAAATAGATCGCTGTTTCCTCCCTTGTCGACATTTTCCTGGTGAAAGCTGCCTTTTAAATCCTGTAAGTTCAGGCTATTGAATGTTGAATCAAGTTTGGTCCAAATGTTTACCTCTCCTTCATCTATATATATATATATATATATATGTATGTATGTATGTATGTATGTATGTATGTATGTATGTATGTATGTATGTAAGATTTTTAAGGGATGATTTAATAATTATATATAATAATAATAATAATAATAATAATAACAACAACAACAACAACAACAACAACAACAATAATAATAATAATAATAATAATAATAATAATAATAATAATAATAATAATAATAATAATAATAATAATAATAATAATAATAATTTTAATACTTATAAACCGCTCCCTCTCCCCATGGGGACTCAGGGCGGTGCACAGGCAGAGTAAAAACAGTAAAAAATATACAAACAGTTCTAAAACCAAATTAAACTTAACCTGTGCTAAAATTCCCATAAAACTAACTATGCTAAAACTACCCAATAAAACCCCAGGACAGGGAGACTATCCCAGGCCGGCCAGACAGAAAAAGTGAGTTTTTAATTTAAGACGGAAGGAGCGGAGGTCCGTGGTCGTTCTAATATCGGGGGGCAAGGTCGTTCCAGAGGGCCGGGCCCGCCACAGAGAGAGCGCTTCCCCTGGGCGTCGCCCGCTGACAAAGTCTAGTGGACGGCACCCGGAGAAGTCCCTCTCTGTGGGAGCGAATCGGCCGTGAGGATGTATGAGGCAGGATCCGATCCCGCAGATAGCTAGGTCCCGAGCCATGGAGCGCCATATATATATATGGCAATTACAACTGCCTCACATGTAATACTACCCAGGTTCAAATCCCAATAAGGGTGTGGCTAGCTGATGAAAGCTAAATATCTTGAAATAGATCTATACTAGTCTCCCTTTATTTATCAGCACAAAATATAACATACATATATGTACGTATATATGTATGTATGTATTGTGTCACAACATCTGGTATGCCCAAATATGGGAGGGAGCACACTGCTTCCCTTTTCTGTCTTTCGGCTCATCCTAGGAGCCATCCAGGCAGAAACTGTTTCTTTATGTTGCCTTTTGTTACATTTGTGTTGCATTTGTGCTGATAAATAAATAAGGGAGACTAGTATAGATCTATTTCAAGATATTTAGCTCTCATCAGCTAGCCATACCCTTACTGGGATTTGAACCTGGGAAGTATTACACGTGAGACAGTTGCAATTGCCACTAGGCCACAGGTTCTCTTCCTGATCAGCTGAGCCAGGGGAACAAGTATATATTGTGTCACAGACAGACAGACAGACAGACAGACAGATAGATTTCTTTTTTTCTCCTGTTCAGTTGTGTTCAATTATCAGAGATTGGACAAATCCCTGCAGTTTTCTTGGCAGGTTTATTAATAAGTAGTTTACCATTGTCTCCATCCTAGGGCTGAGTGAAGGTGGCTGGCTCAAGGTCAACCAATTGGCTCTGTGTCTAAGGATGCACGCACACACACTGTGTGTCTAAGGATGCACGCACACACACACACACGCACACACATACACACTATATATATGTGTGTGTGTCTGCCAAAGATGGTCTCTGGGATGAGCAGAGAAGGATGACAGTTTGTCTCCTCCCTTAAAGGGGCCTCAACAGGAGTTGTAAACAGGAGTTGTAAAACATTGTCTCATTTAAGAGTCCTGTAAAGGCTGATGTAATCAGGGGAAGCCGGATAGCTCAAGGCATAGAAAGGCTTGCCTGATATGCTGGAGAGAAGGAGTATGGCCAGCTGAAGAAGGCTAATAAGCCTGAAATGGATCCATCCTGGTCTCTTATTTATTAATCAGCCCTTAAAATCCTAACATATATATATAAACCAAAATCTACATATATATATACATATATATACATACTAACACACATATCTAAAATATTATACAACGTAATTCTTGGCTTGCTGTTTGGATGGTCTCTAGCGATGAGCCGATGAGCAGTAAGGGAAACAGTATGTCTCCTCCCTTTAATTGGGGCCTAATAATAACAGGTTGTTGTGAAACAATTACCTATATATATATATATATATATATATATATATATATATATATATATACTGTGTGTGTGTGTGTGTGTGTGTGTGCGCGCGTACGTGTTATGTATGCATGCCCAAGTATTTTTTTATAGGGGAGAAACAGACCGAATATAATTTCTAATGTTGGATTTTCCCACTTACCAGAGGGAGCCCCCTTGTGGAGTACTGGGAAGCCATTACCATAGTAACTCCACTGTGCTGTACAGTAGAATCCATTTTAAGACACAAGAGTCTGTATCTTAACAGAAGAAACACCCCAAGGGGTATTGGGGGTGTCTTATCCCCACAGTATTTTTCTTTCCAGAAAGTAAGTCATCTATGTACCAAATTTGGTTGAAATTGCTCGAGGCGTTCCAGAGTTATGCTGGAACACACACAAACACATACACACACACAAACACATAGCCATTTTTATATATACATACACACATACACATATATACATGTGTGTGTGTGTGTGTGTTAAAAACATATTGTTTAAAAAAATATCATATATGTGATAGTGTGATAAAATAGAATTTAGTCACTGGATTGCAGCAAGAAAGAGGACTTGTGTTCTGTACCAAAGAATGCTGCTCTACTTGAAGATGCCACATTGTTTTTCAATCATTAACTGAATGAATGAATGGAAATATCGCAATCAATGCACATAGTTTTTTTTTTTAATATGGTCCACTTCTGTTTTAATGTAATCAATATATAACTGAGCATTTCCCAGAAGCTCATTCAGAGTAGTCAGTTATGATGGATGCTTAGAACTGAATGTAATTCAGTAAGATCTGAATAGCCTTGGTTTCCATCATGACACACAAGCTAATAGGATAGAAAATACAAATTATATGAAATGGCATAATGCATAGTGCATGTTTACTTCAAAATAAATTTCATGGACTCCAATGGAATAAACCTCTCCAAAGCAATGGTTTAACTGAATACAGATGTTGTACGATGCAATTCGCATATTGTATATGCATTTTCTTATATTGGTATGCACTGTTTTTTCATATATTTTCCTTCATTACAAACAATAGGTTTCTTAATGGAGGTGAACAGGTTCCCTCCGGTTCAAATTAGTCAAGAGAAATGTATTGAGGACTAACAGAATAAAAGAGTTAGAAGGGACCAGTAGTGAAATTCAAAAAAAATTTGCTACCAATTCTGTGGGTGTGTCTTGGTGGTGCGTGGCAGGCGAAGGATACTGCAAAATCCCCATTCCCACCCCACTCTGGGGCCAGCCAGAGGTAGTATTTGCTGGTTTTCCAAACTACTCAAAATGTCCACTACCGGTTCTCTAGAACCTGTCAGAACCTGCTGAATTTCACCCCTGGAAGAGACCTTGGAGGTCTTCTAGTCCAACCCCCTGCTTAGGCAGGAAACCCTATACCACTTCAACAAATGGTTATCCAACATCTTCTTAAAGATTTCCAGTCTTGGAGCATTCTCAACTTTGGAAGCAATTTGTTCCACTGATTAATTGTTCTAACAATTAATTAAGAGACGCCTAGAGAGCAGATGGAGATCTTCTCACTCCGAAGCCAACCGAACACTAGTGAGAGACCATATTAGGACTTACTTAGTGGCGATAAGGGTGGCCAAACGCGAGTATTGTGCCACCCTCATTGCATCCGCAGATAACCGCCCTGCCGCCCTGTTTGGGGTGACCCGCTCCCTCCTTCATCAGAGGCCGCGGGAAGCCCCTTTGCAGGGTCGTGCAGAGGAATTTGCGATTTATCTGCAGGAGAAAATCACTCAGATTCGGAATGAGCTACCCTCCATCGACAGTGGTCCAGTCGAGTGGTCCAAGGCTGTTCTTGAGACACCATCTTGGGAGGAGTTTGACTTTGTTACTATCGAGGATATGGACAAGTTGTCAAAGAGACTTAGGGCTACCACATGTTTATTGGACCCGTGTCCCTCCTGGCTTGTACTGGCATCCTGGGAGACGACACGAGGCTGGCTCCAGGGCATTGTCAACGCATCTTTGAGTGAGGGGTCCTTGCCTGCCGTCTTGAAAGAGGCGGTAGTAAGGCCCCTCCTCAAGAAGCCGTCCCTGGATCCAGCATTATTAGAGAACTATCATCCCGTCTCCAACCTTCACTTTTTAGTGAAGGTTGTAGAGAGTGTGGTGGCTCAACAGTTTCCGCGACACTTGGAGGAAGTTGATTATCTAGACCCGCGCCACTCCGGCTTCCGACCCGGTCACAGCATCGAGACGGCATTGGTCGCATTGGTTGATGATCTCTGGAGGGCGCGGGATAGAGGATATTCCTCTATCCTAGTCCTATTAGACCTCTCAGCGGCTTTTGATACCATTGACCATGGTATCCTATTGCGCCGACTGGGGGGGTTGGGGCTGGGAGGCACCGTTCTGCGGTGGTTCTCGTCCTACCTCTCTGGTCGGTCGCCATATGTGTTGGCAGGGGGGCAGAGGTCGGCCTCGAGGCCCCTCGTATGTGGGGTTCCTCAGGGGTCGGTCCTCTCGCCCCTGCTATTCAACACATATATGAAGCCGCTGGGCAAGATCATCCGTGGTTTTGGGGTGGGATATCATCTGTACGCTGATGATACTCAGCTGTACATATCCACCCCAGACCACCCCAACGATGCCGTCGAGGTGATGTCCCGGTGTTTGGAGGCCGTACGGATCTGGATGGGTAGTAACAAACTCAGGCTCAACCCGTCCAAGACTGAGTGGCTGTGGCTTCCGGCACCCCGGTTCAGCCAGATTATTCCAACTCTGGCCATTGGGGACGAAACACCGGCCCCCGTGGAGAGGGCGCGCAATTTGGGTGTCCTCCTGGATTCCCATCTGTCCATGGAGGACCATGTGGCGGCCGTGGCCAGGGGGGCGTTTCATCAGGTATGCCTGATGCGCCAATTGCGCCCCTTACTGGACCGGGATGCCTTACGCACAGTCACTCAAGCACTCGTGACCTCTCGACTCGACTACTGTAATGCTCTCTACATGGGGCTTCCCTTGAGGTGCACTCGAAAGCTGCAGTTAGTCCAGAACGCAGCCGCACGGGTGATTACGGGAGCGCTTAGACACTCGCATATAACACCAATCCTGCGTGAGCTGCACTGGCTTCCTGTGGTCTTTCGGGTGCTCTTCAAGGTTCTAACGACCATCTTTAAAGCGCTCCATGGTTCGGGGCCTAGTTATATGCGAGACCGCCTCCTGCCCCATACATCCCTTAGACCGATACGCTCCCACAGAGAGGGCCTTCTCAGGGTACCGTCGGCCGGACAATGCCGACTGGCGACACCCAGGGGAAGAGCCTTCTCTGTGGCGGGCCCAGCCCTTTGGAACGACCTACCATCTGAACTTCGCACCATCTCCGACTTCCACCTCTTCCGCAAGTGTCTAAAGACACATTTGTTCCATCTAGCCGGCCTAGCGTAACCTCCATAACTGACTTTTAGATAGTTTTAAATTTGGGGATTTTAATTTGGTTTTTAGCGCAGGATTTTATTGAATAAGTTTTTTAAATTTTATATGGTTTTTGTATGTACTTTTAATATTCCTGTGCGCCGCCCTGGGTCCGTTTGGAGAAGGGCGGGGTATAAATTTAATAAATAAATAAATAAATAACAGGAAATTTCTCCTTAGTTCTAAATTGCTTCTCTGCTTGATTAGTTTCCATCCGCTGCTTCTTTTTCCTGCCCTCAGGTGCTTTGGAGAATAGCTTGACTCCCTCTTCTTTGTGGCAACCCCTGAGATATTGGAACACTGCTATCGTGTCTCCCCTTGTCTTCTTTTCATCAGACTAGACTTACCCAGTCCCAGCAACCGTTCTTCACATGTTTTAGCCTCCAGTCCCCTAATAGTCTTTGTTGCTCTTCTCTGCACTCTTTCTAGAGTCTCAATCTCTTTTTCACATCATGGCGACCAAAAACTGAATGCAGTATTCCAGATGTGGCCTTATCAAGCCATTATAAAGTGGTATTAACACTTCACGACTATTTACCAATGATAGGGAAATATGGAGAAAGTGATAGGAGAGTTCAGAGTTATCATGAATGTAGCTGCAGATCTCTTTTTGGCCTTCCATTCTTCTCAAGAAAGTAACTGCCAGAGAAGATATCAAACTCTCGTCAGAAATGACTATTGCAAAATGTAAAGGTTCCCCTCACCCATATGTGGTAGTCATTTCCGACTCTAGGGGGCGGTGCTCATCTCCGTTTCAAAGCTGAAGAGCAGCGCTGTCCGAAGATGTCTGTGGCCGGCATGACTAAACGCCGAAGACGCATGGAGCGCTGTTACCTTCCCACCAAAGGTAGTTCCTATTTTTCTACTTGCATTTTTACATGCTTTCAAACTGCTAGATTGGCAGGACTATTGCAAAGGGCTTACCAAACTGAGTGAATGACATAGCAGATAAAGACCCACTCAGCACATATATAACACATAACATTGCTAGATTTTGCATGACAACAATTAAAATCTACAAACAGATAATTAAGGGTACTACATATAAGTAAATTCATTGAGAACCTCTTTTTTTGTTTTTAACAATTTTTTAATTGTCATTACAATTGATGAAGGCCTGCACTCTAAATAGAGACCAATTCCATGTCAATGTTTATTAAATTACCTTTAGGTTCACACCCTGGATTGATCAAATACTTTTGATTTAATGGAAGCTGACTCGCATCTTTTATTTTTCTGTTCTGTTATTTCTCTATTATTTGGGAGATTATAATTTACAATGTTTTTCTAAGCATGCTAATGTCTGGAAGGAATTTCTTAATATAGGTCTTAAAACCCAAGTAATTAAATTTTATTGTTATTGTTAACATACATACCTAACATCTGTTTAATTTCATGTTATCCTTTTAGTGTCTTGAGGATTCCACTTAAAGACTTTATTTTACCTTTCTCTTTAGTTCTAAATTTCCTGGGTGCATTATAATTTTTGATTTGCATAAACCTTTGGTCAACAACTGTAATAAACGTGGACTTGAATTTGCCTACCACTGTTTTAATATAATAAGAACATTCCTGGAGATTCAGGGATCGGCAGTTTTATTAGCAGGTGTTCCCTAAGATGATGAGATGTCTTTTTAGCATTCTGTAGTATGGCAATGCTATAAGTTGCAGTTTCCAAGCAATATGCTATTGATTCTAGGTTCAAAACACAATTGGCTTCTCATATCTGGCAACGTGCTTGTTAAATGTCCACATTTCCATGGTGTTTCGATGGTTAAAAATATGTGGAAGGGACAATAACATAGCTAGTCAATAAATGACAGCAGACACTTAGCAAACCTGTAGCAGTTGCTGTGAATTATATGTGAGGGCTGAGCTGGTTTTCACATCACCGGTCTCATGTTCCTTCTTCAAGGTTATCTCCATACATTTTAAGCAAAGGAAGAAGAAGCAAGAGGAAAGAAAATAAGGATTAGCTGCAATTTGGGGAGGGGAAGAAATCAGACAATATAGAACTACCTTTTTGTCCCTGTGTGCCGAAACTGCGTGTGTGTGTGACAGCATATACGCACGGGCTCACACCCACAACGCAATGCGCCTTGCATGCATGACCCCTGTGCTCCCCCTCCCTCTCCATGCATATGTGTGACTCCACCACACCTTGGGCCTACCAGGCCTCCCTGAAGCCTGCTAGAACCAAAAATGGGACATAGGGGGCACGCTGCACCATTCCCCACCTTCCCAGTCCCCTTGCATGCACACACGTCTCCTGCATGTGGGCAGAGGCCTGAAAATCAGCTGGCCAATGGGAGGTGAACGCGCATGCGCAGTAGAGTTGAGCTGGGCAATGTCTCATATGCCCACAGAGAGGGCTTCGCATGCCACCTGTGGCACACGTGCCATAGCTTCACTATCACTGATCTATATCATTTATATATGATTTAGCACAGGTATATAATTTAATTTCTTTTTAACTTTTGTAATGTTGTCATTTATTTATTGTTGTTTTAATTTCCTGTGCACCGCCCAGAGTCCGTCTCGATGGAGATTGGTGCGGTTTATAAATCGAATAAAATAAATAAAAATAAATAAAATAAAATTTAGTATCTAAAAACATTGCAAATCAATCCTAATTCTAACTTGGTTTGTTCTGATTAAATTACACCAGCCTATCTACATCATTTAGATCAAGGGGGGGGGTGTCAAATTCACCTCATTACATGCCTTAACGTAGCTGTTTTCCCCTTCGCTAAACCAGGCATGGGCGTGGCCAGTGTGTGACGCATCTGGCCTGCGGGCCACAAGTTTGACAGCCCAGATTTAGTTCATCCTCATCTAGAGCTTTTTTTAAAAAAAAAATTGTATCAGAAAAAAAATATTTAGGCCAACCATACATTTAGTCAACATTTCTCAATACAAGATCCACATCTCTGTTTTGTTTCATTATTCTCTCAGGTGGTCCTGCCCAAATTTGACAGCATTATCTTTTCAAGAAATGAGAAGCAAATTTGGTGCACTGATAGGCTTCAAACTCCAATTTTATGTTTTGTTTTGTTGTTTAACAAAAGCAAAATAAAACAGCTGAAGATCACTCACTTTCTCTGACAGCTTCACTACATCATTGTCAGCTCTCTTGCAGCCTTTGGTGGCCCATTATAAAATAAAACAAGTACAGTCTTAGCCACAAAAAGCCCATATTTCCTTGTTCTATTTGAAGGAGTCTTTAAATCAGGTCCCAGATGATAAACAGAGAACTCCAAAGTTAGAGCAAAGTCCTTAAAATGGCCCATCAGCCGCTGACATTTTCCCTTGTTCCTTGAGATACAGATTTCCCTTTAATTTATAACACTGTTTTCTAAATTTGCCTTTGTCTTTATAAATTAGCATCTGAAAGGACCGTGCATAACTGCATCTTGTTTTGATCAAACAAGTATATTAATTAATTATGTTACTGGCCACCATCTACTGAAAACAGTCGGAAAAGCTCAAACTCATTTGGTGTTTTTTCCCAGTGTTGGAGTTGGGCTGGGGAAAATGTTTTGGATCTAGAGCATAAGATTTTGAAATCTTATTCAAGCTCATACATAATATTTCTTGACTGCTTCACCTTGCATTTCCTCTTCCTGTTTTCCTATATTTACTGGCAGATGGTCGAGCTTTCAGCCAGGTCAGGGAACTGCTGGCTTTAAGGGTGAGACTCCCTTTAGAATTATTTATTGCTGCTTTTAAAAGAAGGACAGTAATATGCTAGACTTTTTCACTAGCAGCTGTGCATTGACAATCAAGGTTCAGGCCATCTTGTACAATCCTAACTATCACCATGAAATAAAAATTAACAAGCCATAA
Organism: Rhabdophis nuchalis; assembly: GCA_039707465.1. NCBI lineage: Eukaryota > Metazoa > Chordata > Lepidosauria > Squamata > Natricidae > Rhabdophis > Rhabdophis nuchalis. The sequence continues at coordinate 19,076,310 of CM077648.1, forward strand.
TAGCAATGGCACTTAGACTTCACAGTGCTTATTATAGCCCTCTCTAAGCAGTTTACAGTGTCAGCAATACTGCCCCCACTGTCCTCATTTTACTGACCTCAGAAGGATGGAAGGCTCAGTCAAGCGGTCAGAATCAAACTCCTGACTGTGGGCACACACATGCGCAGAGCAATTTGCAGTGAACTGCGCACGCGCAGTCACTAAAAACCAAAATGGCGGCGGCCCAGTGGTGGCGAGGGAACCAGTTCAGGGGCGTGGCAGGCCTGGGTCACTGTTGGTTTTGCGACCCAGGCCTGAATTCCACTACCGGTTCAGCTGAACGGGGAGCAAACCCCCTCTGTTTCATATGCTTGCATGCATATCAATGGCCATTCTTCTTTTGTGAAAATTAATTTTTCGCTTAATAGTTAAATGTGTTTACTAGTGACTGTACTAGTTTACTAGTGCAGAGGTGTCAAACTAGAGGCCTGCAGGCCAGATTCAGTCTGTGGGGTGCTTAGATCTGGCCTGCAGTGCCTCTGCCAGTGAAAACGGAACTTGGGAGCGCTGTGTGCAACCCTTCTAGGCTCCAGTTCCAGCCACGATGGCCTCCTGCATCCCTCTGCCAATGAAAACAGAGCTCAGGGCGCTACTCTGTTTTCACTGGCAGAGGGATGCAAGAGGCTGTCATGGCCGAAACAGAGCTCGGGAGCCTGTTTTTACTGGCAGAGTACTCGGGCCACCATAGGTGCCTCTGACACGAGTGACCTCAAGTTGGCCATGCCCAACTTGTCCACACCCATCCCAATCCCCCGAGTCCAAACACAACCCTGATGCGGCCTGTTGAGTCCTCAGGTCTACGACCCAGACAGCAAGTCTGGTAACCTGTGAGTCGCCGCATTCCAGAACAGATCAGGCAGCTGCGTTAATTGACTGAGACGAGCTGACTGGAATCTGTCTGGAAAGGAGTTACAATGTTACAATTGCTTGCTAGGAGTTTTCCTGCCTGGTAACTCTATATAAGAGGTTGCCAGAGAAGAAACCTTGCCAGTTGAATCTTGAGTGTGTTGTAAATAGTGTGAATAAACGTTCCTGTTGTTTTGACCATGCCTGAGTCGGAATCCTTTGTCTGATCTAACACGGCCCTCAATGAAATCAAGTTTGACACCCCTAGTATAGTTGGTTTCGGTCCTCCTTTCCTCCAGCAGTATCCCTAATTCCCCAACTCAGTGGCAAATCAATAAAATAGAATAAAATGCAAAGGGACAGACGCACTGGGCTTATTAAGTCCAGGTCCAGGTCTGGCACTGCTTAACATTATGTATCCTGTCTCAAGGGTGCTTCTTTCTTCAAAAGGCAATTGGACTGTTTTTTTATACTTGAAGACGAAGAAAAGGTTTCCCTTGACATCCAAGAAGCTTCATCGGTTCTGATGAACGAGAAGTGAAACGTTTGCTTCCTCTTCCTCAAGGAAAAAACAGTCCAGCTGCCCTTTGAAGAAAGAAACACCTTTGAGACAACTATGAGCTGGATGATTGACAATCTCCACAGACAGTAATGTATCTAAGAAAAGAGCAGCTAAAATGATCAAAGGCCTGGAGACTAAACCATATGAAGAATGGCTGCAGGCTTTGGGTCTGGCTAGTCTAAGGAAAAGAAGAATTAGGGGGTGACATCACAGCAGTATTCCAGTATTTGACGGACTGTGACAAAGAAGAATGGGTCAAATTGTTCTCCAAAGTACCAGAAGGCAGGACAAGAAACAATGCTTCAAAACTAATCAAAGAGAGAAGCAACCTGGAATTAAAGAGAAACTTCCTAACAGTGAGGACAATTAACCAGTTGGCATTCAGAAATCGAGGGCACTCCATCACTGGAGGTTTTTAAGAAGAGACTAGACAGTCACTTGCCTGAGATGGTATAGATTCTCCTGCTTGAGCAGGGGGCTGGACTAGAAGACCTCCAAGGTCTCTTCCAGCTTGATTCTATTCTAATTCAGCTTGCTTAACGGCCTGAATCCCACATTTTATCTCCAGTAAGACTTTTAATATGGAGGGATGCAGTGGCTCAGTGGCTAAACTGCTGAGCTGGTCGATCAGAAAGGTCGGCAGTTCGGTGGTTTGAATCCCTAGCGCCGCGTAACGGAGTGAGCTCCCGTTACTTGTCCCAGCTTCTGACAACCTAGCAGTTCAAAAGCATGTAAAAATGCAAGTAAAAAAATAGGAACCACCTTTGGTGGGAAGGTAACAGCGTTCCGTGCACCTATGGCATTTAGTCATGCTGGCCACATGACCATGGAGACATCTTCGGACAGCTCTGGCTCTTCGGCTTTGAAACGGAGATGAGCACCGTCCCCTAGAGTCATGAACGACTAGCACATATGTGCGAGGCGAACCTTTACCTTTACTTTAAGACAGGGGTGTCCAAACTTGGGAACTTTAAGACTTGTGGACTTCAACTTCTGGGAGTTGAAGTCCACAAGTCTTAAAGTTCCAAAATTTGGACACCCCTGCTTTAAGACGTTTAATAAAGAACAGGACTAATGTCCAAGATAGATTTTAGTATTTCACTAAAAGAATCATTAAAGGAATGCCTTAGGTCTTCATATTACAGGGATGATAACTTAAAAGTTGATGGGAAGAAAACACGAGCATCCAAAGCCTCCTTCTTAAACAGTGGAACAAATCTTATAATATAATTTTACTGGAGAAAAAAGCTCCCTGCATTTTAAGTAATCATTTCTTTATTTGTTTATTGACTTTGCAGAAAAGAGGCAAACGTAACCAAAAAAAAAACCGCTCTAAAATAATTGTCTATATCTCCGTCAGAAACCAAAATAGACAGATTATCACAGCAGCTTTGTTTGGAAATAGGCCATTTTGTTGAATTAAACGGGGGAAAATAAGATGCTCCAGCAAGCAATGTGATTGCATTACACCGAGCAGCTAAGTGCTTGTGATACTTAATTACTTGTTTGGGAGTCTGAACACATTCTAGTGCAGGAAAAGCAGCAGTATTCTTATTGCGGGGGAAAAAACAAAAAACCAAAACCAAAACCAAAACAAAACACTACCACTCACACACGTTTAAAAAAAAAAGATAGCATCCCTGGAGTTTTCATTTTAAAAAAAAAAGAATTATAAGGTTATGCAAACACGAAACTTATCTGAGTCGTGAACCACGGAAGTTCAAGCAACAGAGCATGGAGACAGTGAGAGAAATTGGGCCCCTGGTAGAGGGCTATTCTCATTAAAAAAAAATTCCTCTAGGAGACTGCATTGTAATTACAAATATCTGCAGCCAAGTGAGACATACTCTCAGGATATAAATACACTTGGAATTACACTGCCTTATATTCCTCAGGGACAGACAGTATTCCCAATTTGGGGAGGGGGGGGGAATTATATACTAGACGTGGAACTCGATAAAAAACAAACATTAAAAAAGGCCCAAGTCCAAAAATGCAAGCAATTTGAATTGTTAAGCCCCATAGTTCCTTCAAGGTTGGAACTTCAGCTTTGTAGAACAAAGTAAGTAAAAAAAAATAATGGAGCTTTCATTGATAATCTGGAGATAAGGTGGGAATGCGGATATTGAAACACAGAAGTCAGCATATGAAATGGTATAGGTTCTCCTGCATGAGCAGGGGGCTGGACTAGAAGACCTCCAAGGTCCCTTCCAGCTCCTATTCTATTCTATTCTACTGTACTCTACTCTATTCTCTTAGTAATAGTAGTAGCACTTAGACTTATATACTGCTTCAGAGTGCTTTACAGCCCTCTCTAAGCAGTTTACAGAGTCAGCCTATTGCCCCTAACAATCTGGTTCCTCATTTTACCCACCTTGGAAGGATAGAAGGCTGAGTCAACCTTGAGCCTGGTGAGATTTGAACTGCCAAATTGCAGGCAGCCAGCAATCAGCAGAAGTAGCCTGCAGTACTGCATTTTAACCACTGTCCCACCACGGCTCTTCTCTTCTATTCCAAGTTCATTTTACCATAAGTGACTAATTTGTCCTATAGATGGGTAAAAATTAAAGTTTCTGTCCATTCATGTCCGACTCTAGAGGACGATGGTCATCTCTGATACTCAAAAACATTTCTTTCTGGCCAGCGTGACTATTTGCCTAGGTGCAGAGAATGCTGTATCTTCCCACCAGATTGATGCCTGTTTATCTACTCGCATTTGCATGTTTTCAAACTACCAGATGAGCAGAAGCTGGGACAAGGATGGGAGCTCACCCTGTCATGCAGTGCTCCGGTCTCAAACCCAGATTGTCACTTTTCCAGCAGACAAGCTCAGCATCTTTGTTACCCTATTTCTAATCATAGCAATAGAATTAAAGTTAGCCGATTAGAAAAAGAATGCTTCCAGGACACAATCAGATAGTTCAGGGGTCTGCAAAGTTGGCTCTTTTAAGACTGGTGGACTTCAGAATTCTGGGAGTTGACGTCCACCAGTCTTAAAAGAGCCAACTTTGCAGACCCCTGAGATAGTTACATTCTGAAGAAAAGGGCGCCACAAAGTGTGCTCAAGTATTGCAACTGTTGCAGGAAAAAGAGCACGAGACTTGGACTTCTCAAAATCAGGAAAAGTTTATTATGGCGGCCATGGTTCAGAAGAGCTAGTCAAAGGCTAGCATGCAATATTCTGAACTAACTGTCTAAAAGGAATACAGAGTTTTATACTTCACTAAAAGCAACTTTCATCATGGCTATTTTCTTATTGGTTACATGATTGTCGTCAAAAAAGAAAACCACAAACATATCCTGTTATTTTCTAAGATGAACTTCTAACCTTTGTGGTTAAGCCCCTTGTCTGCCTGCAAGGGGCCTTCCAATCTAACTCGACCTATTTACAAGCAGGTGTTTGCGGTTTGGCGCATCCTGTTGCAGCTCAGAAAATTCAGAAATATCGTTACCATGCAGAACTAAAAAGGGACCCCCTGGGTCATCCAGTCCAACCCCACATCATTTCACTCTTAACAACCAGGTCTCACTTTATGCCCTGCCTCACAACAACCTGTTAATCTGTCCTTGATAGAGGAATCAGAAATGTATATTACCAAGTTTATATACTGGTCAATTCTTTATGTTGCTTGAAATTTATTTGGTGATTCAAAAAATGGGAGGACTTGCATTAGGTCACTGTTTTCCAAATCTTCTAGGAATTTATTTTATTAATGGAAGTGGAGATTATCCTTGATTTAGGACCATTATTGAACCCACCATTTTGGTCGCACCGATGTGAGGATTGTGATCATCCCATGACTGGACCCAATTTTATGAGGTTTTTGGCAACAGTCATTAAGGAACCCATTGTTCACTATGGGGCAATTTTTTTCTAGAAACTGAGGTTTCCAACAAAGACTTCATAAATCATGATCATGTGAACATGGGATGCTGCAAACAGCCGTAAATGTAGAAGAATAGTAATAGTAAAAGGTAAAAAAGAGTTAGCAGTAGCTTTGACTACAAATAACAAAAAGGAAGTTAAAGAAACTTTGCCAGCCATTTTAGCACACTGCTTGTTCTGGGAAAATTGCTCTCTAAATTTTTTAGAAGTTGTCATGGAATGAAATTTCATGAAAAATTCAAATACAAGAGTCAATGACTATTAGCTGTGGAAGTCTAAAATCTAGTAACCTAATTGCAGATATTTATAATTATGTGGTATTAAGAAACCAGTCACCCTATAAAGGACTCACCCATTCTGTTTATAATTATATAATATAATTATAAACAGAATGGGTGAGTCCTTTATGGGATGTCTGGTTTCTTAACACCATACTTCAAGGATGATGGGCTATTTTCTGCATCAAAACCGACCACGAACCAGTTCGCTCCCACAGAGAGGGCCTCCTCAGGGTGCCGTCGGCCAGACAATGTCGGCTGGCGACCCCCAGGGGGACAGCCTTCTCTGTGGCAGCTCCTGCCCTCTGGAATGACCAACCCCCTGAACTACGTATGACCTCAGACCTACGCCTCTTCCGTCGGGCCCTGAAGACACATCTATTCCATGCAGCCGGCCTCCCATAGCCTTTTTAATTGGGTTTTTTAGTATTGGATTTTAACTGTGGGCCAAAGTATTTAATTATATATTAATAAGCCATTTTAACTTTTGTATTTCCTGTTTTTATTGTGGCTGTTCACCGCCCTGAGTCCCGAGAGGGAGAAGGACGGTATATAAATTAAATAAATAAATAAATAAATAAAATCATGTAACTTCAGTGAATGGTGATACTGTAATTTTTAAAAACTCGGAGAAAGAGTTTCGTACAAGTCTAAGATGATGACAAAGCAACAAAAGATTCACTGTCTCGTTTACACAAATCCTTCTAGCAATATAGTGAATGAAAGGAGTGACATATGCAGATAAGGCTTGGATTATTTTACATCCTTGCCTTCATAATGCCTATGAAATTAATTTTTTCTGCTCTTCGTCAATTGTAATAATGAGGTCCTTGGCTCTAGGTGGGGAAAATTAGTTGCTTATGAAAGAAAATATACATTTATAGATATGTATCTCATTCCACAACCATCCCTAGATGCCAGAGTTTGAAACTATTGTATATGAAAAGGCATGTCTCCATTTTTCAAATATTGACGTAACATTGATATTAGATTTCCTTGTTCCATTTGGGTTCCCAAAAGGTGGCAACAGATTGTCAAAATATTTGTAGCTTGGGTTTGAAATGAGGGTTCCTGGTGCTCTCTGAATTTGCTTGTTTTCTTGCAGACCTTTGATTACCCTAACTAGGTAACATCATCAATGCTATAAGGAGTACGATTTGCTGTCAGTTTATATTCTAGTGTCTTACTTGTCTGTGTGGATGAGGGCGGTTTTAGAGATTCTTTGGTTGGGCTGTTTATTGATGTCTCTTTGGCAGTTTCTTGATTGGGGTATTGCTTTCTTGATTGCTGGTCTGAAGTTAACCTTGGAGTTAATCTACACTGATCTAAGTGCTGATTACTGGTGGAGAGGGGCCGGAGTCTTTTTCTCTTTTGGGCTGGTTGTTTGTCTCTTTTGCATAGTCTATAGATGTTATTAATGTCTGTGTGTCTGTTGATGGCTGATTGTCAGAGTGCTAGGCTTCCAGAAATTTCCTGGCATTTTTGGATTTGTTTGGATTTGGTCTGGTCTAGGATTGTCACAGGACACAGTGGCTCAGTGGCTAAGATGCTGAACTTGTCAATGGGAAAAGTCGGCAGTTCGGTGGTTCAAATCCCTAGTGCCACGTAACGGAGTGACCTCCCGTTACTTGTCCCAGCTTCTGCCAACCTAGCAGTTCGAAAGCATGTAAAAATGGAAGTAGAAAAATAGGAACCACTTTTGGTGGGAAGGTAATAGTGTTCCATGCGCCATCAGTGTTTAGTGCACGAAAGGCTATTACTGTAGAGACATCTTCAGACAGCGCTGGCTCTTCAGCTTTGAAACGGAGATGAGCACCATCCCCTCGAGTCGGGAACGACTAGCACATATGTGCGAGGGGAACCTTTACCTTTATCTTTTAGGATTGTCACATTTTCCCAATTGAAACTATGATTAACATTAACTCCAATGTCAACTTCAGAACAACGATAAAGCAATACCCCAATCAAGAAACTGCCAAAGACATTTCGCTTCTCATCCAAGAAGCTTCTTCAGTTCTGTTTGGTGAGAAGAGCACCTTCCTGAAGAAACTCCTTGGATGAAAAGCAAAATGTCTTCAAAGAAAAACAAAGAAAGCCCAGTTGCCTCTTGAAAAAAACACCTTTGAGACAACCATGATCATGAGACAACCATGATCTGGATGACTGAGACTCTCCATAGATATATTGTTATTTCTGGGCTCATGTACCCTGTTCCCCTGAAAATAAGACCTCAACAGATAATAAGCCCAATCGAGCTTTTGAGTGCATGTGCTAAAATAAGCCCCCCCCCCAAAAATAAGCCCTCCCTGAAAATATTGCAACACAGCAGCAGCCATGAGGTAACCATGCTCGCTGCCTCCTGCACCTCAAAAATAATAAGACCTCCCTGAAAATATGGCCAATCGCTTATTTCAGGCGGGGGGGGGGTCAAAAAAAAAAGACCCTGTCTTATTTTGGGGGAAACATGGTAATAACATGGAGGAAAATGCATGTTTTGGTTCAGGAATAATTACAGAAATGGCATCCAAGTGCAATCAACTCTCTGCCTTTTTACTGCACTGTCACCAGCTCTTTAATGCCTCTTTAACTCAAACATATTTTTGATGAGTTCTAAAGCTCCAGAAAAGGCAGGCTGTCTTTAAGCAAGTGTTGTCAGTAACAGCCAGGGCGCCTATGGTGGATCCAAGCGCTTCACACTTCTAATAGACTTTGATCATTCCGAGACTGGGAAGAAAAAGAAACGTCTCTGAATTAGCTAAAGGTTTTCAATTTCTCCCAAAGCAGTCAAAAGCGAGCGAGCAATTTCTGAGTGAAGCAACTTCATTCAGGCAGGAAACAAAATAGATAAATGGAATTATTTTTCCAGTGTGATGTGCTAGATCAGAGAATGTGCTAGAACCAAAATGGGAGAAGCGATGGCAATAAAGCTCTCCTCTTCTTCAATTAATCGGCGGAACAACTTGCCTCTAGAAGTTATGAATGCTCCAACGCTGGAAGTTTTTAAGAAGATGTTGGATAACCATTTGTCTGAAATGGTGTAGGGTTTCCTGCCTAGGCAGGGGGTTGGACTAGAAGACCTCCAAGGTCCCTTCCAACTCTGCTATTCTATTCTACTCTACTCTACTCTATTCTATTTTATTCTATTCTATTCTAAGGATACCCCTGACTGCAAATCCAAGCAATGTTTTTTAACTGCACAGGATGCAATTACATTTCTGAACAATTATCAGCAATATACATGAAATCAATCAGCTAAAAGATGACTTTGAATCCTTTATGCAAAAACACTCGGCTAGAGTGATTGCTTTATAAAAAAACTCAAGAATTGATCTTCAAAGTGTTTGACTACTGGGCACGTTAGGTAACCAGGAACAGATCAATTACTGGACAAGACTAGATCCGCAAAATGTAAAAGAATTGACAGACAAGATTATTAACTTCAAACAAATCAGAGCATGCCACAGATTCTATTCCAAAGAGCTAATAGAGGAGATGACGAAAGCGATTCTTCAGACTTTGAATCAACTCCTTCCCTGCCAATATCAGCATTGGTTTAATTGTTTTACTATTTGGGTGATTCTGTAACCCATCCAAAATCTTCTGAAGTGGGCAGCCAAAATAAATCTATTAACATTAACCTGTTGTCAATGGTATAATTAAAAAATATATAAATTCCCACCACTGCCATCCTTCCATGAATGTTGCCGCAATTTCTAATGTTGGATTTTCCCCCTTACCAGAGGCAGCCTCCTTGTGGAGTACTGTGAAGCTGTTGCCATGGCAACTCCACAGGGCTGTGCAGTAGAAGCCATTTTAAGGTAATAGGGCAGAAGCCATGTTAAGGCACAACAGGTTGTATCTTAACAAAACACAAACCCCGAGGGGTGTAAGGGGTGTCTTACCCCTACACTATTTGCTTCCCGAGGATATATATATAATTGTTTCACAACAACCTGTTATTAGGCCCTAATTAAGGGAGGAGACATACTGTTTCCTTTCCTGCCTTTCGGCTCATCACCAGAGAACATCTAGACAGCAAGCCAAGAATTACGTTGTGTAATTGTTTTTATTTAGATATGTGTGTTAGTTTTATGAGATGATCAATAAATTAAATTAGAGTGGTGATGAGCCGAAAGGCAGGAAAGGAAACAGTATGTCTCCTCCCTTAATTGGGGCCTAATAACAGGTTGTTGTGAAACAATTACCTATACTAATATACCCTGTCTCAGCTGATGCAATAAGGGGAACCGGCTTGGCTAAAGTGCTAGGCTCCTTGCCTAGCATGCAACACAGCCCCGGTTCGAATCCCAGTAAGGGGTATGGCCACTATATATATGGTATATATATATATATATAGTGAAAGCTGCTTTGTTGATTCCATTTCCACATTGGGTGTTCTCCAGTTTCAGGAAACTTAGTCAACAGTAATAGTACTGTTTGCTTCGGAAGTTCTAATTGCTTCCCCCGGGCTTCTTAATGGTAGAGCCTCAAACTGCTTATTACCATATATTTGCACCAGGTATGTGCCACAGTGGTGAATTTGATCCCTGCTAGACTTTTCAACTGTTGTGATGGCAAGAATTACTGATGGAAGATTGTTGCTTGTATTTTATTTGACAGAAGCAACAACATCCTTCAAAAGGATCACTGTATATATGGGCTGGAAAATTACAGTACAACATTTTGCATTGCATAAATTAAAGCATTCTACATGGGGGGAATCTCAGTGCTAGCATAAGACCATAACAAAAACATCTCTGCCGGGTTTGATTTATACCGCGCAGATCCATTACAACCCCAGCAGTTAAGATACTCCATATTGCTGGATTATGTTCAGCTCTGTTGACTTACAGACTGATGGCTTGATTATGTGAATGTTAAGCCTATATATTTTTGTCTTACATGGAAGATAGCATTAAGCCTCCAAGAAATATTAAATTCTGAGTAGAGGAGAGTTCTAGAATCAGTTTTCATCCTGATAGTCTTTTCTTTTATACAGAATGAATTGTGTTGTGAGTAACTGAGAGATTCTATTTCTATTGGTTCTAGAGTGAAGTTACAATAGAAGAGAATATTTGTAATTTGGGTTGAACTGTGGAGACTCTCGTTGACTCAGAGCTTTACTGTTTGCTTGCAGATCATTGATGGGATTCAAATTTTTTTACTACTGGTTCTGTAGACGTGGTGTAGCTTGGTGGGTGTGGCAGGGGAAGGATACTGCAAAATACCTGTTAGGAATGTAATCCTAATGTTGGTTTGGCAATATATAAACCATGATTGCAATACTGTATCTGTAACTTTAGCTACTGCAGTAAAATGTGATTGGCTGCAGTAAAATGTGATCTGTAACTTTAACTACTGCAGTAAAATGTGATTGGCTCCTCAATCGGCCATAAGAGGGAGCCAGAATCACTGTTAGTTGCTGATCCTTAGATGATGGCTGTTGTATATGTCGGGTGTTGATCAGCGTGGATAAGTGTGAGTTGTGCAACTGTTAGCCAACTTTGAGTACTAGACTGTGTATATGATTTAGAACTACTTATCATCTGTTTATGAAGAAGTTACTATAACTTTATTTTCCTACGAAAGTAAAAGACTCTTTGTTTTACAATTCAGAGTCTGTGACTGCTAGTGTGGGTGTTCAGCAACATCTCTCTCGCTACATTTCGTTATGCACTTTCAGTCTCCTAACAGGGATTTCCCTAACAATCCCCATTCCCTTCCCACCCCACTCCAGGGCAAGGATACTGTAAAATCTCTATAGATTTCCACCTCCATTCTCCTGTGAAGGGCAACAGAAGACGATCCAGCCAATCAGCTGAGACAACGATCAGCTGGGACTCGGGTGGCAGCAAATAGATGGAGGAGGAGCCAGCCAGAGGTGGTATTTGCCAGTTCTCCGAACTATTCAAAATTTCCAGTACCAGTTTGCCAGAACTGGTCAGAACTGGCTGAATACCACTTCTGTTGCTGATGTTTCATTACCCAACAAAGTAACATTATCACGTTAGTGAGTATGGGGTTTTGCTCCTTGTTCTTATAGAGAACAAATCCCACCCTCACTAGCACTGATGATGTTACCTAGTTGGGTAAAGAAATATCTTTAAAATAATGTTACAATTAGCACTAGGTTGAGTTTTTATGTTGAGTGGAATTTTTGCTGTAGGTTATGTAAGTAATTTCTTGCTGTATTTGTAAAGCTGTCTATTTCTGTTACAGTTGGATCACAATATTCTATAAGAATATTGTAAAATTAATTGTAAAGGTGCAGGTAGCGTGTGTCTTTATTCTTAGTTGCCATCTTAGTTTCAAAACAGGATAAAAATTGCATCTTTCAATGAAGTTCGTGGAATATATTTCTCTTCATATTAGGGTAAATGTAGAGTTTGAATTAAAATTCACTACAGACTACAGTGAAATCATCTGAAAAATTGGAAAACGTTATTATTAATGGGGCAATAGCAGCACATGATCTTAGTCAGAGCTCTGGATTTTGATATTAACTATTGACATTTGCTTAATCTGATGGGTTGTGGGACGCTGACCACATGATGTCATGGCACATCTTTTGCCAGAACAATGTAGTTGAAGATTAGATTTATGTTGGAACACTCAGCAGAAGAAAGAGCCAGTTTGGTGTAATGGTTAAGGTCCTGGCGTAGAAACCAGGAGACTGGGAGTTCTAGTCCCACCTTGGCCATGAAAGCTGGCTGGGTGACTTTGGGACAGTCAATTCCACTCAGGTTAAATTACCTCAGAGTGGAAGATATGGGGAGAAAGAGGAGGAGGAAGATTTGTTGGATATGTTCACCGCTTTCTTGCTTATAAAAATAATAAAGGCAGGTACAAATAAATAAAATGTACAGCCGCCACCTTGAGTTACTTATAAAATTAAAAAAGGTGGAATTAAAAATCTAACAAAGTTAAATATCCACATGTCCTCAACAAATATGGCCCTGAGCTTTCTTTTGCCAGTTAGTTCCTATAAACTGTAATTAATAATTAATACAGTTTACTAATAGTTGAAAATGCAAGTAGAAAAATAGGAACCACCTTTGGTGGGAAGGTAACAGCATTCTGTGCGCCTTCAGTGTGTAGTCATGCCAGCCACATCACCACAGAGACGTCTTTGGACAGCGCTGGCTCTTCGGCTTTGAAACAGAGATGAGCGCCGCCCCCTAGAGTCAGGACCGACTAGCACATATGTGCAAGGGGAACCCTTACCTTTACCTTTTTACTAACAGTTGGGTTATCATCTTACAGGACAATCAAATAAATACCCTGATTATATCTTGTTATTAATTCCTGCAGCCCAGATAACTGAACAAGATGTGTATAATCAAATAAACATTTGGTATTCAACAGGAACAATTAATAGTTTGCAGGCTAAGCCAGAGATAATATTCAATTAATAATCTATGAGCTAATATGGTGGCTTTAAACAGTTAATTGTTTATGGAGAATTTAATGACTGAAAGACAATAAATTGAAAGACATATGAGAGTAGCAGGAGATTTAGCATTAATAACTTCTGACACTTCATAGAAAATAACATTTTTTGCCTTTTACTTGGGGATTTAGCAAATTAAAAGGAAATCAAAACCAAATTCTCATGCCATGATTTGGAAAGTCATCAATAAGATACATGACAGAAAGAAGAAAATTTGATTTTTTGCATTTGCTTCCTAGGCTGAAGTGAATTGGAACAAATGAGGAAAATTTCTTCAGTATAAAAAGTATTGATGACTACACACTCAAAGTCTTATATAATGCTACGCTCTCTTTTTTCTTTTTTAGCTTAAATAAGAAAATTCAACTTTACATAGATCTTACTTGACGAAAACCTTTACTGTTTTGCCTTTAGGTTGTAATAAGAGGATGAGAAATATCAGGAAAATACATGATGCAGCTTTCAACAATTTATATATATATATATACTTTTTAAAGTGCCCTCTCTAAGAGGTTTACAGAGTCAGCATATTGTTCCCCAACAATTTGGGTCCTCATTTTACCTACCTTAGAAGGATGGAAGGCTGAGTCAACTTTGAGCCTGGTGAGGTTTGAATTGTAGGCAGCCAGCAGGCAGCAGAAGTAGACTGCAGTACTGCACTCTAACCACTGCGCCACAAGGTTGACTCAGTCTTCCATCCTTCCGAAGTCAGTAAAAGGAGAATCCAGATTGCTGCGGGCAATAAACAAATAATGCTTCTACATTGTAAACTGTTCCAGAGAGTGCTGTAAAGCTTTATGCAGTGGTATATAAGCCTAAATGGTATTGCTATTGCAATCTTTACATTGGCCACACAACAGATACTGAGATATCATCCAAAATATCTTCATATCTTTCCATATAATTGAATTTAGTGAAGCTATAAGTTATATTTTGTTTATTTCCTAAATATCTTGTGTTTTTTTAAGATAGAAAAACATATTCTCTGAAATGTCTTAAGTCCAATTTTTGTAAACTGCATAGCAATTCAAACAGAAAGGGAATGATACCCGGACTTAACTGTTTCTTAATTTTTATTTTCTGAATGCTTCTCTAAAACTTTTGTTCTTATTACTTCCCGCCTTTTGGCATGATAGATATTCACAGTCTCAACAGCTAAAGGCAACTTTGCTTCTGATAACAACTCAGATTTTGTTTCCTATTGCCTCTGCAGAATTGTCATTAAAATAACAGATTACAGTCCTGGTGCATATTATTATAAGTATAGATTTTTAATGCAAGAGACTGCCATGAATTTCTTGGACATTTATAGAGAGTCTGGAGTTTCAGTTTGTGAAAATATTGCATTGGTATTTCCATTTTCAGTTTCTAAATGCCATCTCTGAAAGAGCTCCATTAGTGATGATAATGGAATAACTGCAAAATCATGTTTGAAATGCTACATAAGTTTGAGCTGCATTGTCTTACCAGCCACATATTTATTAAAGTGATTTTTTTTTAAAAAAAGAGAAGACATTTGCAAAAAATATATAAACTCCCTACTTTATTTTTATTCAACGCTATTGAAACCTGTCCATTACCATCCTCTGGAGTCCATTTAAGCTCACACCTACTCCATCCAGCCACCTCATTCTCTGTTGTCCCTTTCTTCTTTTGCCCTCAGTCTTTCCCAGCATTAGGCTCAACTCACTGGAGAAGAGCCTAATGCTGGGAAAGATTGAGGGCAAAAGAAGAAGGGGACGACAGAGAATGAGGTGGCTGGATGGAGTCACTGAAGCAGTCGGCATGAGTTTAAATGGACTCTGGGGGATGGTAGAGGATAGGAAAGCCTGGAGGAATGTTGTCCATGGGGTCGCAATGGGTTGGACACGACTTCACAACTAACAACAAGATTAAAACTGGTTTTTAAATAATAAGCTCTAAATATAGTAGTCTCTTCTGATCTTGTAAATAAAAGTTAGCGGACTTAAATAAGTAATTGGAACCACCTCTGCAGAAGTTTTGTCATACACAAGTATCCTGGGAGTTGAAGTCCACACATTCTCAAGTTGTTAGTGTTGAGACACAGGGCCTTAAGGACATATGTGGGTTTTTTTCTTGCAATGGATTATTTAAAGGCAGTGGTGTATTAACCATTAAGCAGACGAAGCACGTGCTTAGGGCGCCAGATCCAAAGAGACTCAACCACAAAGTTGAGAAAGAAAGAAAAACCAATGGAGCTTGGCTTCATTTGTACAGTATGTACAAAGGAGGGGGGCACCAAGATTTGTCAGTGCTTAGTGCACCAGTGAGCCTTAATCCGCCACTGTTTAAAGGATTCTTTCAAAGTGTGTGTGTGGAGGGGTGAAGCTTGTCTCCAGGGGTGGGTTCCAGCAGCCACTATGGTTGGTTTGCTCATGGGCAAGCAGAGCGTGTGTGTGCAAGCCAGTGGTGGGTTCCGGATCCTGTTCCAACCTGTATGGTTGGAACGGGCCCAGTGGCATCCACATGGACGCACGCACATGCGTCTTAACACCTCCGTGAGCCTCCGTGACACTCCAGCTGCTCATTGGAGTGTTGCGCAGGCACTGTATGTGCCCTGCATGGAAGCACCAAAGACTTAAAGGACCATAAGGAGCTCGGGCAGGTGGGTGGGCCCTCCGGAGCACTGTACCAGAACAGTATCTGGTACTCCGGGCAGGCTCTAGTTTGCCAGTACCAGGGCGTACTGCCTGCAACCCACCACTGGTGCAAGCGCAGTACAATAAAATTGTTCTGCGCATGCACAGAAGCCAAAAACAGAAGAACCAGTTCGGGGGCGTAGCAGGTCAGGGTCACTGCCGGTTCCAGCAACCCAGGCCGCAAAACCACTACTGGCTTGGTCAAACCGGTCAAAACCGGTAGAAATCCACCACTGCTTGTCTCTGCTGGCACATTATTTAAATTATGCACATCGTTGTAAACAAAAACTTATTAAATCAGTTTAACCTCCACTTACCCACTCAGTGGCCTGATGCTGTTATGTTACTTTTCTAAAAATCTTGTACGGCTATGCAGAGCCTGAAATTTTACTCTAAGGCTGAAATTATTGGCTCTTGATTCTCATAATTAAATGGTTCCCACCACCACCAGTCTTTAAACCTAAGTATCACATTGAGTGTAAGAATGATGTTGATAACTCAAAGATGCCACCCTACTGTTTCCTTTTTTCATCTTCCATGATGCCTTCTGTCTCTGCGGGAACTAGTGCTGAATCCTTTTTCAGCAGCCCCATACATTTCTGAAGCATTGATTATAATGACCATTATCTATTCATTTGAACTGCAGCTTCCATATAATGAAATATCATGCCTGACATTTCTGTAATAAGTGCTTGACTTTTGCAGCTTTGGCACATAATAAGCACATAACACAGATATAGAAATATTAAAGTCTACTAGTCAGCATAATACTTGAGAGCCAGTGAGATACTAATTGCATTTTGTGTTTTAATGGCTCGGGAAAATTATTGTGTACTGTTTTAAAATTAAGGCAAAGGTCATAGATCTCTCCCTTAATTTTTTTTTTCTCTTAGTCTGGAAATGATGAAGTCAGAGAGAGCCCATGTTGTCAAGGGAAATCCTTTTAGTAAGCAGAATATAAGTATTCTGGTATGTATTTAGAGCAGCAGAATATAAGTATTTGCAGCTGAGTTGAAGCAACTTGCTACGGTCAACTCACATGGCTAAGTCGCTGTGGCCAACCCACCATAAGACAACTTGCCACAGGACAATTCAACAAATACCAAAGTTGGATTAATTTTGATGGAACCATGGCCAATAATAATAAAAAAAGAAAGTCAATCCAGAAGTACAAGAGCTATAATAATTTTGAAAAAACATGGCCACCGGTAATAAAAGCAGAGGTGGTATTCAGCCGGTTCTCTCCAGTTCGGGCGACCGCCCACCCGCCCAACGTACTGTGCAAGCACTGCACGCTTACATTTGCAAACCGGTAGGGAAGGTAAGTGATCCCACCACTGAATAAAAGAGTTACTTTTATTCAGTGGTGGGATCACTTACCTTCCCTACCGAGTTGTCTAGGACAACTTGGCAGGGCCAACTTGCATGGTTCAATCCAACGCTATATAATTTTTTTCATTCAGTTAGAATGAAACAATTAATATAGCATTGGATTGAACCATGCAAGTTGGCCCTGCCAAGTTGTCCTAGGCCCCAATGAAGGGCGCTGGATGTTAAAGAAGATGATAAAAGATAACAAGAAGCTTGCACTGTTTGCAACTTTTTCATCTTTGCAATAGTGGCAAACATCTGTAGCTTGGGTGTAGGATGAGGGTGAAGGTTCATTCTCTGAGCTTGTGGGTTGGTTTCTGAATATTTCATTATCCGGCTAGGTAACCCCTTCACCAGAGTTTAGGGGATGTCGATATCAGTGTTCTTCTGTTTATAAGGGCTTCAGGTTAGGGTGTGTCAAATGAGGGTTTTGTGATGGGTCAGCTGTGAGTCATCAGTGAGTCTTGTGATGGGTCTTGTGGTATTAACACTTCACGTGATCTTGATTCTGTCCCTCTGTTTATGCAGCCTAGAACTGTGTTGGCTTTTTTGGCAGCTGCTACACACTGCTGGCTCATATTTAAATGGTTGTCCTCTAGGACTCCCAAGATCCCTCTCACAGTTGCTACTATTGAGCAAGATACCACATATGCTATACCTATGCATTTTGTTTTTCTTGTCTAAATGTCGAACCTTACATTGAATTTAAATTTGTTATATAGCTCTTGCTTGTCAAGATCCTTCTGTATCTTAAGCTTATCTTCTGGAATGTTGGCTATTCCTGCCAGCTTGGTGCCATCTGCAAAGTTGATGAGTTCCTCATTTATCCCCTCATCCAAATCATTGATGAAGTTGTTGAAGAGTGCTGGACCTAAAACAGAGCCCTGGGGTACTCCACTGCTCTTTAATCACCCCAAAGTACTTTGTCAGGTTTTTCTGCAGCAAACCCAACATCCCTTAGTTTAACCTGGTTACATCAGGTCAGGGTCATTGGGAGGTGAACAACTGGTGGGTGGCGGTTGTGTGAACTGGTTGAGGGCCGGTGTTGCCTCTGGTTTAGCTGTGCGGTTGATTTGGATTCTGAGGGGTTCGTAGGCTGGTTCAGTTGGGTGGGTTCCCAATTTTTTTACTACTGGTTCGGATACGCTTATACACGTGTGATGCTTCTGCACATGCACAGAAGCATCCGGGCGGGTGGGCGGAACCTCCCACCGCTAATACTACCAGTTCGTCCAATCTAGGCCGAACTGGGAGCAACCCACCTCTGGACTGGTTGTAGGTCAATGTGTCTGTTGATGGAATTGCTTGTGGGTTGCCAGATTTCAATGAACCCACCAGCGTGATCTTTGCCCTTTCACATCTGCCAACCAAACAGCTGTGTGCAGGGCCATACCCAAATTGGCTTCTTCTCCTGCCCCCTGAGGTGCACTTATTTACTTTTGATTTCTAATTAACAATTGGCCTCCTGTGGGCAAATAAGGACAGCCAAAGAGCCAGATGTGTCTCAGGGCCCATAAAATGCCCAGGTCTGGTATGAATGGTGGAAAATAGAAACCCTGTACATGCAGACTTTCAACTTTAACCATCAGTGTGGCACACACCAAAATAATAGAATGATTTAGAATAGGATATAAAAATACTTTATTATTGGATATATTGAAGATGGTGTAATGAATTATTATAATATAAATCAGGGGTAGTCAACCTTTTCATACCTACCGCCCACTTTTGTATCTCTGTTAGTAGTAAAATTTTCTAACCGCCCACCGGTTCCACAGTAATGGTGACTTATAAAGTAGGGAAGTTAATTAAATTTTAAAAAGGAAAGTGCTTCAGTATCGGACAAAACCCCTACCACCCACCACGAAAGCTGGAATGCCCATTAGTGGGCAATAAGGACCAGGTTGACTACCACTGACATAAATGAACCCATACTTAGAATACCTCGCTTAAAGTGAAGAAATGATAGTGATAGTCAAACATAATAATAATAATGTATATAAATATATTTGATTGACAATATGTGATTTTATATAAAGTTTCAGTGATGACTATGGAAAAGATGTACAAAAACCTTGTAACCAATCGACATGCTGTACATAATGGAAGATGTTTCTATGTTACATGTCTCGTTTTTTAAGTTTGTTGAAAAATAAAAACTTTTAATTAAAAAAAACAACAACCAGTGTGGCACAGGAGGAAAGAGGCAAGGCAATAAAATAGGTAGAAGAAGTAAACGAGCTTGGGAAAGATTGAGCAGCATAATCCTGTAACCTGGTGTTGGATGCATTAAACAAGCACAGGCCTAAACTTATTATTATCTTCAGGTTCCATCCATTATCTTAAAGAAACTATATCTTCTTCTGCGCAAAAGAGGAAAGTAATTCGGGTACGGTAAGACATTTTTCTCAAAATTATCAATAATTTTCCTGGTGGTGGCAATATTGGCAATGCCCATTTACGATGCAATGTAGTGAATGCATTGTTGTTTCCTACAACAATAAATGCATCTTTTATGATTTCCTGAGATTATATAATTTAGGGACAGCAAATGGACATTCATGCCTCTATTCATCTTCTTCTTTCGGCAGGCGATATGTGAACATATAATTTCAGCACATCCTTTCTGAATTACATCTGCAGAACATCTTTCCATTCTGACTTTTAGAAATGTGATATGCAGAAGAATAGAAAAGCAACTTTGGGATACTATACTAGTGCTACATTCAAGAGTTTCTCCCCCAGTGCTTCTTCCAACAATAAACATAATGAACATCTCATTTCATATCAATGGGCAGATACTTCATTATAATTTAATGTAATGTGTCTTCCTTTCTTCATAAAAATAAAAGCAGAGGGCTTAATCTAGTACTAAACCAATGTGGATAACATCATTTTTCCATCTTCTGGAAAAATAAATCTCCTCTTTGAAATGAGGTTTCAAGCATTCATTCATTCATTCATTCATTCATTCATTCATTCATTCATTCATCCATTCATTTATCATATTTCTTAACTGGACAGTAAGAAGGGAAAAAGGGGACATGGTGGCTCAGTGGCTAAGACACTGAGCTTGTCAATCAGAAGGTCAGCAGTTCAGTGGTTTGAATCCCTAGCACTGCATAATGGAGGGAGCTCCCATTACTTGTCCCAGCTTCTGCCAGCCTAGCAGTTCGAAAGCACATAAAAATGCAAGTAGAAAAATAGGAACCACCTTTGGTGGGAAGGTAACAACGTTCCATGTGCCTTCGCCGTTTAGTCATTCTGGCCACATGACCACGGATACGTCTTTAAACAGCACTGACTCTTTGGCTTAGAAACAGAGATGAACACTATCCCTTAGAGTCGGGAACGACTATGTGCAAGGGGAATTTTTACCTTAAGAAGGGATGTAGAGAAAGATAGGTTGCAACCAAGAGTCACTGAGTTCCACCAGAAAGTAAATTCCTTGTTCCCAAGGTCTTCCCAGTGTGATAGACTACAACTCCCATTATCCTTTTAAGAAAAGGCCACCCAGATCTATATCCAAATTCCCAACTCCACATTTATCTTGCAGATAATTATTCATATTTAACAATAAATATTCATATAAGTTGGAATCTGGCCAGCAATGCCAAAGATGTCAGCATTAACAAGGTGAATGAAAAGCCAACCCAACTTGTTTACAGTTCATCCCAAGTTAAATGGTGCCATGTCAGTCATTATGGCTATTCCTTTGTGATATATCATTGTTGGTATCTGAGACTGAAGATAAAAAAGCATCCTAGCATACAACAGCATATCAAAGCTATCAGGGGTGGTATTCACTTATTTTCCCTACCAGTTCGCAAATGTGAGCAGGTGTGCATCTGCGCATGTGCTCGGCCTTCTGCACAGGTTGCCCTGATAGAAAAAAAACAATCTCTCCCCTGGTATAACCAACAAAGCAAGGAGAACCCATGGCTTAAAGGTCAATACATCTACCTAATATGCAAGCAGTCTGTGTTAGAATCCCAAAAGGGTATGGCTAGCTCAGGGGTGTCAAACTCAAGGCACAGGGGCCCGCGGGGTGCTTAGAACTGGCCTGCGGGGTCACCTGGAAACAGCAAAGGACCAGCCCATGGGCGACCCCTCCTGAGTTCCGTTTTTGCTGGCAGAGGACTGCAGGAAGCCATCACAGCCGAAAATGGAGCTCAAGAGCCCATTTTCGCTGGCAGAGCACTCAGGCAGCCACAAGCACTTCCAACATGAGTGACATCAAGCTGGCCACGCCCCCTGTCAAACACAACTCTGATGCAGCCCTCAATGAAATCGAGTTTGACACGCCTGGCCTAGCTGATGAGAGCTAAATAGCTTGAAATAGATCTGTCGTGGTCTCCCTTTATTTCTTTGTGGGTAAATATAAATTCAACACGAGCAGAACCAGGCCATTTTCTTTAGGAAGGAAATTGACTGACTGACTGAGTCTCCATTGGGCTCAGTTCCAAACTGTTCACAGCTACTCTTGCCTTCGCCGTTGCAGTGACTAATTAGCTTGTTGTGCTTTCCTAATGGGGGAAAAGAAAAAGTCCTTTCCACATGATATCACATTATTTCCTTGTCATTTTACGAGACCTGGAGTGTTAACATGGCTTCTCACCATTGGCTCTCAATGAGGAAAAGCGAGCAGGTTGATATAATGCTTCTCGGTTAACATGGCCTGGTACAAAGAAGCCGGCATTTAGTCTTGCGTGCCATTCCCAACCATCTGTGAAAGGAACGCCTGGCCCCTCTCTGAATGTGTCATTAAGCCTCTTTGAGTCTCAGCAACGGATGAGCTGAATTCCTAGAAAAAGCAAAACTGGTGTGGACTCTTATAGCTGCCTACATTTATTTTTTAAAAAAAACCTCTTTGCATTCCTAATAACGCCACCATTTGTACAAGTGCCTTCAAGCCTTAAAGAGTGCGCAATACTTTAAAAGGGCCAGAAAAATAGGCAGGCGCTGATTTGACTGCACTATTGGCGTTGTTAGTTGTGAAGTTGTATCTGACCCATTGTGACCCCCATGGACAACGTACCTCCAGGCCAGTAGTGAAATTCAAAAAATTTTACTCCCAGTTCTGTGGGGCGTGGCTTGGTGGGCGTCACAGGGGAATGATACTGCCAACACCAACCAGAGGTGACATTTGCTGGTTCTCCGAACTACTCAGAATTTCCGCTACAAGAACCTGCTGGATTTCACCCCTGCTCCAGGCCTTCCTGTCCTCTACCATCCTCTGGAATCCATTTAAGCTCACGCCCATGCTTCCATGATTCCATCCAGCCACCTCATTCTCTGTCATCTCCTTCTTTTGCCCTCAATCTTTCCTAGCATGAGGCTCTTCTCCAGTGAGTCCTTCCTTCTCATTAGGTGGCCCAAGTATTTGAGTTTCATCTCAAGGATCTGGCCTTCTAAAGAGCAGTCAGGGTTGATCTCCTCTAGGACTGACCAGTTTGATCGCCTTGCAGTCCAAGGGACTCACAGGAGTCTTCTCCAGCACCATCGTTCAAAGGCCTCAATTCTTTGGCACTCAGCCTTCCTTGTGGTCCAACTTTCATAGCCATCTACTGCAACTGCAGTAGCCTTGACTATACGCACTTTTGTTGGCAGCGTGGTGTCTCTGCTTTTTAGTATGCTGTCTGGATTTCCCATAGTTTTCCTTCCCCCTGCATTATTCTGCATTATAATCCTGAGCAAAAGCAAGAATTAATCCCTTCTTGAGGTCTTAGTCCTTATGGCCATGTTGGTGAACAATGACCCTGAGTAGTGTCAGGAAGCGTGATAATGTTAAGGGAAGAAAGGGCTGTTACTTCGGGGAAGGAATTCTCCTTTCTTTTATCATAAAAAACCGCAGACAGGTTAGCACTGCATATCACAAGAACAGTACCCTCTGGAGGTCAACATGCCTTTTAGTTTTTCTGAAACCATGCACTTTAATGGACTACGGTCTGCTTCGCCTCCAAACCGAGCAGCATAAAAGGCTTTCCACAATGTTATTACACTCTGCTTGGCATCTATCTTTTACTGTAGTCAATGCATGCATAATACATATGTTTCATCAGCGCAGGATGTTTGCCCTATGCTTTTACAGCTACGGATATAACTGGTATTTGCATAATAGCTCAATCTTTACCTCTAGATGACACGGCAGGAGGCCAGTCTCAAAGCAAGGTAACTGCCATTCAGGCTTGCGGCCTTATTTGTCTCCTCAAGAGACTAGTATAAAGCAGTGGTGGGTGTCTGCAGGCTCGCACCTACTCGTGAGAGCCGGTTGGTGAAATTTAGAGAACCGGTGAGAGGGGGTTCCACCGGCGTACCTGGAAGTAAATCTGGCCCGCCGCTGCCAGTGACCCAACGGGAAGGAAAGGAAAGGAAAGGAAAGGAAAGAAAGAAAGAAAGAAAGAAAGAAAGAAAGAAAGAAAGAAAGAAAGAAAGAAAGAAAGAAAGAAAGAAAGAAAGAAAGAAAGAAAGAAAGAAAGAATTTATCATCACAATTGAGTCCAAAATTTTGGTTGCTAAGCAAGAGCGTTGTTAAATGAGTTTCACCACATTTTAAAAGGTGGCCACTCCCACCCTGTCACATGACTGGCAAGCCACGCCCACAAAATAGGCCACATCTACAGAGTAGGTTCTAAAAAAATTTGAAACCCACCACTGGTATAAAGTCAGTGTTATAGTTTGAGCACCCAGTCAATGGAATCCAACACTGGCTACCATAAACCACCAGTCCTTAGAAAGTCCTAGTTTTGACCAGTGGTGGGAGTCAAATAATTTAACAACCGGTTTTCTGCCCTAATGACCAGGTGGGTAGGCATGGCTCGGTGGTCATGCGAACATTTTGGTGTGGCCAACTCAACGTCATTCAGGTTGATGGGTGCTTCGCCTTAGCTGTTGCAATGTAATGAGGGTTAACCGGAGAGGCAGTTTCTGTAAGCAGGGCAATAAAGATTAGGCTAGAAACAACACCAGAATGTTTCCTTCCTGCCTTTCTTACTGGATTAGCCCTGTAAAGTGGGGGAAAAACAAAATAAGATTTCTTATTTTCTCCGAACTGCTTAGAAGTTAACAACTGGTTCTCCCAAAAAAAGTGCGAGCTGGCTGAATCCCACCACTGGTTTTGACCTCATATCTCAATTTAAGCATCTCACCTTTTGAAGGAGAATACTCCCTGGCTAAAATTCTCTCCTTTTTCTTCTACCTTCGCTTTCTTTTGTTCTGCCTGGTTCATCGATATAATTTCTGCTCTTGGCATATCAGCCTTCCTTAAACCCCGGTTGATAAACTTGTGACCAACTATAGAATGGCAACTAATTCATCCCATTCCCTCGGATTCTCACTTTACTCCAACTGGATCCCTACCCTTGTAAAACAAAGCAAGCATTTGCAATTGGAGTTTAATGAAAAGAAGGACCAGGGGAGACATGATAGCAGCCTTCCAATATCTCAGGGGTTTCCACAAAGAAGAGGGAGTCAAACTATTCTCCAAAGCACCTGAGGGCAGAACAAGAAGCAATGGGTGGAAACTAATCAAGGAGAGAAGCAACTTAGAACTGAGGAGAAATTTCCTGACAGTTAGAACAATTAATCAGTGGAACAGCTTGCCTCCAGAAGTTGTGAATGCTCCAGCACTGAAAGTCTTTAAGATGTTGGATAGCCATTTGTGGTGTAGAGTTTCCTGCCTAGGCAGGGGGTTGGACTAGAACAGGGGTCTGCAAAGTTGGCTCTTTTAAGACTAGTGGACTTCAACTCCCAGAATTCCCCAGCCAGCCGTGGAATTCTGGGAGTTGAAGTCCACCAATCTTAAAAGAGCCAACTTTGCAGACCCCTGGACTGGAAGACCTCCAAGGTCCCTTCTAACTCTGCTATTTTATTGTATTGTATTGAATGTTTGAGGACATCCTCCCAATATGCTTTACAATTTGAAAAAGGCCCATTAAAGTGATGCTTCTGAGAACTGAGTGTTTGTATATTCTAATTATGATAGTATTATGTCCTTGCTTCCTGATAGGAAAACTTTTGTTTATTCTTCCTGAACACTGGAGTATGTGTGAACGCTTGTCTGTTTTTGTGGACAGGGTGCCATCTTGTGGGGAAATTCACACACTACAAAAAGTGAATTACTGCCAAATTAATGCTGAGGTCCCTTTTTAAGAAATTGTCCTTTCCGGAGCTAATATTATCCTCCAAACTGTGGTGTGTGTGGGATTTTTTTTTTTATTATCCTCTCATGCAAATCACTTTGAACATTAATGGAGTTTGTTCACCAACTAAACCAGGTGGAAACTCTCACTGTGTTCAAAAACCTCAGCATACAAATTAGTTCCTTTGACTAAACACCTGAATTAAATTGCCAGAACATCCACAATTTTGCAAAGGGCAAATGCGATCTGACTTTTGGCCTCATTAGACAAACGAGTCACTTTGATGCTACTGTAATTTGCCTTGATCTATAATTTCCCTAACTGAAGGATTTAATCATTTCTTCTCGCATCTCCGCTTCCACTGACTCATTACAAAATCTGTATCTCTCACTAGCCCAAATTTCTGATAGCCGGGAGAGGAATCTTTCCTATCTGTATAATTCCAATTGCCGTAATGCAGTCAGAAAGAAATTTCAGTCTCAAAAGTGTTTCAAAGATCAAACAAGATATGAACTGAAAACCCATCAAGAAGTAAACCGAGCACTGTTTAGTGAGGAATCTTTACTAAGCAATTAGAGCAGGGGTGTCAAACTCAAGGCCCAGAGACTGGATCCAACCTATTGGGTGCTTAGATCTGGCCCGCGGGGCCACCCTGGAAACAGCAATGGACTGGACTGTGGTGCCTTTGCCAGTGAAAACAGAGCTGTGTTTTCACTGGTAGAAGGTTGCAGGAGGCTGTTGCAGTCTAAAACGGAGCTCCCTCTCGAGCTCTCTTTTTGCTGGCAGAGGGTTGCAAGAGGCCATCGCAGCTGAAAACGGAGCTCAGGAGCCCATCTTCGCTGGCAGAGCGTTTGGGCCAGCACAGGCACCCCAACAGGAGTGACATCGAGCTGGTCACACCCACCCTCGCCATGCCCACTCCAGCCCACCAAGGTCAAACACACCGCTGATGCAGCCCACCCATCCCTCCTCTTTAACGACGATTGGTACAAGTCTGAAGAGAAGTGATACAGATGATTTGACTAGAAACTCAGACCTAATAAAAGGAATTGATAGAATCGATAGGTTTAGCATTGAGAAAAGATGATGAGGGAACTACACAGCATTTTTTGAAAACTTTCACAGTAGAGGTGAGACAGGTTAAGGGTGGCACCTTTAGGGTAAGAATGCAGTATTGCAGGCTAACTCTGCCCACAGCCAGGCCTTTGATCCTGACAGGGCTCACGGTTGACTCAACCTTCTATCCTTCTGAGATCAGCAAAATGAAGACCCAGATTGTTGGGGGCAATATGCAAATAATGTTGGCATTGTACCATTGGACCATTAGATGACAATGTAAGGCAAGGAGGAAACAGAGATTGCAGAGAGACTCAATGAATTCTTTGCTATAGTATTCACTGAAGAAGACAGAGATCACATGCCTAAAACAGAGCCTATCTTTGTAAGGAGGGAAACTGAGGAATTAACCCAGATAGAAATAACCAGGGAGGAGGTCCTTGCATGTCTTCTTAAACTAAACACTAACAAATCACCAGGACCAGATGGCATCCATCCACGAGTTCTTAAGGAACTTAAAGATGAAATTGCTGATGTCCTTGCCAAAATATATAATCTTTCCCTCAAATCAGGCCTTGTGCCAGATGACTGGAAGGTAGCGAAGATAACACCTATCTTCAAAAAAGGATCCAGAGGTGATCCAGGAAATTAACGACCGGTCAGCTTGACAAGTGTCCCAGGTAAAGTGATGGAAACCATCTTAAAAGATAAAATTAATAGGCACGTAGAAGAGAAGGTGCTGCTGAAGGAGAGCCAACATGGCTTTTGCAAGGGCAAATCATGCCTCACTAATCTGCTGGAATTTTTTGAGAGTGTCAACAAGCACGTGGACAAGGGAGATCCAGTTGACATTGTTTATCTGGACTTTCAGAAGGCCTTTGACAAGATCCCGCACCAAAGGCTCTTAAATAAACTTGCCAGTCATGGAATAAAGGGACAGGCCTTGTCCTGGATTAGCAACTGGCTAAGGAACAGGAAACAGAGAGTAGCATTAAATGGACACTTTTCCAGGTGGAGGGAGGTAAAGAGTGGGGTCCCCCAAGGTTCAGTACTGGGACCCCTGCTTTTCAACCTTTTCATAAATGATCTAGAAGTAGGAGTAAACAGCAAGGTAGCCAAATTCGCCGACGACACTAAATTATACAGGGTAGTAAAAACTGAGAGAGTGTGTGAGGAGCTCCAGAGGGATCTCTTGACACTGGGGGAGTGGGCAACCCAGTGGCAAATGAGCTTCAACATTAGTAAGTGCAGAGTGATGCATGCTGGGGCAAAAAAAACCCAACTACATCTATAAACTGATGGGGTCTGAACTCCTTGCAACTAACCAGGAAAGGGACCTTGGTGTCCTGGTGGACAGCTCAATGAAGGTGTCAACCCAGTGTGCCGCAGCAGTGAAAAAAGCAAACTCATTGCTAGGGATCATTAGGAAAGGTATAGAAAATATATCAGCAAGTGTCATTTTGCCTCTTTATAAATCTATGGTGAGGCCCCATCTGGAATATTGTGTACAGTTCTGGTCACCATACCTTCAGAAGGATATTATGGAAATGGAAAAGGTGCAGAGGAGGGCAACCAGAATGATTAGGAGGCTGGAACACCTTCCTTACCATCTGAGGCTGCAATGGCTGGGCCTCTTCACTCTAGAACGACGGCGCCTGAGAGGTGTCCTGATTGAAGTCTATAAAATCATACATGGTGTGGACAAAGTAGAAAAGGAAAAACTCTTTCCCTATCGCACAACACTAGAACTAGGGGGCACTCCATGAAACCTTTGATAGCTAGACCTCAAACAAATAAGAGGAAGTACTTTTTCACCCAGAGGATCACTGGTCTATGGAAATCCCTGCCAGAAGAAGTGGTGACAGCTGTCAGCCTCAACACCTTTAAGAAAGGATTAGACGAGTTAGTGGAGAACAAGGGTATCAATGGCTATCATGATGGATGCCCAAGGACACCCTCCGGGATGGAGAGATAGGCAGGATATTTCTCAATGCCATTTGCAGGGAATCATAAGCAGGTGAAGACATCTGCTTGGGAATACCCTGAAGCAAATGGTGAGCCACTGTGTGAGACAGAATGTTGGACTGGATGGGCTGTGGCCTGTTCCAGCAAGGCTATTCTTATGTTCTTGTGTTCTTACATTGTAAACCATTCAGAGAGTGCTGCCAATATATTTTTAAATATATATTTCATGTATTTTTATATTTTATATCACTGATTTTATTGCTGCCTGTACACCGCCCTGAGTCCCAGAAGGGAGAAGGATGGTATAGAAATTTAATAAATTAAATTAAGTGGCAAATATGGGGTGGTATATAAGCCTAAATGCTATGGCTATGGAATCTCATGGGTGGGCATGGCTCCTACTCCACTGGCCAATGAAAACAGTAGCATGAGGAGCTTTTGCCCAGCATCATACAGTCCGCAAGCCCTTCTTAGAGTTTGGGATCCAGGCAAGGGTAGGCTTCAAAAAATTTAGCAAGGGGTTCTCTGCCCAGTTGCTGGGTTTACGTGGGCATGGTGGGCGTGGCCTAGTCGGCTTCCTGCACCATGGTGGGGGAGGGGCATTTTTGCTCTCCCTGGGCTTTGGAGGCTTTCCTTGAGCCTCTGGGAGAGTGAAAATGGCCTCCCTAGGCTCCAGAGGCCCTCTAGAGGCTGGAAATGGGCCCGTTTCCGGCCTTCCCAAACTTCTGGTAGGCCTGTTTTTCACCCTTCCTGAGCGTCCGTGCACACCCTGCACTGACCTGCATCCAAAAAGGGGTGCGTGGGGACTCCTGAGAGGGACGGGGTGGGAGGGACCAGACAGGAGTGGGATTTGGGGGTTGAACTACACAGAATCTTAGCTAGAGGTCCTCCCAAATCCCTGAGAACTCCCAAGAGCCCACCCCTAGATCCAGGTAACTATAGAGGTGGAGCTCTCGCCTCCCAATCAGGAGGTTGTGAGTTCAATCCTAGGTAGAGGCAGATGTAGGGTCTCCTGCTTGGGCAGGGGGCTGGACTAGATGACCTGCAAGGTCCCTTCAACTCTGTTAATCTGTATCTATATTGTTCACATCATTCAGGCCCGTGAACTAAGTCAGGTCACGAAGCTGACTCCACAATTCTGACTGAAAGCCTATTTTATTGAGAAAGGGGAAAATAGCACAACTTTGAAAGCCTGGGTTTTTCTCTCTTTCCCCTCTTACACTACAGAGAATTAGGGAGGAGTCATCCCGAGCTTCTTCCTCACACTTGTAGCTGTTGCCCGGCTTAACAAATGCTTTTTGTTTATGTAACCATCTGCCTCCACTTAGCTTCCCAAACATCATCTCTGTGGCTCTCTACACGTCCTCATTATTTTGACATTGACATTGACAAGAAGCTCTATATGGGGCTGCCCTTAAAGACCATCTAAAAACTGCAGTTGCTACAAAATGCCGCAGCCCGTATGCTGGCAAGCGAGAGTCATTTTAGCTTCGTTAGAGCCACACTGTGAAAGGTACATTGGTTGCAGATAGAGGGGGGGGGGGGGTTTGTATGAAATCCAGGGAGGTGGATTTTAATCTACCGCAATTTTCGGCGTATAAGACACTCCAGACTATAAGACGCACCTACCTTTTTGGCGGAGGAAAACGAGAAAAAATGTGCCTCTGCCTCCCAGCATCCATCTGTTATTCATCTGGCCCATTTGCCATGGACTGTTCAACATCGCTGCTACCCATTCGTTGCCGCCTATTCGCTGCCACTATTCATTTGCCGCTTCCACGGCTCCTTCACCACCACTCCTTCGCTACCGCCGCCACCACCACCCATTTGCCACCGCCGCCACCTGTTCACTGCTGCCCGTTCGCCTGTTCACCACTGTCCATTCGCCACGGCCGCCATGACACATTCTACAACAGCTGAACGGTGCTACACCAACCCCCCACGCCCCTCTCAACATTTGCTGCATGAGATGCACCAAAATTTCCAATCAGTTTTAAGGGGGGGGTGCTTCTTATACGCTGAAAAATATGGTATATAGCCTTTTCAGGACTAAGGCATATGTTACCATACCATCTATCTGATTAGAGCATCCTGACCACAGTCCCTGGGAATTTAGTGGCAAATAAATTTAATAAATTATCATCCCAGGGTGGAAGTGGAAAAATGCTTGGGCTTCTTTCTCTCAGAGGGATTAGGATGCTGAGAATTCATTTACCCTTTTCAAAAAAAAATCTGCTTTCAAGATCTGAGTAATTCCTGTGCTGTTGAGGTTTTTTGATGTTGTGAAAGCTGCTAAAACTTTGCACATGGACCATGAATCTACAGAGCAGGTTGTTTATGTCAGGGGTCTCCAACCTTTGCAACTTTAAGTCTGAAGGACTTCAGCTCCCAGAATTCTCCAGCCAGAGAATTCTGGGAGTTTATGTTATTGCAGTTACTACCTCATACATTTACTGCATGATAATTTAATCTTTCGTCTTCTTTTTATCAGTTGGGACCAGTTTTCATTTACTGTTAAAAATATTATTGTTAAAGTACAGTGGTACCTCGGTTCACGAACGCCTCTGTTCACAACCAATTCGGTTTACGAACAGAAAAGTTCCTCAAAATGTGCTCCGGTTCACGAACTCTGTTTCGATTGACGAACAGAAAAGTTCATAAAAATATGGTCTGGTTCACGAACTCCGCTTCTGTTCACGAACTCCGTCTCGGTTCACGAACAGAAAAGTTCATAAAAATATGGTCTGGTTCACGAACTCCGCTTCTGTTCACGAACTCCGCCTCGGTTCACGAACTCCGCCTCGGTTCACAACCAATTTGGTTCGCGACCAGAGTCAGTTCAAAAATTAAAACCAAAAGAAAGATCAGAACGGATTAATTGGATTTACATTAAACCCTATGGGAAACTGTGCCTCTGTTCACGACCAATTCGGTTCGCGAACAGAGTCAGTTCAAGAATTACGACCAAAAAACAAGGTCAGAACGGATTAACCGGATTTACATTAAACCCTATGGGAAATTGTGCCTCGGTTCACAAGCAATTCGGTTCGCGACCAGAGTCATTTCACGAATTAAGTTCGTGAACCGAGGTACCACTGTATTTAAAATATGAATCTTATAAGTACACATAAGTGTGAGATAATATTTGCTTGCCGTTTAGAACGAGTGAACGTTGACTAAAGCAAAGACTTTAAGTGGAAGTACGTTAAAGTGCATTGCAGTTCAATTGATTTAAATAGGACACATTTCAAGCAGGTGCTTAAAATCAATAGAATACAAAGCAAGTCTTTGTTTTGGGCTTATTGCACCAGCAACTGTCTGCATTTCTGATACTGGGATGCTAGTGAAAGCACAAGAAGAGAGCTCAGGGAAATGCATTGATCTTGTACCCCAGAATGTTGCATAGTTATTAGAGAAGTATTTCTCAACCCTGAAAACTTTAGGATGCGTGGACATCAATTCTTAGAATTCCCCAGCCAGCATGCTGGCTGGAGAATTCTGAGAGTTGAAATCCACGTATCTTAAAATTGCCAAGATTGAGAAACATTGAATTAGAGCAGGGGTGTCAAACTCAAGGCCAGGGGGCCCACCCTGGAAATCCGCTGAATGCTTAGCCTGGGGACCACCCTAAAAATGACTGGCCCACAGTGCTTCTGCCACCAAAAACGGAGCTCAGGAGGGCCGCGGGCAGCCCTCTCGAGTTCCATTTTCGCTTGCAGAAGATTGCAAGATGCCGTTGCAGCTAAAAACAGAGCTCAGGAGGGCCATGGGTGGGCCTCCTGAGCTCCGTTTTCAATGGCAAGCGGGTTGCAGGAAGCCGTCGCAGCCGAAAACGGAGCTCTGGCCAACACAGGTGCCTCCGACATGAGTGATGTCGATCTGGCCACCACCACCCCGCCCCCTCCCCAAGGTCAAACTCAACCCTGATATGGCCCTCAATGAAATCAAGTTTGACACTCCTGAATTAGAGCAAGCAAACCTTCCTTCTCATTCGCCATGTAAAGTAAAGTAAAGTAAAGTAAAGTAAAGTAAAGTAAAGTAAAGCAAACTATAAGATCAGATTAGCTGCATCCATCATGTAGTTTACAAAGCATATATCACTATGCAAACAAATTGGGATGGGGTTTGAAACAAGTGATACAATGACTTCCTATCTCCCTTCTAAAACTTTTTGAGTTGTTTTCACCCTCTGTGTGTGAGTATTGAAATGATTTCTACCCTCATAAATATATGGGGTAAAGTCACACAAGAGCTAATGATGGCACAGTGATTGGAAAGCAGTATTGCAGGCTAACTCTGCCCACAGCTAGAAGTTCAATCCTGACCAGCTCAGGTTGACTCAGCTTTCCATCCTTCCAAAACTGTTAAAATGAGGACCCAGATTGTTGGGAGTAATAAGCTGACATTGTAAATTAAACCCCATTCATTTCAACAGTGCTTGACTGAACCTGGATACAACCCGTACTTTCAGTGTTAAGACTATTTAAGCATCAGCAACTTCAATGAAACATGGGCACTAAATACTGTGGGCATTGTATAAACTTTATATTTTAATAGTTTAAGCCTAATTGTCACTTCTATAATTAGAATTGGAATGCTAAGTGGTTTTATACAACTGCTTCTGGAATCATTCCACAATTTGGACATATGTCTGCGATTTATAATGCTCATCATGATAGTTATCATTGATGCAGTCATCTCATGATGTCAGTATGACTATACTTAAGGGGCCTGGATTATAGCTGATGCAACATGGTTGCTGAAATCAGGAATGTTTTCACATGAATGAGATCTTTCGGTGTGAGGATACAACAGCTGTCAGGCCTGGAAGCCATCTTTTGCATTGGGCCTTCAGGCCTGCCACAATTAATGCTGTGGGAAAATGGGAGAGGGGGTTATATGGAGTATGGGAGATATATAGTCAAAATAACATTCCTTTCTCAGAGAGTCAAGGACACCTTGCCCTGCAGGTGTGATGGTGTGACTAGGAAGCATCTCCAGTTTTGGATGGTGCCTGATTGGGCCATGTGATGGACATGTGGGTGCTAGGCAGAGACTTGACTTTCACTTGGGTGGGGGAAACCTGGAACTTTTCAGATTCGGGTTTTCCCAGATGTGCCAACATGACATCGCTAATAAAATGGAACTTTGATCAACTTGATGCCTGGGAGTCTTCTTTTTGGGAGGGTGTTACTTGGAACCCTGACACGACCATTAGCACTGGAATGTTGGGCGGGGAAAAGATCATTGACAGAATTGGTGCCACTTCCATTAAGATTTGTGTTGGTCATCCCAAGTTGTAGCCTCCATGAAGATTGTGATAGCTTGGGGGCTGATGTAATTGAGTTGTTTAGAACTTCATCTGTGTCCTGTGGCTCCTGAAGACATTCATGACTCTCCATGTGATTTCTCTCCAAGGATTCTAGAACTTCAGCAGAACGGACACATGGATCTACTGAAGCATAAGTGGTGGCCAAAGAATTCCCAGTGTGATCTGCACTCCTCTGTGGACCCCAAATATAAAGGCGGCGCCTTGGACATAAAAAGCTTTGCAGGTGTTTTTTGCATACTGGCAGCTGGGATTGTTCTCTCCTGCTTAATTGCCATGTTGGAAACATGGTGGAATAAAAGAAAAGGCTCACGGGTTCCTTCAAAAGAGGTATGAGACCCTTCCATTTCATCATAGCACTAGAGGTGAGAAGGAAAATGCATCTTCTGATATGTTTTAATGGCATTTTAATCACCAATTGTGAACCATTTGTCTCTTTGGGGGGGGGGGAAACACCAAGAAAGAAATAGTATAATTGTTGTACTTATGAAATACTTATCCTAATTAATTTCCGTGGGATTTACTAGCACATATCTTGTTCACGAGCATTTAGTGAATAATAATTGGCTTTATATTATTTGTATAAAGTATTAGCAATTAAGTATTTTATTACTAATCTGGATAAGACCTATCTTCTACCAGCGTACGATGCAGCCTGATCCTACATTCAAAAAGGAAATCCTGCTAATTCCATAGGGCTTACATGTAAGACTGCATCCTTAATTGGCTTAACTGAATTTTATCTTTGGTTGATTAAAGCAGGATCAAATGTTAATCAGTTTTGACTTCTGGTAAGATTGTACTTCCCGTTTCATAAGATGTGAACAAGAAAAGAAGGCCTACAACTGATGGTTTATTAAATTGTACATTGTTATATACATTTCTTTACAATCAGCTACATTCAGGGGTTTTGTGCTCTTTCTTTTTTGATGACTTGCAACTGATCTCCTAAAAGCTAAATTTAATGATCTGACCAAGTGATCAAACTGCAGATAATTATAAGAATTACTTTAATCGGTTAACGTTTCTGTCCATCGTTTCGGTGATGTTTGAATGCAAAATTCTACCTTAAATTGTTATATAAATTTTTTCAGAGTGTTAAGCATTCTTCGGAACTACTCAGGTAAAGTTATGTTCAGTTTGGTGGGAACACAATTCTCTTTAGATTTAATCACTAGATTTCTAGGTTTTTTTTTTTGCCAGTGTTGATCTCTATATGTCTACAGAGATTCTCAGTCATCCAGGTCATGGTTGTCCCAAAAGTGCTTTTTTCCAAGAGGCACCTTTCTTCATGCAAAGTCCAGCTGCCTCTTGAAAAAAGCACATTTGGGGTGTTGATGACCTTAGATGCACATTTAAGAAAATTTATCAGGAAGGATGGAAGGCTGAGTCAACCTTGAGCTGGGGAGAATCATACTGCCAAATTGCTGGTAGTCGGCAGTCAGCAGAATTAACCTGAAATACTGCATTTTAACCACTGCACCACCATGGCTCATATACAGGCAGTATATGAGCAGACTTACTACAGTTCACGTAGTGACCATACAACGGCACTGAAAAGAGTGACTTATGGACATTTTTTCACAGTTATGACCTTTGTAGAACCCACCCTCCCCCCCCCTCCCGATCAGATGATCAAAATTCAGGCAACTGGTCACACTTATGGATGATTGCTGTGTGTCCCAGGGTCACGTGATCACCTTTTGCAACCTTTTGACAAGCAAAGTCAACGGGAAAGCCAGATTCACTTAACAACCGGGTGACTAATGTTAGGATATTCAGCCTTATATTGGGTTGACAATATATATGAGCCCATGTTCTTAAGAAGTTATGTAGCTTTAAGAACTGAACTAAATTCTGATTGTGTTTGATTGGCTGTGCTGCTCAGCATTACCATATAAGCAAGTCAGGAACACAGCCAATTCCCTGTTCGATTCCTTGTGATCCTGTGTTTTTCCTGATTGCCGTTGAAGGAGGAGGTTTTGTTTGCATAACTATAAGATAAACTCTGGGAGCTATAATGTTAGGCGTTTTTTCCCCCCCAACTTAACAATAATAAAATAATAAACCATCTAGTTGTCCCAAATATGCTTTTTCAAGAGGCAACTGGATCATCTTTGAAGATGTTTTGCTTCTCATCCAAGAATTTATTTATTTATTTATTTATTAAATTTATACCCCGCCCTTCTCCAAATGGACCCAGGGCGGCGCACAGGGATGTTAAAATAGATACAAAATATATAAAATATATCAAAATTTAAAATACTTATTCTAATAAATAAACCCTGCGCTAAAAACCGAATTAAAATCCCAAATTTAAAACTATCTAATAATCAGTATGGAGGTTACGCTAGGCCGGCTAGGTGGAATAGGTGTGTCTTCAGACACTTGCGGAAGAGGCGGAGGTCGGAGATGGTGCGGAGTTCAGGGGGTAGGTCGTTCCAAAGGGCAGGGCCCGCCACAGAGAAGGCTCTTCCCCTGGGTGTCGCCAGTCGGCATTGTCCAGCCGACGGCACCCTGAGGAGGCCCTCTCTGTGGGAGCGTATTGGTCTGAGGGATGTATGGGGCATGAGGCGGTCTCGCATATAACTAGGCCCCGAGCCATGGAGCGCTTTAAAGATGGTCGTCAAGACCTTGAAGCGCACCCGAAAGACCACAGGGAGCCAGTGCAGCTCGCGCAGGATAGGTGTTATGTGGGAGTGTCTAGGCGCTCCCGTAATCACCCGCGCGGCTGCGTTCTGGACTAGCTGCAGCTTTCGGGTGCACCTCAAGGGAAGCCCCATGTAGAGAGCATTACAGTAGTCGAGTCGAGAGGTGACGAGTGCTTGAGTGACTGTGCGTAGGGCACCCCGGTCCAGTAAGGGGCGCAATTGGCGCATCAAGCGTACCTGATGGAACGCCCCCCTGGCCACGGTTTACAGCAATGTATCTCGTTACTGTCCGGTGAATTACACTATTCCGCATTTATTTGCTAACCCTGGTTAAGGGACCAGAGTTGTACACTGGTTCTGAACCCAGAGTAACTAACAACTAAGTTATCAACGGCAGTGATTCACTTAACAACTATAGCAAATAAGATCCTAAAGTGGTGCAAAGTTCACTTAACAAATGCCTCGCTTAACGAGAGAAATTTTGAGCTCAGTTGTGGTCGTACGTTGAGGACTGCCTGTATATAGCTATATATATATAGCATGCTTATTGACAGGAGCTCCCTCTTCAGAGCTTAGACATAAAAGTACAGTAGACTTCTGAGCACCATGCATGGTCAGAAATCCAGGAGGAAGCTTCCCCAAACATTTCTTTTCTCTATTCAGGTGGAGCTCCCACGTCCTTGACTGAAAGTAAGTTTTCACTGGGTTTGCACAGTTCCAACCACCTCTTCCTTTCGAGAGAACGGGGACGGTATTTCTAAAATTCATCACCCTCAAAATGTCAAATATAAAGGATGGCTTAATTTTCACAGCCCTGAATTGTTTATTTTTAAATTTCTTTTCTGGCCTACTTATAGAGGGATATCTCTGGATTTCCTTTAAATCATTCTCTTTAGGCAGGCTTGCAATTCATCAGAGTAAATGTGAGTCTGCGCTTCTAAATCAGAGTACTGACAGAAGAAGAACGTGACTGTATCCAAAAGCCAAGGGATCAATTTATGAGATAACTGTTTAGAAGAAACTTAATACAAATGTTCTCCTTGTGATTTACAGCCTTAAGAAATGGGTGGGGAGAGAGGGGAGGGGAAAACCATTTAGCTACTGCAAATATTGGCAATTTAAAATGTGGGGAAAATCTACATGAAGTAGTATCTTGGAACAGCCTATCATAATTTATTTGGCTTGCAACCAAGTGTCTATGGAGGTTCTCAGTGTTCCAGGTCAAGGTATTTTATGTATGTGGGAGTGTGTACACACATACATACACACACACACACACACACACACACACACACACACACCATATATATATAATAAGGTTGTAAGCAGTAAGTAAGTTGGGTGTAAATAAATAAATAAATAAGTAGAATGTTGCAACAATTCTACATATAGCATTGCATATATAAATATTTTTTGGAAAAAAATAACATTTTATAGTTACAACAGGAGTGAATCTTAATTTCAAAATGTTTTATTCGTATAATGAATAAATAGGGCTAAAAATGTGTTTCATTCAGCAAGAGAGCTTCCAGTTTTCATCTAGCCCCCTTTTTCCCCCAAAATACACATATCAGCCAAGTCTGAATTACCTTCCAAATAAAGCACGCAAAATTAGCAGTCAAAGAATTGGCACATTAATTCTGATCAATATGTGAAATTTACCTGTAGCCTTTAAAACCCACAAATTCCCACAAAAAAATTTTCCTTAGCTTTTCATAATCTTCTTATCAACAACACAATTTTGACCCTAAAGCTTCTGCGACATTTCCTCTTGTATTATTTCCTTTTATCTTCATCTCCATTTTCCTCTTTTTCTTTCTTGTATTGCTTTCCTTGCTCGAAACCGAACAAAACTTTAAAGTTCTACACTTCCCTCAGAAGTCGCAGTTAGAGCAATAAAGGAATGCAAAATAATGGCACTCAAAAACTGATGAAAGACTTTGAGTCGCCCTGCTAGTGAGGATTTGGATGTTCAGAGTATACAATTACTAAAATATAGAAAATAAATAAGTTGTGATTTGCTACTAACACTGATAGTTTTGTGGGAGAAGGCCTTTCATAGTGATCATCAAAATAGTTGATATCTGGGCATTACAGGTACTCCTCGATTTACGACCCCAATTGAGCCCAAAGTTTCTGTTGCTAAATGAAACATTTGTTAAGTGCCCCATTTTGCAACCTTTTGAGCCATAGTTGTTAAGTGAATCACTGCAGTTGTTAAGTTAGTAACATGGTGGTTAAGAGAATCTGACTTCCCAGTGGACTTTATTTGTCAGAAGGTCATCAAAGGTAATAATAATAGTAATAACAATAACAACAACAACAATAATAATAATCTTTATTGTCATTGTAATAAAATAAAAAAATTACAATGAAATTGGTTTGAGCGTTGTGCTAACATTTGCATCAGGTGGAATACAGACAGCAGTGACAACTATAACAGAAATCTCTCCAGGCAGATAAAATGGCCGACAAATGACAGTTGAGAATTCCAAGTCTGCAGAACAGTGTGTACAAGCAACTCCACCATTCGTACACCAGTTATTATGTGTGTAAACACCCAGTCCTCCACCCTTGCTCTTACCAGAGTTGTTGCTTCTGTGAAAGTGGTGTGTGGTGCGGCTAGCCAGCTCCACAGACGCATCCGGTACAAGTGGATGAAGCCAGGTCTCCGTGATGATCACCACACAGCAGTCACGAATGAGCTCATTCGCTGCCATCCATAGCTCTAGTTCATCAGTTTTGTGGACAAAGGATCTAGAGTTGGCTAGGAAATGCTTGGCAATGCTGGTCTGCGAGGCCGCCTCCGCAATCGAACTAGTGACACCAGGAGCTCAAAGCCGCAGCACCTAAGCGTGCCACCATCTTGAATCATGACTTTGGGATACATAAATACATAAATACATGCCAATTGCCAAGTGTCTGAATTTTGGTCATGTGATGCTGCTGCAGGGGTTTTAAGAGTGAAAAATGGTCATAAGTCGCTTGTTTTCAATGCTGTTGTAACCTCGAACAGCCACTAAATGAATAGTTGTAGGTAGTGGTGGGATTCAAAATTTTTTACTACCGGTTCGGTGGGCGTGGCTTGGTGGTCATGGCATGGCTTGGTGTGGCAGGGGAAGGATACTATCACATCTCCATTCCCTCCCCACTCCAGGGGAAGGTTACTGCAAAATCCCCATTTCCTCTCCATCAGCTGGGACTCGGGAGGCAGAGAAGAGATGGGGATGGGGCCAGTCAGAGGCGGTATTTATCAAAATTTTCACTACCAATTCTCCAGAACTGGTCAGAACCTGCTGAATACCACCTCTGATTGTAAGGCGAGGATTGCCTGTATATATATATTAGGGTAAGAATAATAAAAGTTTACTCTGCCAAGATTCTGTCTATTTGATGTAAGTAAATAAAGAATGGAACTTTGCCTGGATTGTTCTATGTCGTACTTGGGGCTGATAATAATAGTATGATTAAAAAAACTATGTGTCAAAACTAAATTTTAGGAACCTATTTGCTAATATCCCTGTAAACCTCCAAGAGTCACTGGGAGCAAGTTAGGCAGTCATATACATTTTCTTAAATAAAAATAAAGTAAAACATAAAAGTAAAATTGGATTATAGGTACTTTAGTGAAATAAACAGCTGACAAAGCTAAAGTCACTTATTTTTCAGAAAGTATTATGGATTGCATGCTTTGTAATGTGGGATGATGAAAGATAGATGGAGCAACTAAGATTGGCTGTTGATATCGCTAATGTTTGAGTTATATTAAAAAATGATTCTATGTATGACTGCAAAGATAGCAATAATTCTTATGAACCACTAAAGCTCAAATATTCTTAGATAATAGGAACAATAGTTTAATATTCATAATTTATTCTGCCTGAGAATTAATTGTTGAGTCTAATTTTGTTATCAGTATATACTAAAAACTACATACGGAGTGGGAAATTAAAAATGGATATAACACCATGGATACCATAGGATGCCATGCCCCAACAGCAGCGCCACATGGCACAAACTATGCCAATTTATTTTATTTAACATAACAGCTGTCAGAATCTGGAAGTAATTACCAGCCTGATCACTGTACTGCTCTATGAAAATATTTAAGGGCTATAAAGCACTGTGAAGCGGAATATAAGTCTAAGCACTTCTGGTATTGCTATTTCCTAATTCTGGTTCAACTTCAGGGGTGGGTTACTCTTGGCATTACTGCCAGTTCGGTGCACGCAAAAATGTTGCTCTGCGCATGTGTGCATTTGTAGAAAAACCTAGGTCTGCGCATGCGCAAATTTTTTTTTTAAAAAAAGAAAAATAAATTTATGCAATTGTAATTGTTCTGCGCATGCGCAGAACCGAAAATCAAGATGGCGGCCCTATAGGTGAACAGGTTTGGGGGCATGGCAGGCCAGGGTTGCTGGAACCGGCAGAACCAGTCCGAACCGGTAGGAACCCACCTCTGTTCAACTTCTTTCCCCTCTCCACCATGAAAGACTTTCTGTTTTTGGTTTGAAAAATGAAGGCATCGAAGAGCATATTATTCATTTTCTCCCTTTTGCTTTGCTCCTTCCAGGATGATAAAGAAATTGATCTAGAGCATCTCCACAGGCGTGTGAACAGCCTCTGCACAGATGATGAAAGTCCCCATAAACAGTTTTCCACTTCGTCCATTGACTTGACTCCCCTGGACATTGACACTTTGCCCACGCGTCAAGCCCTGGAGCAAATCAGTGACTTCAGGAACACTCACATCACGACCACAACTTTCATACCAGAGCAGATCCAGACTCTTAGTCGCACACTTTCAGCTAAAGCTGCTTCTGGATTCCCTTTCGGCAACGTGCCTGAACACCGGACTGGCCCTTTTAGGCACAGGGCTCCAAATGGGGGCTTTTTCAGAAGTCCTATCAAAACAATGTCTTCGATCCCGTATCAACCCACTCCGACTTTAGGGCTTAATATCGGCAACGATCCAGACCGAGGCACGTCCATCTAAAGCTGCAGACGTTGCTTTGTCACTGTTTCTTCTTAGGACTCCCTTTACAAGGAGCGGCTGTGATATTGTGGAACTAACTTGGATGTAACTTTTTTTAAAAAACAAGAAACCTGGAGTATTAGTAACAACTCATTATCCTTCCTCTTGCCCTCCTCTTTTTCATTTTTTCTCTCTCTCTTCCACTACGTAAGGCTGTGATTTTTCAGCCCAGTTTCTTTAAGGTGGCTAAACTAAAGTGGTTCTGGAGTAAGTCTTTTCTAGAACATGTTATAACTTTAAATTTGTAACCATCAAGCTGATGGGACTACTCTGAAGTAAATGCAACCTGAGCTACTGTAGGACAACTGCCTTCCATCCTTCTAAAACTCTGTTGGTAGTTTCAGCTAGGCAGGTCTTCAATTATGATTCCAATAGGCTGTTTCTGAGCGCACCAGGATGTAAGTGTAACAACTGTTTGCCATTCTGTAAAGCAGCGATGTATTATTATTTTTTTAGGCAATGTGTAGCAGCTTTAAGATCCTGGGGTGAGGGTGGGGGGAATAATAAGTGTTTAAATGTTCATGCAGGTGCAGTAATGGTATCCCCTTATCTTCACTATTGGTTTGATAGTGGGAGCACACATTCCCCTGTGCTAGCTTCGGTCACACGTGGCATTTCTGGGCATGCGTAGAAGGTCCTTGATGACGTCTGAGTGGGTGGACAGAGCCCCACGCCTCTGCCCCCTGAACCACTGAGAATCGGCGGAATACCACCTCTGTACAGGGGCTATGCTTGTATTCCCACATGTTGCAAAGCACCGTTTTGGAAATGACCCCGAAGGTCTACACGGCATTACGTCATAACACTTGAAATATAGGAACTAAGTATGAAGTCTGTAACAAACAAACAAAAATTATAATGTCATTTCACTAAAATACCTTTGAATTGGTTTTATTTTATTTATATATGTGTGTGTGTGCGTGTTAGGTTTTGAGCTGATAAATAAACAAGGGAGACTAGGATAGATCTATTTCGAGCTATTTAGCTCTCGTCAGCTAGCCATACCCTTTCTGGGATTCGAACCAGGGAAGTATTACATGTGAGGCAGTTGTAATTGCCTCTAGATCACTGGTTCTATCCTGATCAGCTGAGATAGGGGAAATAAGTAATATGCTTGTGTCACAACACAAGCATGTACTTACTGGGTTCGAATCCCAGTAAGGGTATGGCTAGCTGATGAGAGCTAAATAGCTTGAAATAGATCTATACTAGTCTCCCTTGTTTATTTATTTTACACACATGTAAAAACAAAGAGACACAATGAAACTAATAGCTTTCTGTCTAGATGGTCTCTGGTGATGAGCCGAAAGACAGAAAGGGAAAGCAGTATGCTTCCTCCCTTAATTGGGGCTTACCAGGGTGTTGTCACACAGGTATATATATATGCTGGTCTTCTTGTATTCGGGTGTTTTCCCATGTAGGAATGAGATTGTCTTTGCAACGTTTTGGCAAGATCTCACTTGCCATCTTCAGGCTTCGGTCCAAAGCCTGAAGATGGCAAGTGAGATCTTGCCGAAACGTTGCAAAGACAATCTCATTCTTACACGGGGAAAACACCCGAATATAACCTACACCTGTGAAAATCTACGAAAACAAATACACACACACACACACACACACAATTGCAATAATGTCTGTTCTCGGACATCCATTTCATGCTTCTCTGCTACAGAGTGTGTCCTGTTTAACTGTGGACCAAAGGTCAACCTTGCAGTTTTTGTAGGGAAAAGGAAAACGAGAGAAATGGGAAAGGGAAGGGAAAGACCATTTAACATGAGAATGCAATTTTGTAGAATTTTCACGAAGCCATCGCTATGCCAGTAAAGACTACAGTTAAATCTCCTTTTTGCACTGCAACAGTGCATATGATCTTTCTAGAATTGTACAGAGTTTCAAAGGTTTTTTTTGTTTTGTTTTGTTGTTTTGTTTTCCTATGTACAGAGAACTGTATCATAACGGCAGAATCTTCTGTTAAATAAATTAGTCTCTCATACATACATATATATGCCTATCTATATATATATATATATATACATGCTTTGGTATATGTGAGTGGGCGTGTGTGGGAGGGTATATATGTATATACATGTGCACACACACGCACACACACATATATATATCTATAAAATGGCAGCCAGTGCTATTGCAATTTGTCTAATAAAGCTTTAGTAAGAACAAATGGATTCTGGAAAGGTGTACAGGGCAAAAGGGTCTCTTTTTTTTCAAAGATGGGGTGCTTTAACACTATTCTGATTTACATTGTTTGATCGAACGTATTTTATACCGTTGCTTTTTAATTAGATCATGTAGGGCCATTTAACATTTGTAACAAGATGTGCAAGTCACTCCTTTGCCATATTTTTCGTAGTGTAAGACGCACATTCCCTCCCCCTGAAAGACACTGAAAATTTGGGTGCATCTTATACTCCGAATGTAGCTTTTCCGAAGCTATTTTTCAGCTCTAATGAGACGCTAAGGAGTGAAGTGATCTTCCGGGTTCCCCCTGCTTTTCTCATTTGCTTCTCTCTCCGATGATCAGCTGTGCTTTAGAAATTTTTTTCCATCCCCAACTAGGGGATCAAAAGCATGCAGGTGCTCAAAACCAGCAAACGTATGTGCTGAAGCTGACCAGACTAAGGACGCTATCCAGATGAATACCTGGTAGGCAGAATTTTTTTTCCTATTTCTCCCCAAAAACTAAGGTGTGTCTTATACTCCAAAAAATACGGTAGATTTTTTTTTTTTTTTTTGCAATCGCTATTGAACAGTGTTTAAGCTTATGGTTAATCATGCATTTACATTAAATTGCAAAATTGGAAAGCATTCATCGGGTTAAAAATACAAATACATATCTACAGGGATGTCTGATTTTCAGCTCTCTGGAGCATGAGAAAAACAGATAGTGAATGTTGAATAAGCCCTATTTTTAATCAATGCTGTCAATATTTGGAAAATATTTTATGGAAAGAAGGCTGTTGAGAATGACTGGTGTGGCCTTAAATTGCAGTCCTATAGACCTCCAAGAAAAAGGGAATGGGGAAGGCGAAATAAGCTTTTGTTTGAATCTTTATTACATATTCAATTATAGATGTATTTTTGATGTGAGTTCCAATTGTATAGAATGAGACGCTGATGACAACATCAGCAGCAACAGCAACAACAACAACAAAAACAGCACCTGGTAAACATTTTTGAAGTTAACACTCTACTTGTTCAGAACTGTAAAAATGAGCTTCAGTTGTAATCTTTATAAACTAAACTGCGGTTAAGTAGAAA
This sequence comes from Rhabdophis nuchalis, assembly GCA_039707465.1. Lineage (NCBI taxonomy): Eukaryota > Metazoa > Chordata > Lepidosauria > Squamata > Natricidae > Rhabdophis > Rhabdophis nuchalis. The sequence goes on from CM077648.1 coordinate 19,120,855, forward strand.
GCAAGCCAACTTATTACGTGTTTTTTCTTTGTTTTAATTTGATATGATATTTACGTTAATCTAACTCAGTTATGTGGATAGGACTTGATTATAAGAACCAGCTTAGGTGATCTGCTGTAGGAGAAATTCAAAGTATATTCTTCAAATCTATTCTATTTTGATGCCTAATTCTGTTCTGGAAGAACACCTTGTAATTGTCATTGTTTTTTGTATGAAATCTGCATAATATTGTCTACTGTGTAAGGCAGAACAATTTTCTTATCATGAGAAAGGCCATTCTGTTTCCAGGGTACAAGTGTTTAAAAGCATGCACAACTTGTTTCCCCTTGTAACATTCATGAAACATCTACACAACTGATTTATAAAAGAAAAGTAAAAAGAACAAAAAAAACGGGGGGAAATTCTTTACAAGCTATAGGGGTATATCAGATGTTGCGGCGGTTTTAGTGATAATCCAATTATTTTATGTGTTGTCTATTATACACAAACACATTTTGGAGGCCTCGGTTGCAAGTGGCAGAGCTTTCTGTGTATAATTTGTCTAAATAATTTGTCTAATAAAATGGTTTTTTAAACTTGCCTCTCTGCCTATTTCAACGATCATGTGAGTAGACAAACAAGTAAGTATGAATCCAAAGCATTCATTCCCTTGGGGTCATAATTGCATTTAAACTGAGTTGGAAGGGACCTTGTAGATCATCTAGTCCAAATCTCCACTCAAGCAGGAGACCCTACACCATTTCTGACAAATGGCAGTCCAATCTCTTCTTGAAAGTCTCAAGTGATGAAGCCCCCACAGGTTCCAAAGACAACTTCTGTTCCATTGGTTGATTGTTCTCACTGTCAGGAAATTCCTCCTTATTTCTAAGTTGAATCTCTCCTTGGTCAGTTTCCATCCATTATTCCTTGTCTGGCCTTCAGGTGCTTTGGAAAATAGCTTTACACCCTCCTCTCTATGGCAGCCCCTCAAATATTGGAAGACTACTATCATGTCTCCCCTGGTCCTTCTCTTCACTAGGCTAGCCATGCCCAGTTCCTGTAACCGTTCTTCATATGTCTTTATCTCCAGTCCCCTAATCTTGGTTGCTCTTCTCTGCACTCTTTCTAGAATCTCTACATTTTTTTATAGTGTGGTGACCAAAACTGGGTTCAGTATTCTAGGTGTAGTCTTACTAGGGCTTTATAGAGTGGTATTAGTACCTCACTTATCCCTGATTGCAACCCTCTGTTAATGAAATTTAGGTTTGTGTTGGCTTTTTTGACTGCCACTGCACACTGCTGGCTCATATTTAGCTGCTTGTCCACTAAGACTCCAACATCCCTCTCACAGTCACTGCTATTAAGCGTTATAACTGCAGAATCATTGCTCGATTTCTAATTTCTAAGAAAGGCCTCAAAAGGAATCTTTAGCTTAATATTTATGCCATATTTTTAAAAGTCAACGTCCTCTCAACTGGTTAGATCAGGGATCCCCAACCCACTGGCCCTAGCCTCATACCAGGCTGCGGCCTGTTTGGAACCAGGTTGCACAAGCGGGGGGGGGGGCAAGCACACGAGCGTGCTCAGCTTGTTGAATAGTGGGCACACACGAGTGGTGGGTTCCTACCAGTTCGGGCCGGTTTAGCAAAACCAGCAGTGGTTTGGCAGCGTGGGTCCCTGGAAGCAGAAGTGACCCAGGCTGGCCATGCCCCCAAACCAGTTCTTCTGGTGGCGCCCTGCCATCTTGCTTTTGACTTCTGTGCATGCAGTGAACAGTTTTTATTGTACTGCGCATGCACACACATGCGCCACATGCCCCCAAGTGAATTGGCAGTAACGGCTGCCAGGACCCACCTCTGGCGCACATGCTCATGCATGAAGCACCATATGTTCAAGCAACGGTTGCACACATTCCCACCACTCATGCAAATGGAGCTGCACACATGGAAACATGGAAACTCTGCTGCCGCCAGGCCACAAAGCTAGAATCTTTGGAGATCGCTGGGTTAGATCTTAGAGCAACATATATGGTAAAACAGCTCTGAAAATTACTGATTTGAAACCTCTGGCACTCACTGAATTCACTGGAATAGAGAAATAAATCAAAGGAGGAAATTTACACTGAAATATCCCAGAAGTAGGTGGGCTTTACCAGGCAACTCCCCCAAATAAAATGTCCATCAAGTGTCGTACAGTAATGCTTCACTGTATTTAACATATTTAATGGACTTCTTCACAGATGTCAATTGTCCTGTACTTAGTAGTTGATGAAAGAAATTCATATATTTTTTTAATTACCAGATGGGTTGCGCTTCCAAGCTTAATCAAATGCATTTTTACATGTGACAAACATGCCATTTTTGCCATTTTTTATCCCACTCGGAGATACTTCTTTATTAATAGTTACCCCTAAAGCACAATACTTAATTAATCTGCTAATTCCCATTGAGTCATGTTCAGTTTGTGTCGACTGCTTGAACAAACGTCTGCCATTCTGATCTTAAGGAATAACTTAACAGTTGTTCCAAGGTTTTTAAGAAGAGACTGGACAGTCACTTGTCTGAAGTGGTATAAGATGTCATGCATGAGCAGGGGGCTGGACTAGAAGACCTCTAAGATCCTTTCCATCTCTGTTCTGATTTTGAGGTCATTCCCGTAACAGGCTTAATCTACAGGAATTTGTTCATGGATAACTCCATAATTTTAGTGGTAGGACTGAACTATTTTCACCAAAAGGCTCATAGGAGAATCTGTTCAAGACTATAAGGACTGAAGACAATAATAATATAAAATATATTTTGTGTGTGTGTGTGTGTGTGTGTATGTAACAAATAGCTTTCTGTCTGCATGGTCTCTTGTGATGAGCCGAAAGACAGAAAAGGAAAGCAGCTTTGCTTTCTCCCTTATTTGGGGCTTACCAGGGTGTTGTGACACAGTACATATACTTGTTCCCATGGCTCAACCGATCAGGAGGAGAGCCTGTGGCTTAGTGGCAATTACAACTGCCTTACATGTAAAATGACCCAGGTTCAAATCCCAGTAAGGATATGGCTAGCTGATTAGAGCTAAATAGCTTGAAATAGATCTATACTAGTCTCCCTTGTTTATTTATTTATCACCACAAACGCAATATATAAAATAAAAAATATTATAATATGGGACTTTACTACTATGATTCCAAAAAGCATGTTCTGGACATTATACATTTAGTTAATGCATATATGGAACATTCTTTGGAGGGATGCAAAAGGCTGGAGAATCAAATGTTAAGATAGTTTGAAATTATAGCGCTATACTGCAAACACGCTTCCAAATTGGTACCCTATAAAACAAACTCTTTCTATTTGCCTCCATAGAAGAAAACCCCCTAACTAATTTCCGTAGGACAATACTTTCTTAAAAGAAAACAGACTCAGGGTGGAGGAGTAGAAATGTCACTCTGTGATTTAATATTCCATTAGTCCCGAATAATCTATCATAAATCATATATGCAATAAATGCCAAAAATAAAAGTCATTATTGTCAGTAGCTTGAACAAAAAAATGGGCAAAGTCACCACATTTAAAAACCATTAGCATTCAACGTGGATGAAAGATTGCAATTTTTACACAGATAAGTTAGAAATTAAAAGTCATACTTTGGTAGCACCTCCTGAAAGTATTTTATGGTTACATTGAGCAAGATCAAATATGTAGGGTGGGAGGCGACTATCATTTATTGTATGTTTAATTAAGATAGCAGTGATTATCTGTTGGACTGAATCAGCCAGACAGCTATTAGAGGAGACAGGCGCTCCTCAATTAATTGGGGACTATGCTATGTTATCAGCAGCTTGAACGGCACCTGGAAGCAAACTGGCAACTATTTATTGATTTATTTATTTATTGGATTTATATTGCCGCCCATTCGCCCATGACGACTCAAAGTGGCTTACAGAATATAAAACCACATTTAAAACAATAAAACTAATAAAAAGAATCAAATAAATTAATATAGTATAATGAGATAAATTCAACTCTCCCCCTCCCCGCTCCAGTGACAGGAGACTGAGGCTCCATCCCGTTTTGGGTTCCCCAGGCCCGTTGGCAGAACCAGGTCTACAGTGCCTTAGAGTAGGTATTAGAGAGTATTAGAGTGGGGCCGTTGCAATCTCTGGGGGGAATGATGTTCCAGAGAGATGCCACCACAGAGAAGGCCCTTCTTCTAGGTTCCACCAGGTGCGTACTGAGAGATACCACTATGCCACTACATTCTGGACCAGCTGAAGCTTCTGGATGGTCACCAAGGACAGCCCCATGTAAAATTAATTGCAATATTCATGACCATCATCATCATCATCATTTAATGACCCCATAATCCCTTGTCGCAGAGGTGGGTTCCTACTGGTTTGGACTAGTTCAGTCGGGGAGGTAGTAACTCGGCCGGCCACGCCCCCAAACCACTTCTACCGGCGGCGGCGTAGCACCGCCATCTTGTTGTTTACAAGCAATTTTTTTTACTTCTGCGCGCATCCCTGAGAGAACTGGCAGTAACAGAAGCCAGAGCCCACCCCTACTTTGCAGGTGGAGTCTGGGCAACTGAATAGACCTAGCAGAGCGTTTTAATGGCTGGATGCCCTTCCTGTCGCCAACACAGAGCTTTGTTCAACAGATATATTCTCATTGTGCCCCGAGAGAGAAATATCTGCCTGTACCGAGGATCGAACTCACAGGCTCCTGATTGTGAAGCAAGAGCTCCACCTCTAGGCCAAAGCACCATTCTGCATGACCAGAGCCTGAATGACAGCCTAAAAGTCCACCTGATCTTGGAAAGAGTGCAACTGGTGCAACAAATGAACCTTGGCAAAGGCCTTCTGGGCCAGAGCTTTCAATCAGCAATTTTTTCAGGGCTCTGAAAGAAGATTCCAGAGGCTTCGTCATATAATTTTTCTGAATGTCATCCAGAACCACTTGTGAAATGGGCAGCTATATAAATTAGGCAGATAGACAGATAGATAAACAAAACATTGTGGTGTTTTTAAATCTCAGAAGACAGCTATGATACTAATGTGCCACTGCTTCCAAAAGTATTCAGAAAGCAGAAAAGTCTGAGACCTCTCGTGCTAGTAACTTACAAGTATTGAGCCAGCTTCTTGAACTTTAGCCATGATTATTATTATTGATTTTTTAAATGCTTAACTTTTGGCGTATTCTAGTCTCGCAACATTTATTCTTAGGAACTTGTAAACTCCTGTTGTGGGGATTCCAAAGATCTACTCAAGAGGAAGAAGTGCTAATCTTCTGTTGGCAACTTGCAATCCTCCAAAATAACACAGGAAAGTAACAATAACAATTTATCTTGTATTTCACTGTTCCTAACAATTGGAGAGGGGTAACTTTTTTGATAAGTCAGGCTGAACTCTGAACCAATCTGGCTACTTATATATTTCTTTTGTAGTGAGCCCAATTCATGTTTCAACCACAAGAGCAATAGGGAAGTTCAAAACAATCTCAATCGGTTGCCTAGCCACTCAGAAGTGGGATTCACAGACGTTTACTACCGGGTCGCAAATATGACTGTGTGCACGTTTGCGTCACACATGCATATACCTTCTGTGCATGTGTGCAGCCTTCCATGCCTCGTGTGTGCGTCTTCCATGCATGCGTGCAGTCTTCCGTGCATGTGTGCAGGCTTCCATGCATGTGTGCGGCCTTCTTGGGCATGCGCTTTGCTCATGAGCGGCATCAAAAACAAGACTACATAAGACGTCAGGGAGCCAGGGCGGGGGGGGTGGCAGGGGTGGGTCTCCACTATCAGTTTAGGTGAATGGCTTCAGAGGTGGTGTTCAGGCAGTTTGGACCGGTTCACCCGAACCGGTAGTGGCGACCCATTCTACCTCCCCTCACGCCCTTGAACACCGCCTCTGAAGTCACTCACCTGGCACATGATTTATATTTTTCCCTGGCATCTGATGCAAGAACTGCTAGGTAGCCTCTCATCAGAGTTAATGGTTGGCCCTACTTCCCATCGGTCTTTCTGCTTCAGTTATAAAATGTGGTGCTTCGCTGTGGGATTCCAGTGCTTAGTTTCTTTCTTAACCTTCTTTATTTTATCTCACATTCTTCTATTGTCCAGAATACAGAACCACCATAGGAAATAAACCAAAGCTTCTAAAGCAGATATATCCCACTGTGTAGCTACTGCTGAAATAACAGAGTACCACCTTATTCTTTTTCTTCAGGGTTCTTCTGTGTCTTTTATTTTGGCACTCTTTTCCGAGAAGTTCAACAAGTTGAACAGTTGACTTTTAAGCGCACTTCCTGAATTCAAAAGCTGACTTTGATGCTTGGAAATAAGGATATATATTCTTTTTTCTGCACAACAGGGATTGAATTTTTCCTCCTGAATCTTAACCTGCATCACACAGGCCTTTCATGCTGTTTTGATTTTTATGTGTCTGAATCTGCTACATGATGAGACAGGGATGGCTCTCAATTTTTCTGAATCTTTGTAATCATCAGGAACAATATATGTGATGGTTAAGTACGTGCATGTTTGCAATTTCCAAACAGAATATAAACTTACAATAGAAGACAAGTGTGGAATTGTAAGTTTGGAGTGAATTAAAGATGCTGATATCTAGTTAGAACTGGCATCTCTTCCCAAAAATATATACGGTTCATTCAACCTCTTCAGAGCTGCCAGATACCTAAATAAAATGATACTCCCTAAATAAAGGACCTTTTTGTTGGTTTGGCTTTGACCTTCCTACTACAAACATAGGAGGAAGTTACCAAAGTATTATATAAGGGCTAAGGTTTTGCATATGTGGGAAAGTAGTTTTCAAAACTGTTAAATATATTTTCTTATATTGTTTCTTTATGCTGGCAAAGTAAGTATAATCTTTATTGTCATTGTACTTAAATACAACAAAATTGGTTAAAACAACGAAATTGGTTAGATTGGTTAAATGGTCAGATTTGAGGACCCCACATTGAAACATACTTCCAATCAATTTTACTTCCTAATTTCACTTTACATTGATCCATGACCCTTACCCAAAATGTAGCTACGGTAAATTGTGTATATCATATGCAAAAAAAGTGCAGGCAGGTTGCTAAATGAAACTCAAGTTTTTATAGCACTTGGTAAGTTACCAATAGTTCATATCCTGTGCATTGGATGAAATCAAAATTTGCATGGGATGACCATCTCTGGAGAAAGAAATCATCATAGATATGTGGTATCCATGTGCAATTTCTCTCTAAATCTGCCACAGATGTTTGCAACAGTTAAATCTCAGATGGCCGCCAGATGGCACTTTAGTATTTTACTTAGCGATTTCCTTTTTAAATCTGGTTTTTAAATCTCAACCGTTTCCATATTTGTTTCTTGCTCTATAGGGGATAGATTCCAGCACTGGTCATATGTAACTAGAAATCATGCAGATTAATGCTACTATTCTCAAATATATTTAGTAAACAGATTAAGGAACCGTGAAGCAAAAAAATTGAGTCATACTATACTACTGTGAAAGTACACAATAAAATATTAAAAGTAACACATTTCAAGCCAGAAACAGAAGAAGTTTGCCAATAAACAGGAAAAGGGTTAGTCTATAAATTGAGAAAGGAAAAGGAATTGATTCAGAAAAGAAATAAAAGTTTGCTTTGTAATGTAAGTATTCAGAAATCTTTATCTATTATTCAAATTTATATAAAAGATAAGAAGGTTCTTTGGAATAGATGGAGGACTATTTGAAGAAACAGAAGTTGCCAAAACTATTTTAAGCACAAAATCAGCTCATGAATACTCCAATATTTGAAATATTTAAAGCTGGTAAAAATATCAAATTAGGAAAAGCAGCTAGACCAGATGATCTAATGTGTGCTTATTATAAACAATTTGAAAACCAAATTTATTTAAAGAACTGATGAATTCAATTATGTGTTGTGCCTGATTCTTGGAAAGAAGCAAATATAACATTAATTCCAAATGGGGTCAAGATGTAATCTGCTAAGAACTATCGACCAATTTCTCTCTTGAATAACGATTATAAATTGTTTTCAATGATATTATCTGAGAAACTAAAACCGATTTTACAGGATTTTGTGCAGGAGGATCAATGTGGATTTTTACCAAGGTATCAGTTGAAACACATTGTGGGAATCATGGTTGATATAATAGAATATCTTCACATTCTTGTTAACAATGATCAAAAAATGGAGGTTAAGGAATAAGTATGTATTGACAATATTGCAAAAAGTTATTAAAATTTAATCTTGAAGATGAATATGTGAAAGATTATATTGTTAAATATCCTGATTTGGTCAGAAATACATTTATTTAAGGTCCATCTTTGATACATATAACATTATTGTTGTGGTTATTTACGCAGTCTTCCAGATAGTTATAATTTGATTTGGTACTTAAAAATATGTCGATCAAGTAGATTCCTAAGCATCTAGGAAAGTCCATTTAGGAGAGTCATAAGGATCTAAGGAAGTTAAATCAGGGGTTGGCTGCTGAAAGGTTCAAACAGGTTCAGGTGATCCTCTAGCTAGGATTCTGCTCAGTTTTGGCAAACCCCCAAATGCCACCGTGGCTGGCCATGCCCACCCCACCATGCCCCTCCCAGGAGTCTCCATGTGGTCCCGTTCATGCCCCCCGTACGCCAATGTGGTGCAGGAAGCCTACTAGGCCATGCCCACCATGGCCACACCCATCCGGCAATGGCGCAGTGAACCCATTGCTGCAATTTTTGGATCCCACCTGTTAAATATAGCAATTTATGGGCTACTGAGTAAAACATTGCAATATATGGGCTACTGAGGGTCATGCAATGTTTAACTTGAAGTTCTAACCACTTTTTTTTCTTCTACTTTTTTTCTCCAGTTAAATTGTGTAGAATTCTGTGAGATTCTGTGAGATAAGGCCCTGCAGTTTTCTTGACAAGGTTTTTCAAGTGATTTGCCATTGTCTTCTTCCTAAATTAAGAGAGAATGACTGACCCAAAGTCATCCATCTTTGTGGCGAAGACAGGACTAGAACTCATATCTCCAGGTTTCTAGCCTGATGCTTTGCTGGCAGCAAATGAAAGTTAAACCTCTTGCAGATTCTCCTCTTTACATTGTATATAGCAGAGTCACCCATTGCATTAAATAGTAATGCATTTTGTTGGTGTTCAGTGAGGTACATCATTGTCTGAAAGCTCATTTGCACCACAGTGATACCAGCGAACACGAGCCTAATTACGAACCTGTAATTAAAAGGACATGAGGTGTGCGAACCACAACTGTGATCGTTCTATTTGACTCTTCCTTCATCTTAAATTTAAGAAAAATCTAAGGCTATGAAGGAAACTATTGTACTAATTAGAACTAGAAAGAAGAACAGACTGGATAATTTTAACAAATATACTTGCTGCGTTTGAAAACTAATAAAATCATCCACTCAAGTAGATTTCTTGATCCTATCTACTGCTTCTGAAATCTCCATTAACCAATAGGAGAAGAATGTGTTTTGCATTCTATCATGTGTTATTTTTTCTGGAAAAAGTAGTTCTTCGTTTACTAAGACCAAGACCTTAGTTTGGATAAGACAAACTTGCTTTTAAGAAGGGACTGGACAGTCACTTGTCTGAGATGGTATAGGACAGTGATGGCGAGCCTTTTTTGGCTTCTGTGCCAAAAGTGGGAGAGCACAGGGGGGGCGTGCACAGGCATGCCATACCCACAATGCTATGCACATGACCACCACCACCCTAGCGCATACGCACGGGACCAGCGACCCCCTGCTTTTGACATGGCTTTTCCGTCCTCCCCAGGCTCCAGAGGCTTTCTAGGAGCCCGAGGAGGGCGAAAACAGCCTCTCTCCCGCCCCCCGCCCCCATGCCCTCCGGAGGCCTCAGGAGTTTCCCTCCAGCCTCCAGAGGGCAGAAAACGGACCTACAGGGAACCCGGAAGTTCGGGAATGGTGACTTCTGGTTTGTTCCGTAGGGCCAGTTTTCAACCTCCGGAGCCTTCAGGAGGTATCCCTGAAGGCTCAGGAGCAAACCAGAGGTGACTCCAGAGGGCAAAAAACGTACCTACAGACAAACCAAAAGTCACTTCTGGTTTGCTCCTAGGGTCGGTTTTTGCCCTCCGGAGGGCAAAAAACAAACCTACGGGGAACCTGGAAGTTTGGGAATGGTGACTTCCGGTTTGTCCGTAGGCTGATTTTCGACCTCCGGAGCCTTCAGGGAAGCCACCTGAATGCTCCAGAGGGCAAAAACCGGTCCTATGAGCTGAAAACCGGTAGCAGGAATTTTGAGTTGTTTGAAGATGTCCTGAACTTCGAATGTGCTCGTAGGGCCGGTTTTTCATGCTCCGGAGGCTTCAGCCTTTGGAGGGTGAAAAATGGCCTCAAAATAAAGCTGAAGCCAGCTGGCCAGCGCACACATGCGTGCTGGCCAGCTGACAAGGCAACACCTCGTATGCCCTAACAAATGACACACGGGCCATAGGTTCACCACCACTGGTATAGGATCTCCTCCTTGAGGAGGTGGCTAGACCAGGGGTGAAATTCAGCAGGTGATGACAAGCTCTGGAAAACCGGTAGCAGGAATTTTGAGTTGTTTGAAGATGTCCAGCAAATACCACCTCTGGCTGGCCCCAGGAGCGGGGAGGGAATGGGGATTTTGCAGCATCCTTCCCCTGGAGCAGGGTGGGAATGGAGATATTCTTCTCCTGCCACACCCACCAAGCAATGCCCACAGAACGGGTAGTAAAAAAAAAATTTGAACTTCACCACTGGGCTAGACTAGAAGACCTCCAAGGTCCTTTCCAGCTCGAGAGCAACAAAGATGATTAGGGGACTGGAGACTAAAACATATGAAGAACGGTTGCAGGAACTGGGAGTGTCTAGTTTAATGAAAAGAAGGACCAGGGGAGACTTGATAGCAGTGTTCCAATATCTCAGGGGTTGCCACAAAGAAAAGGGAGTCAAACTATTCACCAAAGCACCTGAGGGTAGAACAAGAAGCAATGGGTGGAAACTAATCAAGGAGAGAAGCAATTTAGAACTGAGGAGAAATTTCCTGACAGTGAGAACAATGAATCAGTGGAACAGAAGTTGCCTCCAGAAGTTGTGAATGCCCCAACACTGCAAGTCTTTAAGAAGAATGTTGGATAGCCATTTGTCTGAAATGGTATAGGGCAGGGGTCTGCAAAGTCGGCTCTTTTAAGACTGGTGGACTTCAACTCCCAGAGTTCCCCAGCCAGCATAGCTGGCTGGGGAATTCTGGGAGTTGAAGTCCACCAGTCTTAAAAGAGCCGACTTTGCAGACCCCTGGTATAGGGCCTCCTGCCAAGGCAGGGAGTTGGACTAGATGACCTCCAAGGTCCCTTCCAACTCTGCTATTGTATTGTATCGATTCTGATTCAGAATTTTACGGTCTTTCGCTCCACAGAAACGTTCCATCCAAGATCGCGAGGGAGTAAAAACCTTATTAGCGCTGGGAAAAACCTGCGTTAAGTTTTCAGCTTGCAAAATGGAAGCATGAGGGGGGAAACCTTTTTTGGGGTGGAGGGCATGAGGACACCCACAAGCTCATCATTTTTAATAAAAACAAAACAGAAACACGGGATCAACCCCAAGCACGTGATGGATTTCCGGATGAAGGAAGGGGAAGGCAAGGGAATCGGTTAAGAAGAAGAAAAAACGCTGCGGGCCTTTTCTCGCCCCTCAGACTTCGTGGATCTGGCAAACTGCGCTGGAGGGTCTCTAAAGAAAAAGGCATCCCCTTTAGGTCCCGGGGGCTATCAATAACTCAGCGCGCAGCCCTCCGCTCCCTCTCCGCTCTCCTTGACGCGGTCGCCAAGGAGACCGGGCAGGCGCTGCGAACTATGCAGACTGCCTCACGCTGGAAGTCAACCGCGCGTCCCATGGTGCGCGCCCTTTTTCAAAGGGGAAGTCAAGTGTGGCGAATGGGACACAGACCGCCATTGTCCGCGCGACATTTTAATAACCTGCACCTACAATATTCAACCTGTTGTTTGCGCAGGGGACAACCCCGCGACACAAAAAGCCACCCGAGGGGGCGGCAGGCGGAGAGCTCGGGCAGAGACTTGGAGCTCCCCGGCGCCATGGCTGCGGCGCTCGGGCTGGGCTCCCGCGCGGCGTGGGCACGGAGCAGGCGGAGGGAAGGGCCGGGTTACCCTCAACAACCCAGCCGGGCTTTTTGCCCAAGAACGACGCCCTACCTCCTCCGCCTGGGAAGGGCTTCGAATCGCAGGCTTGGTTGGAAACGCGGCGTCCTCTCCAGAGCTTAGTTGTTTTTTTTGGCTTGCAGACGTTTCGTTACCTAAACTAGGTATAACATCGGGGATAGGGGAGTGGTTGGCCAATCAACCAAGAAACGCCTGTAAGAAAATAGTCCACCTCAGAAAGCACCCAGGACCCCTCAGTTTCAACCCCGAGCTACAAATATTCTCCTTTGTGGAAACAGCGTTCCAATATTTGAGGGGCTGTCACAGAAAAGGGGGGGGGGGGAATCAACCTGTTTTCCAAAGCACCTGCAGGACAGACGAGTAATAATGGAAAGGAAAGATTCCACCTGGGGGGGAAAGGAGACATTTTCTGACACTGAGAACAATGTTGGAAGAAATGCCCCAAATTTTTAGAAGGAATGTCCATCTGGATTCAGTTCCAAGTAGGGAAAAAAGACCCTGGAAACATGGAGGCTGCTTGGAAAGATGGTTTTAATGGTGGACAGGATCCCTTGGCTTGAGCTCCTGAACAGAAAAGGGGGATCACATGTTAAATGGTACAAGTAGTATGTTATTGTGCTCTTGATCCCAATCTTCACAAGTGTTTGTTCATCATGCATTTCAGTAATAAATTATTTCATAATTGTATCAGGTGGTGAAATAAAGCAATCGTTAAAATATGCAGCAAATGTATGATCAAACTTAGAAGAGAAAAATAACAATCATTTTGTTGCTTAAAATGCAGTAAAGATATTGATTTATACATGTTTGTATATTACAAATACATGATTTAGACAGCTAAGTCTGGCAAAATCGGAAGGAAATGGCCGGAAACCAAATTAGTCAGTGAAGAAGAAAAGCGAGCAAGATGTAGAAATTCCCTGGTTTTATGCCCTCTCTGGTCTTTGATCTTGATCTTGGATTCTGATTGGTTGCCAGACTCCCATGGGGCCATGCAGGGGCAACTCTCTAGGCTGTGTTTTGAGTCCAGGCTTGGTTGAGCATTGCTTCTCCCCAGGTGCCCTGTGGTGTGATAGGTAAAGGTCTAATACTGTCATGCCTTCACCCTGGAGTTGAAGGGGATAACTTTGTTATGTAGAATAGACTGGCTCAGGCATTTTAATGGCCCATTGAGAAGGGGGGGGGCTATTAAGAGTGAGTCTGTTTCCTTCCTAAAAACATGTTTCTCCATTTCTTATCCAGGGAAATATAATATTCTGCCTTTTCAATATTTCCTAGGATATTTCATTCTTCTAGGAGAAGGGTGGGTGCTAACTTACTATAAACCAATGGAACAGAAGTTGCCTATAGAAGTTGTGGGTGCTTCATCACTGGAAGCTTTCAAGAAGAGAGAAGAAGAGATTGTCATCTGTCAGAAATTGTGTAGGGTCTCCTGCTTGGGCAGTGGGTTGGACTAGGTGACCTACAAGGTCCCTTCCAACTGTTATTCAGGTGAGTCCAGCCAAGTGATTTTATCCTTTTCCAGGGGCAGAACAACAGACCCAGATTTGTCATCTCAAAGAATCTTGACTTGAAGGATAGTAGGTCGGGGGTGATGATATACTTTTCTTATACTATTTTTCCTGGATTTCTTTTAAACGTGTTTAAACTACGAGAGTTTTCTGATGCCACCCCCACCATCCATAGACTGTCCAGGTAAGACTCTGCTTTGCTTCAAGAAAGAGAGTGGATTGATTGAGGTTATTTATACTGGTCTGGGTGAAGATCCTTTGTGGCAGAAAAAAAACCAGCACTTCATCTATAGATAACTACAGGTAGTCCTCAAGTTATGACCACAATTGAGCCCAACATTTGTATTGTTAAGTGAGACATTTATTGTGAGTTTTGCCCCATTTTACGGCATTTCTTGCCACAGTCGTTAAGTGAATCCCTGCAGTTGATAAGTTAGTAACCTGGTTGCTAAGTGAATCTGGCCTCCCCATGGATTTTGCTTGTCAGAAGGTTGCAAATCACATGGCCCTGGGGTGTTGCAATGGTCATAAGTATGAACCAGTTGCCAAGCATCTGAATTTTGATCACAGGATCATGGGGGTGTTGCAAAGGTGGTAACTGTGAAAAACAGTCATAAGTCACTTTTTTCAGTGTCGTCGTAACTTTGAACGGTCTCTAAATGCACCGTTGTATGTTGAGGGCTACCTGGATTACTGGAACCATCAAGACCACTCCCATCAATATTGACAAGGCAAGCTGCTAGAATATACAATGAGAGCAAACCCCAATTCCCTACTAACACTGATGAAACTAGTTTAGTAATGAAACATCTGCAAGAAAATAGCACAATGTTATATGTATCAGAGATGGACCTTAAATAAATGTATTTCTGACCAATTACATTTCTAATGATCAGGAGTGATAAATTTTAGCCTATTTAACCATTTAACTATTTATCTTTCACATATTCATCTTCAAGATTAAATTTTAATAACTTTTTGCAATAAGATGCTCATTGTCAATACCTAATTATTCCTTAACCTCCATTTTTGATCATCGTTAACAAGAATCTGAACTTTCTGTGGTGTATAAATTTCCGTGACCCTCCCCCCAAAAAAGTCATCCCAAAGTCAATTTTATCTACCACTTTAAATATAAAATCCCACTTCAAATTATCATAAGCTTCCTCCGCATCTAAAAATATCTGAGTAGTATTGAAGATATTCTATTATATCAACCATGGTTCCCACAAAAGTTTGGAGAGCACCAAGGACCCCATAGCTAATACTGCTTTTCAATAGCCTTTCCCCACCCATCCCTTCCAACCTATAACTCCCATTATTCTGTCTATCCTAGGGCTTCAAAAATTTTAGCAAGGGTGTCTCTGCCTGGTTGCTGGGTAGGCGTGGCCATTATGGGTGTGGCCTAGTTGGTTCCCCGCTTCACGGAGGGGGACGTTTTTGCCTCCAGGAGGGCAAAAACAGCCTCCCCAAACTCTGGAGGCCCTCTAGAGGCCGGAAACAGGCCCATTTCCGGCCTGCTCGAACTTCCTGTAGGCCTGTTTTTTGCCCTCCCCGAGCCTCCGTGCGCACCCTGCACTTACCTGCATCCAAAACAGGCCACGTGGGGACTCCTGGGAGGGGAGGGGCAGCCAGGAGTGGGATTTGGGGGTTCTCCAAACTACACGGAATCTTAGCTAGAGGTTCTTCTGAACCCCTGCGAACCCCCAACAGCCCACCCCATCCTAACTTATGCTGGTCAGTGAAGGACACATGGATTGCAGAAGCCTGCTTCCAGAAAAGAATGGTAGGAAAATGTACCAGAAGACTCCCAAGCAGAAAATGATTCCAGATCTTCAGTTTCTTTTTTTCCCATTCCTGAAGTAGAACTGGGTGCCTCTTCTTTTTCTTTTAAGTGTATTGTTTTTTCAAGTACAATTGAATTGCAATGACTGGCCTAGCCCTGTTTGAGAAACAAAGGATTCCAATCTGAACTGCAGAGACATTTAGTGAAATTTAAACCTCAAACAAAATCATTAAACACTAAAACCCGCTGAAAATCAAAGGGCTTTCATTTGGATACGCACGAAAATTTTGCACAAGATTGCCTCCTGAACTGAACAAAACATGGGTGTGAATTACAAATATTTGTGAGAGGGACTCAGTGGCTAAGAGTGAGCTTGTTGATCAGAAGGTCGTCAGTTTGGCGGTTCGAATCCCTAGTGCCGCATAATGGAGTGAGCTCCAGTTACTTCTCCCAGCTTTTGCCAACCTAGCAGTTCCAAAGCATGTAAAAATGCAAGTAGAAAAATAGCAACCACCTTTGGTGGGAAGGTAACAGCATTCTGTGCGCCTTCAGTGTTTAACCATGCTAGCCACATGACCATGGAGACATCTTTGGACAACGTTGGCTCTTTGGGTTTGAAACGGAGTTAGCACCGCCCCCTAGAGTCGGGAACGACTAGCACTTATGTGCGAGAGGAACCTTTACCTTTAAGCAATATAATGTGTTACGCTGATTTAAAAAACCCATTAGAACAGGTTTTTTGGAAGTAAAACCACTGTACTCTTGCTTTTATTGAGACATTAATAAATAAAACAATTTTCTGCAAAATAAATCACAATCATTTGATTTAAAGCCGCTAATACAATCCAGTTTACAGATGAGCCATTAATCAATATAGTAATGGTTTCTGAAACCACCAGAGGGCAGGACTGAAACAACTGAAATAGCAGGAAAGTCCATTTTTTTCTAAACATTAGGAGAATAGAACCTTTTAGCAATGAAATAATATACCTCGAAAGCTGGTTTAAATATGTTCCTGCAGTGAGAAATATTTAAATCAAGTTAGCCAATCCTATCCTAGAGATGTTGTATTTTGTTACTTTATTTTTTTGTTGTTGAGTTTATTTGCTGCCTATCTCACCATGGGGTTACTCTAGGCAGGTCACAATATAAAGGAGCGTAGAAAGAATCCTTGCACTTGCACATACTTACAATTGTTGCCGCATCCGCACAAACACATGATCAAAATTCAGGCACATGGCATTCAGTATGTATTTACAATAGTTGGAGTGTCCCAGAGTCACACGATCACCCTCTGTGACCTTCCCAACAGCTTCTGACAAGCGGAGTCCATGGGGAAA
The DNA here is from genome assembly GCA_039707465.1 of Rhabdophis nuchalis. Lineage (NCBI taxonomy): Eukaryota > Metazoa > Chordata > Lepidosauria > Squamata > Natricidae > Rhabdophis > Rhabdophis nuchalis. Next base: position 19,137,659 of record CM077648.1, read on the forward strand.
GCTGGATTTGCTTAAGGACCACATGATTCACTTAGCAGCAGCGGTGATTTAGTTAACTACCATGGCGAAAAGATCATAAAATTGGACACAACTCACTTAACGATTTCTTTGCTTAGCAAGAAATTATGGTTCCAATTGTGGTTGCATAGCACAATATATTTATTGTATTCATATCTGGTTTCTGTAAGAACATAGAATCTGTGGATAAACTCTATGACGTATAATGTGGTTTCTTAGATTAATAATTTAGCAGACTACCCATAGTTTTTGTTGTGATCCGCAGTCAGACAGTGAGGAGCTTGGGGAGGAACATGGGCCAGTCCTGGAGTCTGAGGAAGGCTTGGACGAGGTGGAGGCAGAGGGTGGACCAGGGCCACCTGGGAGTTATGTGTTGCCTCTGGAGCCTCCAGAATGGGGCATCAGCGAGGCAGAGGAACAGAGGGAGCCTGTTCCAAGTGCCTGCATGCACCGAGCAGCCAAAAGGCAAGAACAATTAAGACAAAAGGGATGACTTGGGAGTAAGGCTTGGAGATGATTGGCCCCTCCCATAAGACATAAAGGAGAAGCAAAGGCATGTGAGCCTTTGCAGGAAGCAACTTTGTTCTTTCTAGTTGGTTTAAACTCTGAAGCTCTGCTTTGACTCTGTGCTCCGTGTGGCCTTGCAAAGCTAATTGGCAGCGTTTCAAGGAAGATAGGGGTGGGTGCTCATCAGCCTTATCCCGAAAGACTGGCAGAGTCTGTCAGACTCTTTACAAACTATTTGTGACTTATTACGGGCTGTGAATGAATATAATTCACAGCCGTTGAAATAAAAAGAGAGTTTTGGGGACTAAGCATGTGATTTTTACTGTCTCAGGAAGCCTATGTCAGAACAGTTTTGTACAATTCTGGGTACACCTTCATTTTAAGTATTGGTACCATTAGATTTAAGACGTTTTGTGTTGTGGCCGTGGCTGATCTCAAAAGGTTGCTGCTCTATAACCTTATTCTTCATGATCAATTTTGTGATTGCTTTCCTTCCTATGATTAGTTTTCATATTTGCATTTTAATCATGCTCTGGTAATGTTACATACTTTTAGGATATTGTGTTTTGCACCTCTTGCAATTGAAACTTTCAATATATTCTAACATGCATGTCAGTTATGGTGTTCACTTATATAATATTGATATTCACTGGATAGTCACTAATTTCATTATATACCATATTGTGTTGTTTATTAGCTTATAACTGAGAACATATTTAGCAGTGTCCTCTATGGGTATTATGATTAATCCATTATTTCATAAAATCTCATGCACTTAATCATATATTATGTGATCATCTAATTTAAATTGATCCATGCCAGCCTTCCAGGATTCACCTATATCTATAATAGTATAATAGAGTTGGAAGGGATCTGGTAGGTCATCTTGTCCAATTGCCCGCCCAAACAGGAGACCTTACACCATTTCTGACAGATGGCAGTCCAGTCTCTTCTTGAAAGTTTCCAGTAATGAAGCTCCCACAACTTCTGAAGGCAAGCTGTTCCAATGGTTGGTTGGTTGATGTTATTGTCAGAAAATGTCCCCTTATTTTTAGGTTAAATCTCTCCTTGATCAGTTTCCATCCATTATTCCTTGTTTGGCCTTCAGGTGCTTTGGAAAATAAATTGACCCCTCTGCTCTATGACAGCTTTTCCAAGTATTGGAATTCTGCTATCATGTCACACCTAATTCTTCTCTTCATTAGACTAGACATACCTAGTTCCTGCAACCCTTCATTGTATACCTTAGCCTCCAGTCCCCCAATCATCTTTGTTGCTCTTCTGTGTACTCTTTCTAGAGTCTCAACATCTTTTTTGTATCATGGTTACTAGAATTGGATACAGTATTCCAAATGTGATCCCACCAGTGCAATATAAAGTGGTACTAACACTTCGTGTGATTTTGATACTCTCCCTCTATTGATGCAGCCTAGGAGCCCAATATCAATATGTCTGTGAACCTCCAAACAAAACAACATAATTTTAATTCTGAAATGATTTGGGGAAGGTATGAAAGTTAGACAACATTCTTAGGCTCAGAATTCAAAATCTGGCATGCATAGCTAAACAAGTTACTTATTACTTCTTTGAATAAGATCTTGCATTTCAGCACATATTCATCACAAATATGTCCTTTAAGTTATACCTCCAAAATAAAATTGAATAATAAATCGAATAAAGTTATTGGAATTGTTAAAACTCGATTTCAAAGTTATCCTAGAAAATATATGATTCTAACATTTGTATAAGTGGTTTGATTTGAGCTTACTAAGTCATGTATGTTGCTCCAGGATCTCTGATTGAAAGTCCTGCCTAATTCCCACTTTTATTTTTCACATATTTTAGCTTAGAAAAGTCCATTAAATTTCAGCAGAAGAGATTTCCAAGTAGCTGTATCTAGATCAAGATACATATAGTGAGAAAGGGAATATTTTTATGCTTTTGACTCCCTGGATGATAGTTCGTTCACCCAGATTTTGTAAAAAGTATATCTTGGGGCTTTCAGATTGTCTTGCTATTACACAGTGACTGTTGCTAGTTGTATGCTTATATTTCCGATTCCTGTGAAGTTGTCTCTGTAGCAGGGCATACTCTGAATGACATCAAAAGAGTCAAGTCTAACAAAAGAGGAAAGAAACTCAAGTAGGCTTGAACATACAATGAGAACTGGTAAAAGCAAAAAGGGAGAGACATTTTTGAATACGAAATGAACTCAACCAACCCCAGGAGTTCTTCAGCACTAACATTTGTCTTATTCTGGGAGAACAGAACTAAATCCAACTCTACAAGAGTCACCTACTGCCTTTGACTTTGATGTCTAGCTCACATACATAGTGGTAAACGATATATATATACACACACACACACACACACACACACATAGTATATACTTAATAAAGAGTTTGAATGAAGTAGTGAATCTATTATGACATTATGATGGAAAAACTAATCTATGTGAGTTATTCTTTTTCCTCCATCCCACCCCTTTCCCAAGTTAGTGAAAATGGTGCAATAGTTGTACGTTGGCCTAGGTAGGCCTCAAAACACTTGTGTTATATTACTATTGCTACAAGGGTTTATTCTTGTTGAAACAAATAGGATTTCTCAAGAAGAAACAAGTTAATTTCTATCGAATTAAGAGTTCGGTACTCTTCCCTGCTCTCCCATCACTTTTTAAAGTTGTGAAGATTCAGTATTTGCTCTTCTGTTTATTTTACTTATAGATGAAGCCAATATTTTGCATTTTCTTTAGTCATTAGTAGAAAATATGGCCATAGCTTATTTTGTAATACAACAACTATTGCTTACCCTGTGTTTTGTTTGAGTATTTGGTAATGTAGTGGTTTTTTAAAATAATAATACAAAGTCCATTATTTACCCTGATTTAAATCACTAAAGCATGAGTTACCAAATTCCAGATAAAATGCATGTTCATGAAGCATTTTCCGTATCATTGTCAAAAAGATATAAACGATAGGGTTGTTCTAGAAAGAGATTAGCAGCATCACTCGGTCAAGGATTTCACGCTGCTTAGTCAAGTGACATGAAGTTTGCCATGCATATCTGATTAATCCCATTACAAAACTAGTGACACTTTTCTTTATTAGAGTCACCCACCTTACTGTTTTCATAGGACCTTGGCCTCAGAATGGCAGGAAACAACATCAACTTTGAGTCTTTGTCATCAAGAAACAAGATAGCTCCTAGGACCACAAGTTGCCTGTCCCTGTTGTAATGGAGAGCTTGTGGATAGTGGTCGTCACACTGCCCAATTGTTGCAGATATGCATTTATTATCTACTGCTGCTTTTTTTCTGCTTCTGAGACAGAATTCCCTCTTTGTGGTATCCTCTCTCTCTCTCTATCCTTCCCTGTGTCTCTTCTACTCCACTCTATGGAAGTCTTTCTGAACTTCTATTCATCATCACCACATTACATTCGCTCTTCCCTCTCCTGTACTCTTCCACACAAGTGGAATCATAATCACCTTTCCTCTCTTCCTTTTTTCTTCTACCATTATAGTTCTTCAGTTTTTTCTAAGAAAGGTATGGCTATGCCCTAATACCAGGGGTGAAATTCAGCAGGTTCTTTCATGGTTTGGAGAAGCAGGTAGCGGAAATTTTGAGTAGTTTGGCGAACGGGCAAATACCATCTCAGCTGGCTCCAGAGTGGGGCGGGAATGGGGATTTTGCAGTATCCTTCCCCTGTCACGTCCACCAAGCAGAACTGGTAGTAAAAGAAATTGAATTTCACCACTGCCTAATACTGACAAAAGTAAGCTGAGAATATAGAGAACATGGGAAGGCCCCCGCCTTCTCATGGAAGGGGGGGACTTCCTAAAGAAGACCCTGAAGAGAAAATGTGATTGGCCATGTGGTCACATAAACTCTAAAATTTCACAGCGCACACCATTCCCCAACCGCCCCCCCCAAAAAAATATGTCCAAGTCTTTAAAAAGTATTCCTTTTAGTCATGCTCAACTCTTGATGACTTCAAAGACATGTCCACATAGTTTTCTCATCAACAATAAAACTGTCAAGGGTCAATAATTTTAATCTTTCAGGGTAGTTTTGTTTTTCAAGTACTTTCTCAGTCTAGCTACCATCTTCATGTTCCCTGGAGATTGCTAACAATTTCTAATCAGGCCAGACCCTATTTTGCTTGCCCACCTAGCGAAGGGTAGCCAAATGATACCTACTCATGAGATGAGCTGCACATAAATTTAACAATAATAATAACCATGTTAACATTTTGATTTATTATAAATAGATTGCAATGGGACATTTGAGAGCAATAAAGAGTTGTAAAAAGGAAAGTAGGGATGGGTAGGAGGGACGTTATATGTTGCAGACATTCCACCAAGCTAAACACTTGGACATAAGTACATATATGGATAGCAACATGCATTTAGGAAAAAATAGAAGAACAAGCTTGATCGATCTTATAAGGTTATTAATTCTGGCAACAGGCATTTACAAAGCCATTACTTCAGCCAGCTAATAGTGTTGCACAGTAACAGCCTAGCCCTATGCTGATGCCTTCAGAATCATCTCACAGCATTCAGTGGGGCTCTCCTCCAAGTAAATTGTGCCCCCAAGTAAATTGTGTCTCCAAATTAGGGTTCCGTCTGATAACTTTTCAGGAACTCTTAATGGATATCACATAGAGACTAGAGAACTTACTTCTGCATGTTGGACAACAGTCCTGCTTACACACACACACAAAAACGGTAGCCTTTTGATCCTGTGCCCTTTTCTTTGTATAATATTCACTGATACAGCCAAGTTAGCAATTATCCTGGGGAGGGAGTGGCTTCCCTTGGCAATACTATCATAGATTTGTAGAAAAGTGCAATATATTATAATAAAAAGTAATAAAATGACCAGCTGTAACTGTATTTGTCTAAGCAGCTCTAGTTCAGACTTTTATTTTAGAAGGAATAAGGGTGTGTGTGAGATGTGCTAAGCGCTATATGTCTGTCCAGAAGTAATGTTTTGTTTGCTTACTGTGTCTCCAGTCACCTGCAAGGACCTTTTTAAGAAGGACAAAAGGATCAGTTGCTTCTGGCATCACACAACCCCTTTTGGGGGTTTCCATCCGAAGTTTGCTCTCTTGGTCATTCTGGACCTCAGAACTCTCTCGGCTTCTTAGGTCATTCCTTGGGATGAGGGGAAGAAATTAAATGGTGTGAGAAATGGGGGAGGGGTGGCACTGTGTTCCCCTGAACTTCAGAGCTGTGCCCTGGACTTTGGTTTCCAGATCCAGTTCTAGGTGCTTTTTCAAGAGACAACTGGACTTTCTGGTCTTTCTTTGAAGACGTTTTGCTTCTCATCCAAGGAGCGTCTTCTTCAGCTCTGAAGCTTTTTGGATAAGAAGTGAAACATTTCAAGGAAAAACCCAAAAGTCCAGTTGCCTCTTGGAAAACAAAACGCACCCTTGGGACAACCATGACCTGGATGACTGAGGATCTCCAAAGACACTTGATTGCAAGCCAAACAAGAAGATACTACTCCGTGTAGATTTTCCCCACATTTTAAATTGCCAATATTTGCAGTAGCTAAATGGTTTTCCCCTCTCCTCTCTCCCCACCCATTTCTTAAGGCTGTAAATCACAAGGAGAACGTTTGTATTAGGTTTCTTCTAAACAGTTATCTCATAAATTGATCCCTTGGCTTTTGGATACAGTCACAAGCCTATTAGAGGCACCTTCGGGACAACCATGACCTGGATGACTGAGAATCTCCATGTAGACCTTCAGCTCTTGACTAGTTTCCATAGGATTCATCTCAAGGCATCCGCCAAAGTGGCCCTCCGCAGTTTGCTTGCAGGGTAGCCCCGGGGTGCGTTACCGCGCTTTCTCCGGTTGCCTTGGAGCTGCGGCAGCAGAGCAAATATAGGGAGCCTCGGGGCGAGTTCCGGAGCAGACGCTGCCCACTTCCAAGGGCGAGAAGGGAGCGCGCGGGTCGCGTGCGTCTGGCGTTGTAGCCACTCCGAGATTCCAGCCTCTGCTTTTCCCGCTTCTCTTCGGCGTGGCCGAGCGGGGGCTAGTTATCCCATATGCCTCGGCCGCAGGAACGCCAAAGCACTTGGTGCTCAGCGTGCATTTTCCTACCCTTCCACACCCCTACCCCCGCCTCCTCTGGATCGGAGCAAAAGCCAAAACCAAAGGAAATTGCTACGAGGGGCTTGGACTGGCGGTGGCCAAGGCGCCTCACGGAACGCGCCGGAGTGAGGCACAAACGCCCCAGGCTCGCCCGCCGCCTGCCGCCTTCTTCTGTTTCCGAAGCCGCAGAGAAAGGCGGCTTTTGAGGCCAGCTTAGTTCAGAACTATTAGAAAACGATTATCACCCACTCGGCGCCCTGAGGCCAAATCCCGCTGCTGGCGATTTGCGCGCGCGCGCGCGTTGTGGCATCTCTGGACACGCGCCTTCCCCGCTCGCCGGCATTTTTTCTTTTTTTTAAACCTCACGAACAGCGACAGGTGTAGGAACTCAGCTGCCCCTTTCTTCCCACCCGACACTCCCCTTCCCGTGCCACATTCACACACACACGTTAAATGACTCGTGTCGGCAAGCCTGCTCGGAAACGGCCTCCTTAACTAACCTAACATTAGCGGAGCGATTCTTTCTGAGAGAGAAAAACTTCTGCACCCTTTGTGTCCACTTGGCCCCTTCTCTCCTTCTTCCCCCCCCCCTCCCTCCCGTTTGCTTTCCCGCCCCCGCCCCCCCGCCCCCGTTCCAACGCGGGCCTGAAAGAGGAGGAAAAAAGAAAAGAAAAAGGAACGAAAGGCCAAACACCCAAGCTCGGCTGCTTTGCCCATTGGTTGCCAGCACGCGCCAAGGCCCGCGGGCTCCAATGGCTGAGTCGACACGCGACTGGCGCGAGGTGGGTGGGAGACGGAGGGTGGGGCGCCGAGGAGGTGTGTGTGGGTGTGTGGAGGAGGTGGCAAGGGTGGGGGACCCTGGCGCGTGCCGCTTTTTAAAGGGGCGCAGCGCCCTTCGCAACCGGAGACGCCTGGTAGTGTGCGGGCCGTGTGCCTGAGGGCAGACACTTATATGTCCTGTGAGATTTCCGGCTTTGTAAAGGCGCCCGCCGGGGAAGAAACGGGTCTTAGCGGCGGCGGAGGAAGAAGGAGGAAGAGAAGAAGGGGGTCGTGAAAGGGCGCGCGGGAACGAAAGTGTCAGGAGCGGTGACTACAGCGGCACTTCTTTGCGCCCCTCATCGCCACCACCCCCGACCTCCCCCCCCCCCGGCAGCGATGAGCCACCTGCGCGCGCCGAGTGCACCCAACGCCTGGGTCGGCAGCGGCAGGGATTTGGGGCCGCCGCCGCCGCAGCTGGAAGGCCACCTCCTCTTGGGAGAAGAGGCGGCGGCGTCAAGCCGTGGCGGCGCCTTCCCTGCCCCCTGGTTAGGCATTTGCTGCCCGGGCCGCCTCTCCTCATCGCCCAGGTATCTGCTTTCGGGTACACCTGAGGGAGATGAAGAGGAGGAAGAGGAAGAAGAAGAAGACGACGAAGAAGAGGAGGAAGAGGAGGAGCTCCTGAGGGCCGGTGGCCCCGAGCGCGCGAGCGGACGGAGTTCGAATGGTTCCTCCGGGAAGCAGCTATGCGCGCTTCAGCAATCGCCACAGCCCCGTCACCACCGCCACCCGCAGCCTGGGAGCGGCCCTTGCAAGGCGCCGTTGCCGCCCCCGGCGCGTCTCCGCTCGCCCTGCTCCGCCGTCGTCGGAGGCGGCGCCCTTCTCCGCCCGGGCTCCCAGACGAACGGCGTGCAGCGGCAGAGGCGGCTGGCGGCCAACGCTCGCGAGCGGCGCCGGATGCACGGGCTGAACCACGCTTTCGACCAGCTGCGCAACGTCATCCCCTCCTTTAACAACGACAAGAAGCTCTCCAAGTACGAGACGCTGCAGATGGCGCAGATCTACATCAGCGCCTTAGCCGAGCTCCTGCACAGCCCGCTGCCGCCCGAGAGCGCCCCCTGCGGCAAGGGCCCTTCCCTTCCGCCCGCCGCTCAGACTTACGAGCGCTCGCCTTGTACCCCTCCGGGAGGGGGCGCGCTGCAGCCCCGGGCCCATGTTGCGGGCCCCGGCAGGACGCGTTTTCCCCTGGAATCGCCGGCGGGGACAGGAGGGGGCTACGCCTTGCAGCCAGACCCGTTGCATTTCCCTTCTTTCACGGACGGCGCCCTCCTGGGGCAAAAGGTCCCCTCGCCGGGCCAGCCGCCTGGCCAGCAGCCCCCCGAGCGGAGAAAAACCTCGCCTCCAGCCCACCGCAGCGACGGGGAGTTCTCGCCTCGATCGCATTACAGTGACTCGGATGAGGCCAGCTAAGGCGCGCGCGCCGTTGCACAGAAGGGACCAAGCAGGCGGCGTCGGCTGCGCTCCAGATCTACGCTTAGCTGGACCCGATGGGGAACGGGGAATGGCTGGGTAGACGGGCTTGTTCAAAAGATAATGTCTGGGCGTTTAGAAGGCAGCAAGACCATGGCCAAAGGTAGATCAGTCCCATCAGCTTTTGAAAAAGGGAGAGGCTGCGAACGACGCAGTTTGGGGGATTGTCTGGGCGAGACTCCGTTCGCTCCGACGCGGTTTCTCTTATCTAGAAGTAAGCGTTTATACTGGGCGGTTTTAGAAAGGTAGTGAAAGCTGATTGAGTCTCATGTAAAGATTTGTCCGAGATCGTTTCGGAAGCGAAGCCCTTTATTGCAGCGGAACCTTCCTCCCAAATAATCGTTCTTAGCGATTTTTTTCCTTTTAGATTTTTAGAAGTTGAATCGAAAATCATCTCCTCTTGTTCCCTTTTGTTTTATTGTTTAAATCTGCACGAACTCCCCTTCTAGAATCAATTCGTTTACATATCAAAGACAGTAAAAACGGATTCGGGAATGGAGGCTCCGGAGATCCAGTCGAAATTAAGAACTGGTGTTTTGTTTTGTTTTTAAAGATCATAGCTATGGCCAGACTTTCTTAAAAATAAGTTCTCAAACAATGGACTTCATCTTAAGAGTAGTTCTTCAACCGACTAAAACCAACGCACACTACGTCTGCACAAGACGGCTTAGCGTGCCTTTGTCTCAAGCCAAGTTATGATATGTCTGGAGTTTTAACGAACATCGTTTCGGAGGTTGTGTGAACACAGTATTTGAAAAACGACCTCGGAGTGAGCAGGAGGGAGGGGGAGAGGGAGAGGGAGGAGGAGACCGAGAGAAAGAGGCTCTTGGTGACGGGTCTCTGCGATTGGCTAGAAGCATTTTGCCACTGACTACTTTCCAGGGAGAAGAGAGCGAAACTAGCCCAAAGCCACTAAAAGGAAGGTCCAGAACTCAGATTTTCCTACTCTCAATATATACCATATAAAATTTGTAGCCCACTGGTGCTGTAAATATTTTTTCAATGACTCGTGGTGTCTTAGAATCATGATATCTCCCAATTTTCTGTTGGAGAATTCCATACCAACAAGGTCATGATAATTGGGCTTAAGCCATGTTAAAAATCCACTCCAAATAAGCAGACGTTCAAAAAAAATTAAAAGTTAATTGACCTCAATCCAAGGGTTTGTGGCCCTGGAGGAAAACTCTCGTGATACCGGTGTGACTGATTCCACTACGTTTTGTTCCCAGCGTTCCTCCACTTGAAGGCTGCCGTGACAAGCAGTCCCGATCAGCCTCAACCTTGGCAACTTGAAGATGTCCGGACTTCAATTCCTAGAATTCCCCAGCCAGCGAATGCTGGCTGGGGAATTCTGGGAGTTGAAGTCCGGACATCTTCAAGTTGCCAAGGTTCAGAAACACTGCTCTATGGAGATAATAGATTTAAGAAAGATTGCAAGTTGACTGGGGGATCTGTCGATTTCCATATGGCCATATCAACTTCTATGGGTTGGACCCTGCCTCCTGCTCAGTCTATAACCCAGGGCTTGGTCTGTGTTTCTTATTGCTTTGTTTACTCTCGAGGAAAACTGCCTGATCTCCAAACTCCGCTTATTCACCCGTTTCATCCGGAAAGGCGCCTCCCTGGGGCTCTGGCCCTTTTCTTTTTTAAGACTTTCGACTCAATGTGGATCAGGCTGGAATTCCTTTGGCAAGGACAGCTCCTTCTGAGATAGTTGGCGCTTCCTCCTGTTGATCGGCTCTTCCTCTATCCACCCCGCTGGTCCACAGAGCCGAAAGACATCTGGCAATGAAAGGGAGAATCGCTTTCCTTGGTGGGGAGGGGAGGAAGCGGAGGGAGGCGTCTCAGGCCAAATTCAGACTGGAAATATTACAAGTGGGTGAAGGGTGATTGCTCTTTATTTTATTTTTTAAAAATGTATGGCTTTAGTCCTTTGAAGTAAATAGACGGGAAGGGAAAGTTTCTTCCAAACCGAAGATTGGCTGGTAGGCGGGGTTTGTCTGGAGCACTTTAGAAGCCGCCTGGGGTGGGGATTGAAAGGGAGCGCAGCTCCCCAGAGAAAACGATTAATTCACTGCCAATTGGATTAGAGCAACGTTCAACTCATCCATGTTTATAACGATCCCGATTAATCTCATTTGCGAACCCACCAAACAGCGGGCGGGCGGGCGCGAGAGCGAAAATGATCGGGCTTCATTGTTGTGCCCGGTTTTTAACACCTATTTGTTGGGGTTGTTTTTGTTAAGCTTTAGAATCCTTGACATTTCTTGATTTCTGAGTGTCATGCAAGTCCTTTTCATCATCATCATCATCATCATCATCCTCTTTCTGTACTATTATTATTACAAAAAAACCCACATTAGCAAAAGCCGGTTGCCATGGATTTTGTTTTTTTTTTTGACAGAGAGAGGAAAAGAGATCAAATTAAAAAGAAAAACAAGATTTCAATATGATTTGTCTTGCTCTGTTTCTTTATCTATATATAGGATAACACACACCTACACGTCATCAATTCCCAATGCATCTGCAGGGCGTCAAGTTGGCAAAGGCTAATATGATGAAAGTGAGATATGAGTATCCTGTGCATATTTCTGAAATAAGTGGTGGTGTGCTCATTAAACTAGTTTTGGTTTGCAGCTTTGTTTCCTTGTAAATCCAACAGTATGTTCAATGGGGTACTAATAGTTATGTGAGTAAGAGATACAGAATGCGCACCCCTCTGTTTAATAATAATTATGGTGCAGGAGAAGACTCCTGTGAGTCCCTTGGACTGCAAGGCTATCAATCTGGTCAGTCCTAGAGGGGATCAACCCTGACTGCTTTTTAGAAGGCCAGATCCTGAAGATGAAACTCAAAGACTTTGGCCACCTAATGAGAAGGAAGGACTCACTGGAGAAGAGCCTAATGCTAGGAAAGATTAAGGGCAAAAGAAGAAGGGGACGACAGAAATGAGATGGCTGGATGGAGTCACTGAAGCAATTGGGGTGAGTTTAAATTGACTCCAGAGGATGGTAGAGGACAGGAAGGCCTGGAGGAACGTTGTCCATGGGGTCGCGATGAGTCGGACACAACTTCACAACTAACAAAAACTCTATAGCACAGTTGACACTGACACTGGATGAGCCCTGGAAAGGCTTCTAATTCTTTCTTGCCATCCCAGCCCATCCTCCATGTTGCTGCACGGGGCAACTAAGTTTGAAATAGGAATAGAAAAGAACTTCCACCCACCACAAAGCACTTCATGCAAGCAGAGAGGTTGGGTCTATTATCTCCTGCTAAGCCAGTATTCCTTGAAGTTTCCAGGGTTGAAATACTCTGGGATAAACCAAGGGTCTTGGGTGACTCTAGTCATTGTGTTGGCTGTGGTCAACCACGGTTTTGCAATCCATAATCTTAATGATGCTAATCCTCAGATTTCATTGGTTCTCATGCCAGAGGACAGGAAACCTGTCCTGGCAGCATGTTCCACCATCTCCAAACAGTTGGGTTTTGAATGCATGACCTGACATTTATAGGAGAAATCATATCTTGACACCCCGATTACTGAAATGGCTCTGACTGGAGCAAGATCGGCTGTTTAAAAAAAAAAGAATTTCATCTAGACTCTAGAACAGAGGTTCCCAGTCTTTTTTTGAACATGGCCCACCTAAGTATCTCTAAAATCCTAATGCTCCCTCCTATGGCATATAATTCTTACTTTACTCAAAAAGTGAACTCTGCTCATGTGGAGGAAGCCTAAAAGGCCATTAACTTGGTTTAAAAAAGGTTCATATTGCCCTCATTAAAAATCAAATTGCTCCCCTTTGGGGCGTTGGCCTCCTGTTGGGAACCACTGATCTAGAAAGAGTGCAGAGAAGAGCCACAAAGATGATTAGGGGACTGGAGGCTAAAACATATGAGGAACGGTTGCAGGAACTGGATATGTCTAGTTTTATGAAAAGAAGGACCAGGGGAAACAGTGTTCCAATATCTCAGGGGTTGCCTCAAAGAAGAGGGAGTCAACGTATTCTCCAAAGCACCCAAGGGTAGAGCAAGAAGCAATGGAAACTAATCAAGGAGAGAAGCAACCTAGAACTTTTTGACAGTTAGAACAATTAAGCAGTGGAACAACTTGCTTTCAGAAGTTGTGAATGCTCCAACACTGGACGTTTTTAAGAAGATGGACAACCATTTGTCTGAAGTGGTGTAGGGTTTCCTGCCTAAGCAGGGGGTTGGACTAGAAAACCTCCAAGGTCCCTTCCAACTCTGTTATTCTATTCTATTCATCTGAGACAACAGAAAATTAAGTGACTGAGCAATAACTTTGTAGGAAGATCTCTGGCTTCAGATGAGTATTCCAAACAAATCTAAGAGGCATCAGAGGTGGAGGGGATCAAATTACATGTAGTCCTTGATTCTGGTTCATTTGGTTCATTTAGTGACGGTTTGAAATTACAACAGCACCAAAAAAAAGTGACTTTTGACCATTTTTCACATTTGCATGATCCCCATGAACAAGTAATGAAAATTCAGATGTGTGGCATGTTTATGACAATTGCTGTGTCCTGGGGTCATGCAACCTTCTGACAAGCAAAGTCAATCGGGAAGCCAGATTTACTCAACAACTATGTCACCAATTTAACAACTGCGGTCATTCACTTAACAACTGGCAGGAAAGGTTGTAAAATGGGGTAAAACTCACTTAACAGCCGTCTCACACTTAGCAACAGAAATTTTAGACTCAGTTGTTCCTGGTAAGTCAAGAACAACTTCTACTTCAGAAAGCAGAATATTTGCCCTGTCTTCCCAGTTCCAATATAACAGCATTTATTTCTTCAAGAAACAATAAATGCTATAAATGCCATCTCCTCCATCCATTAATTTACTTATGTTAAGTAGCAGATTAGTTACTTAAGAGTCATAGACTAAAACCAAATTTATTCCTGTAATAATTTATGGAAAGACTCAATGTGGGTATCACAAGGCAAGCCTTATTCTAGGAAGGGAGTTTAGGTCTGAAACATTCCAGGAAGGAGAAAGGAGGAGGAGGAGAAGGAGGAGGAGGAGGAGGATGGAGAGACCACATTTCTCTGATCACTGTCTATCTACAATGAAACACTGAGCAAAGAGAAGTGATTGTCATTTTAGCCAACCAATTAACTCAGTCAACTCACTTACTTCACAAACTTTATTTTTTTTCCTCTGTCCCATCTGCAGGATAGAGAATAGCTTGACCTAGCAAGGTTATATTCCATTAGGAATAAACTAGTTACTCTAAAAGGCAACAACAGCAAAAAGGTCTGTGGTACCTTAACACTGAACTTAATTATCTTTAACTTCAAGATAACTTCAAGCCTTGGGGCTCTTCCAGTTTAATCCACCTTCGATTTTATAATCAAGCTTTTTTTTTTTTAATAAATCCTAATGTGGAGCCAGAATTCGAAAGAGAAATCCAATGATCGCAGTAAACGCAATGACGGATCAGATTTCATCTGTTTTGCCATTTCTGGATCGAAACGACTTCTCTCTGTCTCTGTCTCTCTGTCTCTGTCTCTGTCTCTCTCTCTCTCTCTCTGTGTGTGTGTGTGTGTGTGTGTGTGTGTGTGTGTGTGTGTGTGTGAGAGAGAGAGAGAGAGAGAGAGAGAGAGAGAGAGAGATGTGAGCCAAACTTTTAAGGTTCATCTTTCCAATACAAATTAATCAGTTGTATCCCCAAAGTTTACTAGAAGAATGTCTAACTCTGGTTCCTTTGATATGCATACGTGAGATCCTGTGTGTGTGTGTGTGTGTGTGTGTGTGTGTGTGTGTGTGTGTGTGTGTGTGTGTGTGTGTGTCTTTCTCTCCTTATACTCGTATGAGAAGGACGTCGGTTATTTGGTTGGGGGGAATTGCAACCGCCTGTCTCTCCACCCTTTTTACCTAATCGGGGTAAAGTTTGACTCTGGGTGCCCGGTGTGTGTGTGTGTGTGTGTGTGTGTGTGTGTGTGTGTGTGTGTGTGTGTGTGTGTGTGTGTGTGTGTGTGTGTTGCAGGGCTGGAAACTGATTCTCAAGTACTGACAAACCAGGGCGACCACCGTCTGCGTTGCCGCGATGTCCCGTTCTCTCAGCTCAATCCCATTTTTCCCGCATCCCCAAGTCCAGGCGCGCCTCGTGTGAACGCACATCGCGGGTCCTTTTGCTTTCTGCCGGCACACCCGATGCCTCTGTCCCCTTTTGGCTTCTCCTCCCTCAACCCTCTGCAATGCAGCCGGTTGGGAAGGCAGCCCTCTGCGGCCGATGGCTCGAGCCCCCCCCCCCCCCCCCACTCCACACCCGGGAATCAAGAGAGGCGTTTCTGGAAGCTGCCCGCCTGCCTGGTCCTGCGAGGAAGCGGCGGCGGGAGGCGCTGGGAAAGGCAAGGCAGCAGGTGCGGCCGAGGGTCGCTTTTCCCTGGCCTTTTGATAACCTTTGGCGCCGGCCGCGGCCGGGTTCGGCGGGCCAGAGATAAACCAGCGGTCCCTGGTCGTGTCACTTGAGCCTCCCGGTCTCTCTCTCCAGCCCGGCCCGGCCTCCAGCCACCCAGCCCGTCTGGCCCGGGCTTTTGCTGACCTAGCTGGTGGCACCGCGGCCGGGTCCCTTCCTTGCAGAGGTGAAAAGTTCAGCAGGGCGGGCGCCGCAGCTTGCGCGCTCCTTTCTTCCGCAGGTTGCGCGCTTGCTTATTTATTTCTTCGTTTGCTTGCTTGCTTGTTCCTCATTCATTCATTCATTCATTCATTCAGCTATTTATTTAGCTATTTCCTTATTTATTTTATTCATTCATTCAGCTATTAATTCAGCTATTTATTTAGCTATTTTCTTATTCATTCATTCAGCTATTTATTTAGCTATTTTCTTATTCATTCATTCATTCATCCATCCATCCATTCATCCAGCTATTCAGCTATTTATTTAGCTATTTAGCTACTTGTTTAGCTATTCGTTCCTCAGCTATTTATTTAGCTATTTATTTATTTAGTCAAACATGTACGAGATAACAAGTCTAAGTATAAACATGGACATGAACATGAACATAGGAAATGGGGACGAATAAATTGGGACAATAGGGCAGCGACGTAGGCAGGCTGGTGCGCTTATGCACGCTCCCTTTACGAACCTTTTAGGAATGGGGTGAGCTTGACAGTTTAAGATTAGAGTTAGGGGGCGGGGTGTGTGTGAGGATGTAAGAACAGAGTCCTGTAGCCCTTTCCAGGCATTGACCGCTCTGTTGCTGAAGTCGTATTTTCTGCAATCGAGTTTTTTCCCCCTCTCCATTTAATCTAATCTGTGCGGTGCCGGGTGGGAAAGTTCGGTGCCACCCCGTCTCTAAGCCTGCTCAGTTCAACCCAGTCCATCTTGGCTCAAATTGGAAGCCTTCTGGCCGTCAGGGACACTAGAACAGGGGCCTCCAACCTTTGCAACTTTAAGTCTGAAGGACTTCAGCTCCCAGAATTCTCCCGCCAGCTTTGCTGGCTGGAGAATTCTGGGAGCTGAAGTCCTTCAGACTTAAAGTTGCAAAGGTTGGAGACCCTGCAGTAGAAAACTCCCGTGCAGCCTACCCGGTTAAGTTTTCCTCCCTCAAGAGATCAGTGGGCTTTCGCATCCACCCATAAGGATCCACTGTGCCATCCTGGAATCTCCTCTAGCGCGCATCAGGCATGACCACTGGAAGCCAGGAGGGTTTGAATACTGGTCGTCTGAAGGGCAAACGGTTGGAAAAGTACAGGTAGTCCCAGGTAGTTTTAGTGGTCCCTCAGATCCGAAAGGTTGGTGACCCCATCTTTGGATTGCAACAGTAGATTTAAGCCCCTATCTTCTTAGCAGAACTTCTCCCATTCAAGTTAATTCCAGTCGGAGTCAAGAAACCATGCCCTCCCCGGCCTAGAGTGGCATCTTTAGGCACCCTGAACTTGGAGGAAGACCGCAGTTTAGAGACTTCGTTCGCACGCGCTGTTTCCGCGGCTAGGAGAGAGGGAGGGAGGGAGGGAGGGAGAGAGAGAGAGAGACCTGCGGCTTTGACATCGCAGGGAAGGAGCGAGTTCCGCGCTCGTGTGTGTCCGGGTTTGCTCTGGAAGGCGGTCCTTTGGGTTAAACCTATGAAGGAGATGGGCCAGCCAGCCAACTTTGCAGAACTGGTGTAAAATAAGGTTGGAAGTGGGACACGGTGGCTCAGTGTCTAAGGCGCTGAGCTTGTCAGCTTGTCCATCAGAAAGGTTGGCAGTTCTAATCCCTAGCACCCAGTAATGGAGTGAGCGCTTGTGACTTGCTTCTGCCAACCTAGCCATTAGAAAACAGGTAAAAATGCAAGTAGAAAAAAATAGGAACCAGCTTTGGTGGGAAGGTAACAGCGTTCAGTGGGCCTTTAGTCACGCCGGCCACATGACCACAGAGACGTCTTTGGATAGCGCTGGTTCTTCGGTTTTGAAACGGATGAGCACCGCCCCCTAGAGTCGGGAACGCCTCGCACATATATGCCAGGGAAACCTTTACCTTTAAGGTTGGAAGAAGGGGGTGCTCCCTCCCTCCTTCCTTCCTGCTCTCCTCTTTCCCTCCAGCACCCCGCAGGGTAACCCAGAGGAAATAAATAATAGGGCAGGAATAAAACGGTTTTTAAACCCAAGTCAGTGGCCAAATGCTGAGTGCGGGAGGGGAGGAGGGAGAAAGATCGCGCGCTTAATTAAAACCCCAAATTCAGAGGGCACCGTTCGCCTTCGCCTAAAGACGGCTTGTCAACCTCAAACCCCCCCGCCCCCCCCGCCCCCCACGTCCCCTCTGGCTCCCCCACCCATTAACAAGCTGCACCGCGGAGCTGCAGGTTGCTTTCATCTCATTAATATTTTGGAAACGTGAATATTGAGCGTTCGGAGGCCGCTCATTCGCCATATGCCGGGCCACTCCTGCATAAGGGTGGCTGGTTCTTTTCTCTCTATTATTAGCAATTAGCTTCTACCTTCCCCAAAGCCAGCGCCAAGTATCCAAGAGACTGGGAGGCGCAGGAATCGGGGCGTCGTGTGTGTGTGTGTGTGTGTGTGCGTGTGTGCGTGTGTGTGTGTGTGTGCGCGCCTTGTTTGGCAGCCCAAACAAAAGCCTTGGGCCCGGGGTGGCTTTTCAGAAGTGCCTCCAAACCGCATCAGCTGGGAAGCAGCCGCATCCCTTGGAATCAATGGGACGGGACCCTGGGGGGTGGGTGGGGGGGAGGAGGGGGGAGGGAGAGGAGAAAGCGGGGGAGGGGGGGAGTGATAAAAGGTACAGCAACCATTTGGCCCCCGAGTCTTGAACTTTAGCTGTTAAGAGAATATTCCTGATCGCACGATGGGGGGGGGGGGGAACAAAACAAGCCACAGTGGTTTCCAAAAAAGCGTTTGGAGCGCCGGGAAAGCCTGACTCCCCGCAAACTCCCAGGTGTTTTAAATGCGGGTGTTTTTTATGTATTTATTTTGAGAGAGAGAGAGAGAGAATGAGACCCACCAGTGTCTGGGTTCCCGCAGCACGCAGAGCCATTATATTGTATTCTCGAGTGTCTTGTATGAAACTAGCCGTTGGGTTTGTACACCTTTTGTTTTTAAAGTTAGTTAGGTAGCTTGCATGTCTCCCGCTCCCCTGGATGGTTTTTACAGGACCAGCCATAGTTGGGAAAACGCACCATTAAAACAGGGAAACGCAAGCAGCAAAGATTAAAAACGTTAGATCGGTCGAAGGTCTGGGTAAACGTATGGCTTCGCTTTCCGAAGGAATGTTTAATTCGATAAACTATAGTGAAGCGAAGAGTGGCTTAGCCCTTGTGGGAGCACGGTCTTCGTAATGGCACGGTTTAAGGGAGGACAGCAACGAAAACCCAAGTTCGAGTCCCAGGTTTCAGCACGAACCTCACTGAGTGGAGCGTTATCACTCGGCCCAACCTACCTCACAGGGTTGTTGTGAAGGTAAAATGATAGGAGGTGTCCTGATAGAAGAAAGAAGGAATGCAGATAGATAGGTAGGTAGGTAGGTAGGTAGGTAGGTAGGTAGGTAGGTAGGTAGGTAGGTAGGTTGGTAGATTGGTAGATTGGTAGAAGATAGATAGATAGATAGATAGATAGATAGATAGATAGATAGATAGATAGATAGATAGATAGATAGATAGATAGATAGATAGATAGATAGATAGATAGATAGATAGATAGATAGATAGATAGATAGATAGATCAGTACAGGCACCCTCCTTAAATTTGCTTGGCCTGAACTTCCATAACACGCCTGCTCGGGAGCCAGTCTGGGTCAGCTCACTTACTTTAATTTTGGGTAATTCGACATCCGTGCAATCGAATGCACTAGGAAACGAAATCCGACAGTGCACGTTAGGATGGGGCACAAGGGCGTATTGACGCGCGCGTTTTATCCTTTTGTGAGCAAGTTTACAAACGTTGCCCGATTATTTCACGTGGCGGTTGTTTAAATTGGCGTCTCACTTTCCAGCCGACGAAGCCAACCGTGTTTAGGGAGGCGTCAACATTTGGCCGAGCGGAACTTAATCCACTGGAGTGTGGCCTGAGCCGGGGCAGCCCTTATTTGTGGGAAATACAGGCTGCTCTTATCGATCCGATTTCTAGACGAGGGAGAAGCTTGTGGGAGGTTGGGCGGCTGTGAATGGGATCTTCGTTGGTGGGGAGTTGATCGAGAAATACTGAATTCTTTCAAGGGTTTTTTCCCCCACCTATTCATTCAGCCCTTGATTCTGGATCAACCACTAAATTGATTACACGCGAGGGGAAAAATATTTCCATTTCATTCTATTGCAGTTTAAATCTTTAAAACAGACCAAGGCTTACAATGATAATCCAACAGGAGAACTTGAATTAAAATTACTTCTGGCTAGCAAATTGAAGCGATTTCATTGTGTTTAGGAATGGACACGGAGTATTTAAACCACCAGTGATACCAATAAAAGAGAATATTTGTGGTTGTTGAAATGAGGATCCTTGGTGGTCCTTGAACTTGGTTGTTTTCTTGTAGATGTCCCATTACCCAAAGTTGGTAACATCATCAATACTGATAATGTTGCCTAGTTTTGCAATGGAATATCTGGAGGGGTGGGGGGGGAACCAAGCTCCGGGAGCACCAAGGACCTCTCAGACCACCAGGGAATGTAATATTAGGGCTTACACAAAGCATTAACTTAGTTGTTGTTTTTTTAAATCATGATTTATCAGAAAAAACCACAGACACATCCCCAGTCAAATCCAACCAAACTTTATTGAAGATATTTGAATGTGGCCATTTTGGCTCGTGATTCATGCATTGTTGTATCAACAGACAGGGATCTGACCCATTGCCTTCTTCAATAAAATGCAGTTAAACCGTGCCTTAATTTACTTCTACAAACCACTTTAGACACGCTAAGGGGTTAATCAGCTGTGTATTGAAGCAACCTAGGCACCTGTCTTGGTTTGAAGGCCAACCCCTTGTTGTACATGTAGGCATGAATCATTAATTCTATAATCCTTGCCTCCAACGATAGTGGTAAATTATAATCCTGATCCTATATGGCACCACTCAAGTCTATGCGGTTTATTTTCTTAGATATACAAGCCTTAAGTTATTTCCAAGAGCTGTGGAGTTCTTGGTTCTCTCTGAGCTTGGTTGTTTTCATGCAGACATTTCATTACCTGACTAGCTACCATAATATCTTGAGTGCTAGAAGAGACTTTGCTCTTTTTCATTTGCTTTTTTAGAGTAGCTTGCCCTGTCAATGTTGGTGTGCTTTCTTCCTGGTAGTCCTTGATTAGGGTATTGTTTATTATTGACTTGTTTGAATTGGTAGTTCCTTGATTAGGGTATTACTCCTGGTGTAAATTATGATGTTAATCTCTGCTTATCTGGGTGTTGACTGCTTGCAATGAGGTATTTTTGAGTGGTGTGGAAATGTTATTTATCTCTATGTGCTGGTTGATAGCTGATTTGTCTAAGTGTCAAGCTTTCAGGAATTCCCTAATATTTTTGGATTTGACTTTGGTCTAGCATTCTCACAGTTTCTCAGTCCATTTGTTGTGAAATTAGGAAATTCCCATCATGTGTTCTGACTGCTAGTTCATGGATATGTTCTGCTAGTCTTCTGCCTGTTTGTTTGTCCTACGTAGCATCATATACGGTCCTTAGATTGCATGTTGTAGATGACTCCTGATTTTCTCTTCTTGGGTGTTTGGTTTACTTAAGATGTTTTGGAGGGTTTAATTGGCTTGTGTGTTTTGGGGATCACACGTAGCTGCAATGATCTGTTGGTTGTTTCTGAGATTTTTTTGATGTATGGTTGTTATCTTTTGCATAGCTTGTGTTAATTATGCTCTAGCAGTTTAGCTCAGGGGTCTCCAACCTTTGCAACGTTAAGTCTGAAGGACTTCAGCTCCCAGAATTCTCCAGCCAGCTTTGCTGGTTGGAGAATTCTGGGAGCTGAAGTCCTTCAGACTTAACGTTGCAAAGGTTGGAGACCCCTGGATTAGATGGTCAAAACCTTTTTGATATAGTTGCTATCAAGGCCTAAGCCTCTAGAGGCCTGATTTCAGATACGCCTTTGCAATATATTTTCTAATTCTTTTAACAATGAAAACTTCATTGAATTTAATGGGAAGGAGTGTAGTGTTGAGTAACCACAATTGGCTAGGAAACAAGGAATATCAAGCAACTGCAAATTTACAAGCAGGAATTTGCACATGTTTATGAATATTAGTTTGAGTTCATTGGTATTTGATTTCAGGAATCATTATCTTGTCTGTTTAACTGAAATACCTTTGCATCAATGAGATTTAAGATAAATGTGAAAAATACTTGTCCTAGTTGAGGAAGCACTTAATATTCTTGCCTTTGATAAAAATGAATTTCTAGTAAAAAAAAAAATACTTTTCAGCATTCCTGATGTTTGGATACTATTGAAATTGATTTAATCAACTTATCAGTTCCTTAAAAAAAACCTTTCAGCATTGTGTGATTATGTAGATCTTTGGCTAGTGTTCCACATCTTCCTAAATCATGCTTAGGCTTAACAATGCAGTTCAAATGTGGCTTTTTAACCATGGTTTATTGAATATCCACAATTGCTGAGTTCACCTAACAGGTTTAACCATAAATTATAATCCATATTGGCTAGGTTTTCACATGACATGCCAGTCCCACAAGCTAAAACACACATGTGCATACCAATTACTTTTCTGAGCAGCTAACCAAACTGTCACCTACTGGCTCAATCCTCTTACCCTACAATATTGCAGTACTTACAGCAACAGTTCCTGTTGATGCTGATCTTAATATTTATTATTTCAGGTGATAAAGATTGGCAAAATGAAACAGTTGACATAAGGGGACCTGGGTGTTCTCTGAACTTGCTTTTTTCCCCCTTGCAGACAAATCATTACCCAAGCAAGCTAACTTCATCAGTGTCCCAAAAGTGCTTTTTCAAGAGACAACTGAACTTTCTGATTTTTCTTTGAAGACACTTTGCTTCTAGTCCAAGAAGCTCTGGCTGGATGGTGGGGAATGAATGACTGGAATTTCCCACCATCCAGTCAGAGCTGAAGAAGCTTCTTGGATGAGAAGCTAAAAGACTTCAAAGAAAAACCAGAGAGTCCAGCTGCCTCTTGAGGGGGGGAGGTGGAAGCACCTTTGGATGACTGAGAATCTCCATAGACATTTAATACCATCAGTGCTAGCCTAGGACGGGACCTTTGATGATTTTGCCTAGTTTTCCCCCAAATGCCATCACTCTGCTAAACAACTAAACCCCACAATACTCTGTCATATAATTTACTAAGACTGTATTATTATTATTATTCTCTTCCTTCCTAGTACTTATCTCTTCCCACTTAATGACTATAACCATATTGTTTGTATCTTTAACATTTATATTGTTGTATTTGTTTCCTAGCATGATTTGATTGCTTATTAGTAACCTTGACTATCACAAAGTCTTGTATCTTATGATTCTTGGTGAATGTATTCTATTTTATTTTACTTTCTGTACACCGAGAGCATCTGCACCAAAGACAAATTCCTTTTGTGTCCAATCACACTTGGCCAATAAAGAATTCTGTTCTATTCTAGTTTGGGTAATGAAATGTCTGTAAGAAAAGAAGCAAGCTTAGGGAAGACCGAGAGGGAAAGAGAGAGAGAGAGAGAGAGAGAGACGCTCTATGTCAACCCTGAGATACAAATATTCTCCTTTATTGAAGCAGTCGGTGAACTCCAAACGGGACTTTCCGTCAGCAAACCAGCCTAGGAGCCGAAAAACCCTTCCTTTCTGATAAATAGGATTTTCAGTTAGTTACAGCCGTCCCTGGCGGAAGGATTGCGGTCCCACCACTGACCCTGGGAGGGGAGAGAAGAAAGGGTTAAAAAAAAAAAAGGCCGCCAGCTTCACTTCACCGGGGCGGCCTCAGAGGACAATGGGCAGGTTTCGCGCATTGGCGCGCGCGCGAGCGCGCTCGGCAAGCCGAGTCTCGCGCCTCAGCGGTGGCGGGTTGTTGGGGAGGGGAGGGGGGGGGAGCTTCCTTGCTCAGCCGAGGCCGAGTGTCTGGAGCGGAGCACGCGCCGTCAGCTGGTGAGCGGAGGGGCCATTCAGACAGCCCCCCCACTCCCGGGTGTGGTGGGGGGGGGGAGAGAGAAAGGGAGCTGCGACGGCGGCGCATTGAATGCCCTTCGTCCTCCTCCTCCTCCTCTTCATCATCCCCCGCGGCCCAGCGGAGCACAACAGCCTGCATTAGTCAAGCCCTCCAGGAGCCCCACAGCAGCCAAGCAGAGGCTCGCCGGCGTCCTCCCAGAAAACGGGCAGCACGCGAGGGCACCGGCGGGGCGGCTCTAACGAAGAGGGGGAAGGAGAGACAAAGCAGGCGCGGGTGGGGAGGGGGGGGGGGACGGAAAGAAAGGAAAAAGTTTTCCTTCGCGTCCGAGCGGGGTCGTTGAGTGGCGCTTTTGCTCGTTCTCTTTTCCTTCCAGAGAGGAAGAAGCAGCAGCAGAGGAAAGTGGCGTTCAAATCATGTCTCCCATAGCCTCCTATACCTGCCTGTTGAACGACAGGTGGCCCTTGACTTAACGGTTCACTTAGTGACTGTTGGAAGATACAACGGCCCTGAAAAAGAGAGACTTCTGGCCATGTTTCACACTGACAACATGGCAGCTTTCCCCCACGGTCAGGTGACTTACATTTTGGATGTTGGACAACGGACTCACCTTTATGACGGTTGCAGTGGCCCCGGAGGTGGGGGTGGGTAACGTGATCGCCTTGTGTGACCTTCTGACGATCAGAATCCATGGGGACACCAGATTCCCTTAACAACCATGTTACTTATTTAACAACTGCAGTGATTCGCTTAACAAATGTGGCAAGAAAAGTCATAAAATGGGTCAAAAATTCACAAATGTCTCACTTGGCAACATAACATTTGGGCTCAATTGTGGTCATAAATTGAGGACTGCCTGTATTCTTCCCCTCAGTAGTAGAATTTAGAGACTATTTTGGAGCATGCAGGAAAATATACGCTATTATACAGTAGGTCTAATTTCATGATGCAGTGAACTTGCTGTCCAAGAAAAGGGGAATTTGTGTATGTAGGAAAAAATGAGTCTAATTACCATCATGTCAAGAATACCCATATGTGGAAAAAGTGAAATAATGTGTCACACAAAATGCAATCATCTCTCCGATGCTTGTAACATGGAGCAAATGCTAGTTTTCAGAAAAGCACAAGTTTTTTTTATTCCATCTACCAGTCTGGTTAAATGGGCAACCAATTTGTGTGTAGATCTACACCTGCACACACAAACACATACACACAACCACCGTATAACCCCCAACCTACCTACTGTATTTCTCCCTCTCCCTCCACCTATCTACCTACTGTATTTCTCCCCCTCTCTATCCCTCTACCTTTCTACCTACCTACCTACCTACCTACCTACCTACCTACCATATTTCTCCCTCTATCCCTCTACCTACCTACTGTATTTCTCCCTCTCCCTCTCTATCCCTCTACCTACCTACTGTATTTCTCCTTGAATCTTATGGACAGAGTATTTTATGTCATAAAGGATGACATAATACCTATGGCCCACTGCTCTCTCTGTATTAATCTACCTACCTTTTAAACATTTTTTTACATTTCTGTTGCGTGTACCTGGCACAGGTGTGACATCTACACTATATATATATCATTGGTGCCGTATTTGAAAGGAACGTTGTGTGAAAATGTGGAAGCGATCGGTGCAGTACTTTCGGAGATTAGCAGTTTTGAACAAACTCTTGTTACATTTTTATTTATATTATATATTGAACTTAGCATTCAGTTTGTGGCTCTGAACTGGAAGGAGACTTGGTGAACATGAGCTCCAGTGGTGGGATTCAGGCGGTATGCCCCAGTACGGGCGTACTGGTGCCTGTCCGGTACACTGGGTACCGTTCCTGTGCGGTACTCCAGAGGGCCCACCCATCCGCCTGTCCTTACCTGTATTTGAACTCTTCTGTGCTTCTGTGCACACGCATGGCGCATATGGCACCTGCACGATACTCCGGCGAGCTGCTGGAGTGTTGTGGAGGCGTCGCTGGAGGGTAGGACGCATGTGTATGCTGCACACGTGTGCGCTTGTCCTGTGCACGTTCATGTGGTGGACGCCGAGCCCTGTTGTGCTGTACTGGTTGCACTGGGATCCGGAACCCACTACTGATGAGCTCTTACATGGTTGTTTCTGCTACCTCTTGAGTGAATAAGTCACAATAACTGGCTAAGTACTGTATATTCCAACATCTGTCCAGAATGTGATACCCAGTTTTCATTCTATAACTGACAAAGGAAAATACTTCATATCCAACTACTATGGCTTATTTAGATTAAAATAAATCCTATCTTTTCATACTGTATGAATCCAACCAGAGGCATGATACTGCTGATCCAGAAAGTATGATATCACTGCCAGGATTAATAACTAATAATGACTTACTTGGTGAATTTGTCTAGTTTTCTAAAGAAGCTTCCAAACTGGTGTTCGCCAAATGTATTCCATCAGGGGTGTCAAACTCAAGGCCCAGGGGCTGGATCTGGCCTGCGGGGCCGCCCTGGAAGCAGCAAAGGACTAGCCACGGTGCCTCTGCAAGCAAAATGGAGTAGCCCTCCAGAGCTCTGTTTTCACAGGCGGAGAGCTGCATTCCATTTCCGCTGGCAGAGGGTTACAAGAAGCTGTCACAGCTGAAAACAGAGCTTGGGAGCCCATTTTTGCTGGCAGAGTGCTCAGGTCACCACATATGCCCCCGACACGAGTGACATCGAGCTGGCCACACCTACCTTGGCCACACATCCAAGGTCAAATACAATCTGATGCGGCCCTCAATAAAATCGAGTTTGACACCCCTGTATTAGATGATCATTTTCATAATCTCCATTTTGCACACCCACTGTGGCGGATGGCAAGTATACATTCAGTGTGTCGGGAGAGCATTACATTAAGAGCTGTTCTAGGTCAGTAATCCAGACTATAAAACAAATCGCTCGAGTGTTGTGATGTGTTTTACAGAATTTATGATTTTTGCAAATTATTCTGCACTTTGTCTAGACAACTACAGAGGTCTGGTCATCTTTGGGGTTACAACTATATTCCTTTTCACAGTTTACAAAATTCACATCTTTTCTCCAGTACTTGAATAATGCATTCAAAATGATCATTTTAAAAAAAACGGTTTTTCAATTTCTACTGTTGTGCTCCTGAGATTAATTTGTATTTTTAGTCAAACACACCCTGCTATAAATGTTTTATTGGTGAGTGAACTAGCAGCATTTACTTCTACCTAATAATAATTCGTTAACAACATAGGGGCAGGTGTTTTCAAGGATGTGATGCATCAATATGGTGAACATTTAAACTGATTTAGGAATCATCATAAAAAATGAGAGACAAGGTAAAACAGACCTAATAAAACTGTTGGCTTCACGCTCATTAAGGCACTTGAATTTCTGGTTTGCAGAATTATACCTGGTAGGGCAATAAATGGTATTGCAAACAATGAGATTTAACCGAACGCTACATCTGCACAGGAATTTCATTTTAAAGGCATACAAAATAAATATTCGTAGTCAAGCAAAAACACCAAAGCTCAGTTACAATGGTCTTCTCTAAAGGCTAGATTGGCTCCCATGGCCATGTTATGTCTAAGGCAGCTTTCTCCGTGCAGATGGGGACAATTTCAACTTCCAAAATTACTCAGCCAGCATGGACAGCTTTCCCATGCTATTCATTCGCACATCTAGAGAGTGTGCAATAGAGGATAATGGATCTCAGGATATGGAACTGAATTATAAGAATATATTTACCTCAGAAAATGTAACATAATAGTTGACATAACATAACACCTCACCGCGGGGAGGCGGAACCGGATATTCCTATATGGTTCCGCCCCAGGCTTCTAATGGACCCGGAAAGGTTCCAGAGGGAGCTTGGGCCAATTCCTGTGACCCTGCCCCGCGACTCGACTGAGGACCTAGTGGCCGCATGGTTAAGTGCGGCCGCGGGGGCCTTGGACCGAGTCGCGCCCTTGCGGCCTCTCTTGCGGCGGCGAATCACCCAGGCTCCTTGGTTTACCGAGGAGCTTCGGGGGATGAAACGCCACAAGAGATGCCTAGAGAGCAGATGGAGATCCTCTCGCTCCGAAGCCGACCGAACACTAGTGAGAACCCATATTAGGGCTTACTTAGTGGCGATAAGGGTGGCCAAACGTGAGTATTGTGCCACCCTTATTGCATCCGCAGATAACCACCCTGCCGCCCTGTTTGGGGTGACCCGCTCCCTCCTTCATCAGAGGCCGCGGGAAGCCCCTCTGCAAGGGCGAGCAGAGGAATTTGGGATTTATCTGCAGGAGAAAATCACTCGGATTCGGAATGAGCTACCCTCCATCGACAGTGGTCCTGTGGGACTGTCCGAGACTAGTCTTGAGGTTCCTTCTTGGGAGGAGTTTGACTTTGTTACCACCGAGGATATGGACAGGTTGTCAAGGAAACTTAGGGCGACCACATGTTTATTGGACCCGTGTCCCTCCTGGCTTGTACTGGCATCCTGGGAGACGACACGAGGCTGGCTCCAGGGCATTGTCAACGCATCTTTGAGTGAGGGGTCCTTGCCTGCCGTCTTGAAAGAGGCGGTAGTGAGGCCCCTCCTCAAGAAGCCGTCCCTGGACCCAGCTTTATTAGAGAACTATCGTCCGGTCTCCAACCTTCACTTTTTGGTGAAGGTTGTCGAGAGTGTGGTAGCCCAACAGTTTCCGCGACACCTGGAGGAAGTTGATTATCTAGACCCGCGCCAGTCCGGCTTCCGACCCGGTCACAGCACCGAGACGGCATTGGTCGCGTTGGTTGATGATCTCTGGAGGGCGCGGGATAGAGGTTATTCCTCTATCCTAGTCCTATTAGACCTCTCGGCGGCTTTTGATACCATCGACCATGGTATCCTATTGCACCGACTGGGGGGGTTGGGGTTGGGAGGCACCGTTTTGCGGTGGTTCTCATCCTACCTCTCTGGTCGGTCGCAATATGTGTTGACGGGAGGGCAGAGGTCGACCTCGAGGCCTCTCTTATGTGGGGTTCCTCAGGGGTCGGTCCTCTCGCCCCTCCTTTTCAACACATATATGAAGCCGCTGGGTGAGATCATCCGTGGTTTTGGGGTGGAGTACCATCTGTACGCTGATGACACCCAGCTGTACATATCCACCCCAAACCACCCCAACGATGCCGCCGAAGTGCTGTCCCGGTGTTTGGAGGCCGTACGGATCTGGATGGGTGGTAACAAACTCAGGCTCAACCCTGCCAAGACTGAGTGGCTGTGGTTTCCGGCACCCCGGTTCAGCCAGATTACACCTACTCTGGCCATTGGGGGTGAAACACTGGCCCCCGTGGAGAGGGCGCGCAATTTGGGTGTCCTCCTGGATTCCCGGCTGTCCATGGAGGACCATGTGGCGGCCGTGGCCAGGGGGGCGTTTCATCAGGTACGCCTGATGCGCCAATTGCGCCCCTTACTGGACCGGGCTGCCCTTCGCACAGTCACTCAAGCTCTCGTGACGTCCCGACTCGACTACTGTAATGCTCTCTACATGGGGCTTCCCTTGAGGTGCACTCGAAAGCTACAGCTAGTCCAAAACGCAGCCGCGCGGGTGATTATGGGAGCCACTAGATGCTCCCACATAACACCGATCCTGCGCGAGCTGCATTGGCTTCCTGTGGTTTTTCGAGTGCGCTTCAAGGTTCTGACAACTATCTTTAAAGCGCTCCATGGCTCGGGGCCTAGTTATATGCGAGACCGCCTCCTGCCCCATACATCCCTTAGACCGATACGCTCCCACAGAGAGGGCCTTCTCAGGGTGCCGTCGGCCGGACAATGCCGACTGGCGACACCCAGGGGAAGAGCCTTCTCTGTGGCGGGCCCAGCCCTTTGGAATGACCTACCCCCTGAATTACGTACCATCACCGACCTCCGCCTCTTCCACCAATGTCTTAAGACATATTTGTTTCAACAAGCCGGCCTAGCCTAACCTCCCATGGGGACTTTTAGGTAGTTTTAAATTGGGTTTTTAAAATTTGGTTTTAGCGCAGGATAGGTTATTTAATAGTTTTTTAAATTATATTTATTGTATTTTGTATGTTTTTAAATTTTCCTGTGCGCCGCCCTGGGTCCTTCGTGGAGAAGGGCGGGATATAAATTTAAATAAATAAATAAATAAGAAAAGCTTTGTTGTTAAACAGAATATTTTCACGATAGCTACTAGAAATGAACATTTGCAGTATTGAAATGGAACAGTTATAACTACAATTTTTTGGTTTCAATTATTTACTTTATTCATAAAACATGAAACTCAGCCAACTGAACATTTAAAAATGCATTGCAAATACTATTGATTGGTGCCAATAGTTGATACAGTTTGCTGCCAGCAGCCTAGGTATCAACCAAGTATCTTCTTAGAATGTAAGATGTTCCAAGTAGTGCCGTTTTTTGCAGTTCCGCTGGTGTTATTGCAGGGAGCTGCAATTTGCTGATATATTTAGTAAAATTTTTGAACATGGTGCCAAGTGCACCGATGACAATGGGTGTCACTGTGACATGCTTCATCCATAGCAGTGTAGTTTCGATGGCCAGGTCGCGATATTTCATTATTTTTTTTAATTCTTTTTCTTCGACTCTGGCATCTCCAGGAACAGCAATA
Organism: Rhabdophis nuchalis; assembly: GCA_039707465.1. Taxonomy (NCBI): domain Eukaryota; kingdom Metazoa; phylum Chordata; class Lepidosauria; order Squamata; family Natricidae; genus Rhabdophis; species Rhabdophis nuchalis. The sequence continues at coordinate 19,167,766 of CM077648.1, forward strand.
TCAATGAACTGGACACTTCGGCCCTCTACAACCGTGATATCTGGTGTGTTGTGCTCCAAATGACGATCTGTTTGTATTCGAAAGTCCCATAAGATCTTCACCCTCTCATTCTCGATAACCTTTTCCACTTTGTGTTCCCATGACTTTCTCGATACAGGTAAACCATATTTTTTACATAATGACCAGTGGATTAATTTAGCAACTTGGTCGTGTCTAGCTTTGTAATTTTGCTTTGTAGTTTGTGCGATTTTGCTGCATTCACATATTAAATGTGAAACAGTTTCGACTTTGTTATTGCAAAGCTGGAAGTTTGGGTTGTCAGTGGATTGTTATTAGTAGTAGTAGTAGTAGTAGTATTATTAGTATTATTATTGAATAATTATTACAGGTAATCCTTGACTTATAACTGTTTAGTGATTCTTCAAAGTTACAATGGCACTAAATAATGTGACTTATTACCGGTTTTTATAATTATGACCTTTGCAGCATTCCCATGATCATGTGATCAAAATTCAGATGCTCGGCAACTGGTTCATATTTATGACAGCTGCAGTATCCTGGGGTTGTGCGATCCCCTTTTGCGATCTTCTGACAAGCAAAGTCAATGGGGAAGCCAGATTCACTTAACAATAAGTTTACTAATTTATCAGCTGCAGTGATTCACTTAACAACTCTGGCAAGAAAAGTCTAAAATGGGGCAAAACTCACTTAATAAATGTGTCACTTAACAACAGAAATTTTGGGCTCCATTGTCATAATTCGAGGACTACCTGTATTGAAACCACAAATTATTGAAATCGTTACAAATCATTACTATTGAATGTTTCACAATGCTGTTTATTTTTTGTGCACAAGATGGTTTACAACAAAAGAAAATAAATCCACAATATTTGTCTGAAATGGTATAGAGTTTGCTGCCTAAGCAGGAGGTTGGACTAGAAGACCTCCAAGGTCCCTTCCAATTCTGTTATTCTATTCTATTCTATTCTATTCTACTCTACTCTACTCTACTCTACTCTACTCAATACATACAGTAATAATAGTTAAAATTAAGCCCACCCAAAGTGATGGATGCTAAGCTAGATATGTTTAGTCTAAGGAAGAGAAGGCTTAAGGGGGACCTAAAAGCAGTCTTCCAATACTTGAAGATCTGTCACAGGGAAGAGGGCATCAATTTATTCTCCATTTCAGGGATCTCCAACCTTGACAACTTTAAGACTTGTGGACTTCAACTTCCAGAATGCCTAAGCCAGCTGGCTGAGGAATTCTGGAAGTTGAAGTCCACAAGTCTTAAAGCTGCCAAGGTTGGAGATCTCCTGCTCCATAGCACCTGTGGGCAGGACAAGAAGCAATGGATGGAAGCTCATCACCTGGGAATAAGGTGGAATTTCCTGACAGTGAGGATAATTAATCAATGGAACAGCTTTCCTCCCAGAGTTGTGGGTGCTTCACTGCTGCAGATTTTCAAGAAAAGATTGGACAATCGTTCGGTATAAGGCCTCCTGCCTTGGATTAGAGCAGGGCTCACCATCCTTTTGGACCACAGGGATTACTAAATTCATAATTTTAAATCCAACAGACCACTAATATGATTTTTTAAAAGAGATAAATAGTATTTAGTACAATCTAAAAAATGCAAATAATTTTTCTTCGGACCACCAACGTTTTCTTACGGACCACCAGTTGTTGATTGTTGGATTAGAAGACCTCCAAGGTACCTTCCAGCCCTATGATTTTATGAAGATTATCCTACCTTCATTAAGATATAATAGGTCCTAGTCCTTTCTGCCTAATTCTTACAAGGGAAATCCATAGATATTAACTTATGTCACCCATAATGTCTTTGATCAATCAAGACTTTCTCATTTTTAAGAAACAGAGAATGTGAATGCTAGGATATCAACCTTAAGTCACATCCAAAGCAGGATAGAGAATTTCTTATTATTTTTAAAATGTAATCCAGTTTAGCACTGCGCTCCTACCACTTTTCCTACAATTTATATATCCAACCAACTTCTAATCTTAGCTTACGAAAGGGATTAGCTTCGATAGATCACAATTTAGGTTTTGATTTTTGGCCAATTGAAAATAGAAAGAAAACTTTCCAGATTTCTCTTCTCAGCTGGGCCAGTTGAGAGGCGGGAAAATACAGGTAGTCCTTGACTTACAACAGTTTGTTTAGTGAATGTTCAAAGCTATAACAGCTCTGAAAAAATGTGACATTACTGTTTTTATTGTTATAACCTTTGCCGAATCCTCATGATCATGGGATCAAAATTCAGATACTTGGCATCTGGTTCATAGTTATGACCATTGCTGTGTCTCAAGGTCATGTGATCACCTGAGCCATGGTGGCACAGTGGTTAAAATGCAGCACTGCAGGCTACTTCTGTTGACTGTCGACTGCAGTTCAGCAGTTCAATTCTCACTGGGTGGGTAAAATGAGGACCCATCCTTCCATCCTTCCAAGGTGGGTAAAATGAGGACCCATCCTTCCATCCTTCCAAGGTGGGTAAAATGAGGACCCATCCTTCCATCCTTCCAAGGTGGGTAAAATGAGGACCCATCCTTCCATCCTTCCAAGGTGGATAAAATTAAGACCCATCCTTCCATGGTGGGTAAAATGAGGACCCATCCTTCTATCCTTTCAAGGTGGGTAAATTGAGGACCCATCCTTCTATCCTTCCATGGTGGGTAAAATGAGGACCCATCCTTCTATCCTTCCAAGGTGGGTAAATTGAGGACCCATCCTTCTATCCTTCCAAGGTGGGTAAAATGAGGACCCATCCTTCTATCCTTCCAAGGTGGGTAAATTGAGGACCCATCCTTCCATCCTTCCAAGGTGGATAAAATGAAGACCCATCCTTCCATGGTGGGTAAAATGAGGACCCATCCTTCCATCCTTCCAAGGTGGGTAAAATGAGGACCCATCCTTCCATCCTTCTAAGGTGGGTAAGTGAAATCAACCAACCAATCAACCAAAATAGAACTGCGAGGGACCTTGGAGGTCTTCTAGTCCAACATAGCTCAAGCACCATTTCAGACAAGTGACTGTCCAGCCTCTTCTTAAAAATATCCAGTGATAAAGCATCTGCAACTTCTGATAGCAAGCTGGTTAATTTCACTCACTGTTAGAAAGTTTCTCCTGAGTTCGAAAAACTGCAAGTGCAACTCGGATGTCAGTTCCATAGCATTCCTATTCTACCATCTGGGCCATTGTTTCCTTCTGTTGAATGTGCACAGCAATCTGGAATGGTTTGCCTGAAGACCTCATGGTGAGATGACTCGGGGCCAAAGGTATTGTTAGTGGGGGGAGGCAGAGGGATTATTAGCAGCAAAGGGATCCTATATAAGTGACCAGGTCACTGCTATATATCATCAAGCATCATTTATCATTGGTCCAAATGGTGTCATTGAATGTATTTTGAGTAAAAACAGGATTAGGATTGTAGCTTGAACTTCCAGATACACGATCTCTATACTTTAGTGATGTTTTCTTCGACGGTATAGTCTAGGAGCCTTTGTGTTTATTGAATATTCCAAAAGCTTTAAGTCACACATTATGCTTTAGTATAATGTGTTTACCTTGGGCTTTGGACCTTGTGTAATGTATACATTCAGAAATTGATTTAACTGGGATTTTTGATTGTTCGATAATGCACGGTTTAGGGATTAGTGTCCTGTATGGCTTCATCACTATGGTTTGCTCAGAATACCATGTGTAAAGCACCAGTAGCCTGGTTGCTAATGTGTGATCCCAGCCAATTGGACTTATTCCCATTATTAACCAAATTCATTTCCCGAGTTTTCTTTTTCTTTTCTGTTTTATGAGCAGAATAAAAAAAAGATGCTATACAGAAGACGAATAGAGTTCAGAAGAGGGCAGAATCCTTTTTCAATGCAATTAACATTTTTATCTACAAAACCCTTTTTCTTTTTTTCCCTTTTGAGCATTAGTCACTCTTCAATTTTAAATTACAGTTATGGAGCTGGAGAATAATAAATGAGCAACACACGACTGGGTGTGTGTTTTTTACTACTGGAACAACATGCCTGGTTGTTAAGCTTGGGCCTAAAGCCAAATATCCTGTTAAAGAAATATAAAATACATCCTGTAGCAAGTCCAGCATTCTATAAAATAACATTTTATGGCTGTTGTAAAATGTTCTTTGTCAAGCTTTTTTTTAAAGTTAGCATCTATATGAAAATTAGTTGCTTTTAGATTTGTTAAGTACCATATCAGTATAACTTCATATATCTTATTCCTTATATGTGAAGTTATATTGCTATGGTACTTATCAAGACGTATATATCTTATATGTTTTATAAGATTATAGTAATCAAGACTTACACAATAAAGCCAAGTAAGCCCATTAAATGAGACTTTAACTAGAAATTATTAGTTGAAATAAAAAGGCAAAAGATTAACCTGAGAAAAAATTGCAGTGACAATTTAAAGGTTTCTACATGACCATTTTGGTTGGACTACTGCAATGCTCTCTACATGGGGCTCCCCTTGAGGTGCACCCGAAGGCTTCAGCTTGTCCAGAATGCAGCCGCGCGGGCAGTTATGGGAACCTCTAGGTTTTCCCATGTAACACCGCTCCTGCGCGAGCTGCATTGGCTGCCTGTCGTCTTTCAGGTGCGCTTCAAGGTGTTGGTCATCATCTTTAAAGCGCTCCATGGCACGGGACCTAGCTATCTGCGGGATCGCATCCTGCCCCATACATCCCTGAGGCCGATTTGCTCCCACAGAGAGGGACTTCTCCGGGTGCCGTCCACTAGGCTATGCCAGCGGGTGGCGCCCAGGGGAAGGGCCTTCTCTGTGGTGGGCCCGACCCTCTGGAACGACCTGCCCCCCAAAATTAGAACAACTACGGACCTCCGCTCCTTCCGTCAAAAATTAAAAACACACTTTTTCTGCTTGGCCGGCCTAGGTTAGTCATCTGTTTATTGTTTAATTGGGTTTTTAAGGGGTTTAGTTTTTAGTATTTTGGGTTTTTAGCGCAGGGATAAATCGTTTAATCTGATTTTATATACATTTATGATGTATTTATGTTTGTATGTTTTTAATTCCCCTGTGCACCGCTCCGAGTCCCTTCGGGGAGAGGGAGTGGTCTACAAATTAAAAATTTTTTTATTATTATTATTGTTGTTGTTGTTGTTGTTGTTGTTTTAAAAAGCCGCCAGAATGACATCTTACATAAAACTTAAGGATAATCTGAACAATGCCACGAGCATCCAATGTGCAGCCTGAAACTGTTTACCAACATCATTCAAGCATCTTGGAATTGTGCATTGTTTTCCCCCCCTCTTTCTGGAAGTTGATCTTTGGCCAGTGTTCTTCTAGGCTAGGGGTCTCCAAACTTGGCAAAGTTTAAGTTTAAGACTTGTGGACTTCAACTCCCAGAACTTCCCAACCAGCAGTAGGGGAACAAAATACTTCAGTAGATAATCTCAGGATGCATACATACTCAGATGAAATGTGGGGAGGGTCTGAACAGGGGTGGCAGACACAATAACTTAATTGATGGTCTGAGTTATCCCAACATTTCTCAATTCTCCTTTATACTTGGTTCAAAAAGTCACCAAGGTGACTTTTCCATTTTTCTCTGTATCCATTTTTTTTAGTCAGGATTGGTTAGTCAATGATCTATGAAGCTAACCTATTTTCTCTCCATTTTTAATCCTGTGCCTCTAAATACTCTTAGCATTTTATAGTTGGAGCAAGAGATATAGTTGCATTTACAAGACTCGTTCTGTAAAAAAAAAAAGTGAGGCTTAAGGGCATGTCCTGTTGACTTTTCTAAAGCATCAACAAACCCAATGGTGAATGTTCTTGAGAGTTTACTTCATAAAGTTATAATGCTCTCTCTCCTCCACCCCTCTGTGTGTGTGTGTGAGCCACAACAAGCTTTTAAGGTTCTCCTTTCCAATACAAATTAATCAGTTGTATCCCCCAAGTTTACTAGAACAGGGGTCTCCAACCTTTGCAACTTTAAGTCTGAAGGACTTCAGCTCCCAGACTTCTCTAGCCAGCTCTGCTGGCTGGAGAAGTCTGGGAGCTGAAGTCCTTCAGACTTAAAGTTGCAAAGGTTGGAGACCCCTGTACTAGAAGAATGTCTAACGCTGGTTCCTTTCAGATGCATAAGTGAGATCCCACAGAGCAGGAGGATCCTTTCAGATGCATAAGTGAGATCCCACAGAGCAGGAGGATCCTTTCAGATGCATAAGTGAGATCCCACAGAGCAGGAGGACGGGACAAAACACATTGAAAAAATGGTACTTCGTCTGATCCAAGAAGGTAAAAAATGGGAAGGGCAATTCTACAACCCTACCTTATCAGTCATCCATTATTCATTCTGCAAACAATAAAAGCATGTAGAAGCAACCAAACTTCCCTTAGCAAAGGATTAGGTTGTGGGATAATAAAGACATGGAAAACAAAATAAAGCAGAATTGGACATTATTCAGCAGCGACTCTGTTCTAAGGAATAAAAAGGCAATAAATTATTGATCATGTTCATTAAGTTAATTGGGCTACTCTATCTGGGTCCTTTTGCCACATTATTTGCACGGTGATAGTTTTTACCATCAGCTAAAGTAGGGGTCTCCAACCTTTGCAACTTTAAGTCTGAAGGACTTCAGCTCCCAGAATTCTTGCTGCCTGGAGAATTCTGGGAGCTGAAGTCCTTCAGACTTAAAGTTGCAAAGGTTGGAGACCCCTGAGCTAAAGCCTCCAAATAAGAATTTCGTTTTGTCTTGGGGGGGGGGGGGGAGGGAAGAATAAATGATAGCCTTTGTTTTTACTTTTGTTGATAAGGGGTTTTTTCTATCACTCAAAGGGATCACACAACCAGGTCTCTGGGAAGACTTTTTCTCAAGTGCGGATGGTGGTTAGGATGACTTTTAAAACTCTTTCCCAATATAATGGCCTAGTTTGCTTTTCCAGCTGTTGATGGGCTTTTCAGAATAGAAGCGTTTTTCTTTGCTTTTTATTGGATAACAAATGGCAGGGACCCTAACCCAGGCGACCTCATTTAAACTTTGAGCAGCATGCAAGTACGCTGCATTCGGAGAAAGGAGTAAAGTTGGGGGTAAAACACAGGTGGGCCAGAAGCAAAGCTCAAATGAATCAAAACTGATCTGAATTGGGACTGGTTAATTAATTAAAACGAGATCTCCAAATGAAGCTAGTGTGCTCACCCCAAGACACAGAATGGTTTTTCTTTTCAAATTTTGAGTATGGGGACCATGTAAAGAATATTTTGTGCAATTGCTCCCAGGGCTGGTGGACGTTGACATACTCGTTGTGTGCCTCTGGAATGGAATCTCAAAATAACCCATTTTGCATAGGAACAGATTTCTGCAAACTAGGAATCTAGGAGAAGGAGGAAGGAGGAGGCGAAGAAGAAAGCAAGAGGGGAAAGGAGGAGGAGGAGGAGAAGAGGAGGAGGAGGAGGAGGAAGAAGGAGAAGGAGGAGAAGAAGAAGAAGAAGAGGAGGAGGAGGAAGAGGAAGAAGAGGAAGAAGGAAGAAGAAGACGAAGAAGAAGAAGAAGAAGAAGAAGAAGAAGAAGAAGAAGAAGAAGAAGAAGAAGAAGAAGAAGAAGAAGAAGACTTAATCAGTGTCTCTTGGTGTAGCATTCTGTCTGTACAGAGGCCAACTGACATGCTAAAGAAACCCACAACTTTTGTCATTACAAGGATTGCTACTCATCCCTGCTTACCCGCCACTTGTTTTTGATTTCTAAGCAGATAAATAGATTTTTAACTCTGCACAAAGCCTATAACACTGATGGCTAACCTTTTCCAAACCCTCAAAATGCAATCCCCTCCTTCGCCCCACCCCTGAACATGCATGCTTGCCCCCTGCTTGTGTCCCGCCCCACACATGCATGTGCATCTCCTCGCACATGCCCCCCTCCACATGCTTGGCAGAGACCCAAAGACTAGCTGGCCAGTGGAAGGCATGTGCACATGCGTGGTGGAGTTGAACTAGGGCGACGCCTCACGTGCCCACAGAGAGGGCGCTGTGTGCCACCTCTGGCCCACATGCCATAGGTTCACCATCACGGCTTATAACGTTATAGAGATGACTGCTGGTAGATGAGCCCCAGGGATCATTAAAAGAGCAGGCTTCACTGATTGGTTCATTGGGCTTGCCCACGTTGTTAACTGGTTTTCATCAAGGCTTCTGTGCCTACAAGGACAATATAAAAAACATAAAGGAAATAGGTTTTTGTGCAGAAGATTCAAAATAGTTTGCTTAATGTATCATTGTTCCGAGAACCACTATTCTACAGAATTGTTACCACTTCAATATAAACAATACCAACCCAAGGGAATCAAATGGAAATGTCTACTCTTTCATTGCATGTTTTGTTCTGTCTGTCTGTTTATCTATTTATTGATCAATCAATCAATCTGTCATCTATATCATCTATCTGTCATTTATCTGTCATCTGTTATCCATCCATCCATCTATCTATCTAGCTAGCTAGCTAGCTAGCTATCCATCCGTCCGTCCGTCCGTCCATCCATCCATCCATCCATCCATCCATCCATCCATGTATTTATTTATCTATCTATCATCTATCATAATATCTCTATCTATTGACCTATATATCCCACCTCAAGGAATAATGCAATGACAAACCATGTCGCTTAAAAATAAAAGCCATCCAAGGAATTGTAGGTTTAAAATATCGGAACTTCAAATGCAAATGTGATGTTACTGAAACAAATCAAGATAATTTATGGGTCTTTTCTCACAGCCTCACATAAGCTAGTTAACCATTTTATTATGATAGCTGGTTACAGGAATCTATTCCCTGTGCTCAACGGATGATTTGGTATATTGTGCACGAGTCAGGAAATGTTATTTGAGTAAAGTTAAATCAATCATAAGAACATCATAGGAAATTAGCCAAAGAATATTAGGCTTATTCTTTCCAAGAATTGTCCATCTTTGGGTTTAGAGGATCCTAAACAAAATAGGACAACGTAATTCATTCCTAATAATTTAATTCTAGACATTCCAGTTTTGCTTTTCCAATTACATGCAAGAGAACTTTTATAGCCGTGATGGCTAACCTATGGCACGCGTGCTGGAAGTGGCACACAGAGTCCTCGCTCCAGGCATGCCAGCCATCGTCCGTTGATCTTCCAGGTCAGGTGCACATGTGAGCTGGCCAGGTGGACTTCGTGCGTGCGGGAGCACCGGAAACAGGAAGAGCAGCTCCATGACGCACACACCAAAGCCCAGAAAACCAGGTGACTGGTGTACATGCATGCTGGGGAACTGCTCTTCCGGTTTCTGGCACTCCCCCGTACACACACGCTCCCACTCAGTGCCGAAAAGGTTCGCCAACACTGTTATATTGTATAGGATTCAGAGGTGGTATTTAGCAGGTATTTAGCACATTCTGACCAGTTCTGGAGATTTTACAGTATCCTTCCCCTGCCTGCCTACTAAGCCATGCCCACCGGGCCGGGCCAGGCCAACCAAGCCACGGCCACAGAACTGGTAGTAAAAAAAATTGAATCCCACCACAGATAGGATTGCATTATAAACTACCTTGCCTACCCAACTTTTCAGTGGAATGAAACCTTACATTATGATGTGGCTTATTTTTAGGTAAGCATGCCCAGGGTCTGTGGCCTCCATTCCCAGTTCAGATTGATTCCTTCGAAGTGGGGTGAATAATTCTGAGCGCGATATTGACATTAGCTCAGTGGTGGGTTTCTGCAGGCTCGCACCTACTCGTGAGAGCCGCTTGGTGAAATTTAGAGAACCGGTGAGAGGGGGTTCCACCGGCATACCTGGAAGTAAATCTGGCCCGCCGCTGCCAGTGGCCCAATGGGAAGGAAAGGAAAGGAAAGGAAGGAAGGAAGGAAGGAAGGAAGGAAAGAAAGAAAGAAAGAAAGAAAGAAAGAAAGAAAGAAAGAAAGAAAGAAAGAAAGAAAGAAAGAAAGAAAGAATTTATCATCACAATTGAGTCCAAAATTTTGGTTGCTAAGCAAGAGCATTGTTAAATGAGTTTCACCACATTTTAAAAGGTGGCCACTCCCACCATGTCACATGACTGCCAAGCCACGCCCACAAAATAGGCCACACCTACAGAGTAGGTTCTAAAAATTTTGAAACCCACCCCTGCATTAGCTTGCTTACTTAAGGGCTATGTTAGCTACGTTCGAGGTTTATCCATGCTTATCAGTTCTATTTTCAGTTGGGCATAATTTGAAGATCAAATTAGGGCAATCATCCCCCCACCCACCCAGTCCAGAAATGTCAAAACAGGCATGCAGCATTAATCCCTAATCTTAACATTGTTTACCAAAGCAAAGGTCCATATTTCAGAAAACACAAAGTAATAAATGAAATTGGCAGCAGCCATTTATGAGCAAAGATAAATATTGTACAGTGAAGCACTGGAGTCTCATTCCAGGATGTACTAAATTCTGACAAATATGTTTGATTTCAGCCAACGACATAGACTCCCCATCTCTCATAAAACCAGACTTTAGGATCACCTCATTAAGTCAACAAGCATTATGTTACAAACTGACACAAGGAAGTACTTATTTAAAGTATTTATGCCTTCTATCATTTGGCCAATATTTGCAGGTGCAGATCCCAGGACCAATTCCTGGGAATTGAAAGCTGTTGTGGAGAAATATTTTTTGCATAGAAAGATTTTTTGCATAGACCTCTGGTGAGTTGCAAACTACCAGCATAAAGGAGGGCTCTTGAACATTTTTTGAGCCTGCAATGTTAAACAAGTGTCCTGGAAAATTACACGAAATGCAGTAGGAGTGATGGTCAATCCTAAAATACTGATAGTCATTTTTCCTTCCTTCAACTTATATTAAGTAGGATGAAGCAGATCAGGTAATGTCAAATAACTCTGAATCAACATCTGAAAATTTATCTATTTTCCATCATTAATAAAACATTCTATAGATAAAGGTAAAGGTTCCCCTTGCATATATGTGCTAGTCGTTCTCAACTCTAGGGGGCAGTGCTCATCTATAATTCAAAGCCGAAGAGCCAGCACTGCCGAAGATGTCTGCGTGGTCATGTGGCCTGCATGACTAAATGCCGAAGGTGCACAGAGCGCTGTTACCTTCCCTATTATACTAACATTTGTACATGCTTTCGAACTGCTAGGCAGAAGCTGGGACAAGTAATAGAAGCTCAGTCCATTATATGGCGCTAGGGATTCAAACCGCCAAACTGCCAACCAGCTAAGCATCTTAGTCCCTGAGCCACTGCGTCCCTTTTAAACTTTCTCTATAAGTGCACAAATTACATTTATCTACTGGTTAAACATTAGACTTTTGCTAAACGTTATCCCAGACACACTTAAACTTATCATCCTGTATTTGCATTCATTTATTACATTTTCCTTTGTAATGGGTAATAATGGCATGGCTTTCTTAGTGATTTTAAAACAGTGGGGCACATCAGATAAAATGAAGTTTATGATTTATCTGGAAATAGCTACGGGAAGAACAGTAGGAAAATATACGCCACTATTGAAAAATAAATATTGCACAGGCAGTTCCAACATGCTCTTTTTTTTCATCTGCCCAAGAACTAACAATCTTCTCAACTGATTTTTTTTTTTTTTGCTGTTCTGAGCATTCAAATAACTAACAACATCAAGTTGATTTAATTTTTGACCTCTCTCTATATAACACCTGGCTATTTATCGTTACTACATATATGATCTTCCCATTTGCTTCTGTGCTACTGATCTGTTGGCATGCTAACTTTGGCTATTGGTTCTACACAAAAACCCATACAGTATCCTTAGAAAAATGTTGGACCCATTGAGGGTCATCAACAATAAATCAATCCTGTGTATTTAATAGTCAGGTTTGCTAAATTCCATTGTTGTTGCCATCATCATCATCATCATCAATGCAATCAGTTTTCCTAATCTTTTATCTCTATAGAATATATAGAATATAGAATTCTTTATTGGCCAAGTGTGATAGGACACACAACGAATTTGTCTTTGGTGCCTATGCTCTCAGTGTACATAAGGGGAATAAAATACATTCATCAAGAATAAAATCATACAACATTTGGTGATAGTCAAGGTTACTAATAAGCTATCAAATCATACTAGGAAACAAACAAACAATATAAATTGAAAGATACAAGCAACATGGTTATATTCATAAGTGGGGAGAGATAGATACTAAGAAGGAAGAAAAGAATAATAGTAATACAGCAGTGGTGGGTTGCTCCCCGTTCGGCCAGCCCAGCCTGCTAGTAGTGGCAGCGGGAGGCCCTGCCCATGCATCTGGATGTCTTCGGACAGTGCTGGCTCTTCGGCTTTGAAACAGAGATGAGCACTGCCCCCTAGAGTCGGGAACATTTAGCACATATGTGCGAGGGGAATCTTCACCTTTACTAAGATGAAAACTAGTGGACTTTTTAATATATTAGAAGAAGACAACAGGAAACAAACTCAACACTCGTAAATGAGTGTTGTGGTGAATTCCTAACACAGCACCCAACATACTCTCAAAATTTCAAAGGTGTCTAACTCAGGGGTCTGCAAAGTTGGCTCTTTTAAGACGGGTGGACTTCAACTCCCAGAATTCCCCAGCCAGCTGGCTGGGGAATTCTGGGAGTTGAAGTCCACCCGTCTTAAAAGAGCCAACTTTGCAGACCCCTGGTCTAACTAATGCAAGAAGTTTTGCTGTCCTGTGAGTTTACTTTCCTGAAGTTTAGCAGTTCTTTGTTTAATTATTGTCTTAAAAGGGGCTGTGACTGAGGATCTGATATATTCCAATTTGTCTTGCAACATACAGGGAAGATGAACGTTGATTATGCTAAACAAAATGAATCATAAAGCCGGGCTGATATAAAAATGATGAGTTGGCCAGCGTCTTGTTGAATTGCCTTATTTTCTGCACCTTGAAAAGATGCCAGTAGAACATAGGAACCTGCCTGCTATGATTTTGCTGCCTAACAGTTCTTCCTATTTCTGTGCATCCTTTGCTTCATCTTTGAATAAACCAGGTCGGGGGGGGGGGAGAGCTTTTCCCTTTATAATGCCGGCCCCTATGCATCCATTTTCTCTGTTTCTCCATCAGGAGCAACGTATCCACCATGCTATCAATACAGGCTGTCACCGGGGGTTAATTTTGTATCCCGAATTCTCTGCCACATGATGTCTCTGTGTAAAAGTTTTGCAGCAAGTCCCCTCTCTCTCTCTCTCTCTCCCTCCCTCCCTCTCTCCCTCCCTCCCTCCCTCCCTCTCTGCTATCAGAAAGGTCGCCTGGATAATGTGACACACATTTTACTTTCAGCAAGCTTGTTATAGCCAGCACTGAATTTTTCATGAGCGCTTCAGTAACCTGTAGCTGAAGCTCTAGGGGTTTCTACCACAAAGAGGTAGATCAGTTTAGCTCTCAGTTCCCATCTGGCAGTGGGTGACAGGGACAGTCAAGAGGCTGCAGGAAACCTGAAGAACAAGGGGCTAGGACGGGGGAGTGGGTGCGGGACATCTATTGTGATGCATGAAACGCTAAGCATGTGCTTCTTGTATGGGCATAGATTTTGAGACATTTATTGATACCGCCAGCTTAAAGTTTGTACTCGTTTCACTTTAAGGTCATCTGCTGCAAACAGCTGTCCCTTCCACAGATGGGCAACGCATGCCCTTCTACTTTCTGCTAAGTTAGAAGTCTTAAGATCCCCCTTGAACTTAATTCTTTATTTCATTATTCCTTCATCCTTTAGCTGCTCTAAAGCTGCTCTTTATTCATGCTGCATCCACTGCAATAGTGGTAAACTGAGACCAGCGTTCATGCTTTTTAGGGTCTGGTTTTAAAAATGCACACTTGAAAGGCTCAGTTTTAATTTCTGGGCTTTAAATAGCATTACCCACCGACCTACGCACCACTTCGGACCTCCGCCTCTTCCGCCAACGTCTTAAGACGTATCTATTCCAACAAGCCGGCCTAGCGTAGCCCCCCGTTTCTGACTCTATACATTTTAATTTTCAGGGTTTTAAATGGGTTTTTTAGCACGGGTTTTAATTTAATTTAATATGTTTTTAATAGTGTATATTGTCTTTTGTTATGGTTTTAATAATGCCTGTGCGCCGCCCTGGGTCCTAACAAGGAGAAGGGCGGGGTATAAATTTGAAAAATAAAAAATAAATAAAATAAATTATCTCACTCATATTAACTTTCCCCTGCAAAACCCTTATTAATTTAAACAGTATTTCTTCTCTTCCACAATGTTTCACAATGCATCACATTACCAAATGAAATGCACTCTACTTAAAAACAAAGGTATGTCTAATACTGTAGTTCCATATTTCTTTCCCCCCAATAAACATTAAAGTGGTCGACATTAAACAACTGTAATACTATCTTTGCATTTACCTTTAAAAAAAATACTGACTCCTAATATGTACATGCAAATAACAGCTCCAATGGGGAGCTGAGAATTATCAAGGCAGACAGAGAGAGAAAAACGTAACTTTCCTCTTCTTCTCCTTCTCCTTCTCCTTCTTCTTCTTCTTCAACTGATGAAGCCCTGATGACAAATCTTTTTGAAAAAGAATTTTTCTTCCAATGGATTTAGTCGCTTTGGAAGAATGGATTTTCTCAGTGCTGCTACAAATATAAACTTCTTCCCTTTATAAGTCTGAAATCCAGCAGAGTTGCTATCTTCACTGCTAAAAAAAATAAAGCTTAGCAGGGTTTGACCTGATTAATTCGTGGGTGAGAATTCCAGCACTGAAGGTTAGACCCAGAAGTTAAAAATAAATCATGGAATAAATCAATGGCTTTTGTTATTGTTGCCAAGAAAATTGACATGGCCAGATCTGTGTAATTATGAATATTCAACCTCAGTTTGAGGCTTTGTTAGCTTAGTGTTAATTCTAATTTATAGGCAAACTATTTTACACCACCCATTCCTTCATTTTACTTCTTCAATTTATGTTGTTTGTGGACCATTTTCATTTATCAAATGCGGTTACTGTAAAATAGTGTAACTATTTAGTGTAACTAAATAGCAAACTAGTGTAACTATACACTGTAATTACAAATTTATCTCATCTTATATGAAACAAAAATTAACTCGTCTTATATTAAAAATTACAAACTTATCTTGTCTTATATTAAAAAAAAATTCCATTGACTGATTGCCCTTTTCTGATCGTGATTCAAACTGTATTACACTCATGTTAGAATATTACACTTTGCATATTTCTCTACGATATTTCTTGACATGCTAATTAACAAGCTAGTTAAGTAGTGTCTGGATGGCATTACAATTAAATTATAACCCCCCACATTTTGACAGTGACACCTGCAAAAAAGATGTAAAACCTAATGGAACTCAAACTAAACATAATTCGACAATGTGATACTACTGGAAACAACACAACATAAAACACAGTGAACCTTGAGTTGACTCAACCTAAGTTCAGGAGAATTCATCGTTCTCTTCTGGGCTGATAACACCTGGAACTCTATATCTAGTTCTAGATATGTTCAGAAGGACATTAGGAAACTAGAGCAATCAAGATGGTAAGGGACCTAAAACCCAAAATTACGAAGAACTGTTGGAGACCTTGGCTACAATTAGCCTGGAGGAATAAAAAACTACAGAGAAATTTAAGATGTCAAGGCAGAATTGTCCAAAACAAGAATTGTTCTAGGATAAGAAACAGTGGCTTAAGTTACAAGGAAGTAGTTTTCAGCTGGACAACTGAAAAAAATCCTAATGGTAAATGCTGTTCACCAATGTAGCAGACTGCCATCCCAGATGATGGGCTCCTTTCACTGAACAACCTTTATCTGATTTGGGTGTGGTAAAAATAGATTCCTGCAAGGGTTAGACTAGATCAGGGGTGTCAAACTAGCAGCCTGCGGGCCAGATGCATCACATGCTGGCCTCCCCCCCCCGCCAGTTTAATAAAGGGGGGGAAAGTCCCAATACATCACATGACAACGCAAGTTTGACACCCCTGGACTAGATCTTCTCAGGATCAGTGGTGGGTTGCACATTTCGGCACTACTGGTTCACCCCATGTGCGCATGCGTGCTTCATGCACTTTCTGTGCATGCGGCCACTCACGCACACACCTCAAATCTGCGCCCGGCCTCAAAAATGCGCCTAAATAGGCAGGATAGAGCCGGGGCAGGGGGTTGGGAGGGCAGGCCCACCTGCAATGTCCACTACCGGTTTGGGCAAAGCGGTCCGCATTGGCTGAATACCACCTCTGCTCAGGACCCTTTCCAATCCGTGCATTCTATGATTCCACATCTTTTGATCTGTGAAATGTAAACCTAAACTGCTTTAACTTAGCCTTTGCATAACTACAGGCATTGGAATGGATACTTTTCTATAAAGCTGTAACTAATGGTTAGATATATATTTAATGTGGTTTCATTAGATCCTATCAATATAAATGTTCCAGGGGATTTTGTGAATAAAAGGAGAAAAAGATGAACAAACACATTCGCAAAAATCGTGATAAAAGCCAGCCTTCCCCATTGAACACCTGTTGCTTGAGGACGGTTAATTACTTTTGATTGTTGTCAAGTATCTGAAATATTTATTGCCCTGCCTGTTAATTTTCTTGGAAATAGGAAAGGCAACACCCCTAAAAATAATAAACTCCTTTAATTTCTGGCATTCTAAGCTAGTTGTTTCTCGGTTTCTATATTTGATTTTTAAGATGTCCTTTGGAACAGAGAGAATTTTCTTTTTATAATTGAAACCCAGCTGGTTCAGGCACTGTGGTTCCTGCCAGTTTACTGAAAAAAGAAACCAGTGACTCACAGACATGGTGCCAAACGGTTGCAATAGTATCACACAGAGCCTAATAAAAAGATATGATTGGTGTTGTCTTATGACAGGGTTGGGTTGGATGGCATTCAAAGAGGTTTAGACTAATTTTTAAGACTCATACAAGGAACGGACATTATCTGAGGGAGAGGGAGAACCTACTCATCCCCCAAGAAATTGCAGTGCTCAGTAACACCCCGTTGAGGGACACTCCACTGGGATGCATTTTGAGATAGAATAGAATAGAATAGAATAGAGATGAAAGGGACATTGGAGATCTTCTAGTCCAACCCCCGGCTTAGGCAGGATGCCCTACACCACTTCAGACAAATGTTTATCCAACGTCTACTTAAAAACACCCAATATTGGAGTATTCACAACTTCTGGAGGAAAGTTGTTCCACTGATTAATTGTTCTAACTGTCAGGAAATTTCTCCTTAGTTCTAAGTTGCTTCTCTCCTTGATTAGTTTCCACCCACTGCTTCTTGTCCTACCCTCAGGTGCTTTGGAGAATAGCTTGACTCTCTCTTCTTTGGGGCAACCCCTGAGATAGTGGAACACTGCTATCATGTCTCTCCTAATCCTTCTTTTCATTAAACTAGACACACCCAGTTCCTCTGACCGTTTTTCATGTTTTAGCCTCCAGCCCCTCATCATCTTTGTTGCTCTTCTCTGCTCTCTTTCTAGAGTCTCCACATCTTTTTTACATCGTGGTGACCAAAACTGAATGCCGGATTCCAAGTGTGGCCTTACCAAGGCTTTATAAAGTGGTATTAACACTTCACCTGATCTTGATTGTATGATCAAGATTGTATGTACAATCTTGATGGTTGCAGCATGCCAGAATACTGCGTACTTTATGCCCAACATCAGGGCTGGGTTGAGTGGCAGGTTTGAAAGATGGCAGATAGAACTTGCAAGACACGCCACATCTTAATTGCTCTTAAAATTCTGGTTCATTCCGGCTAAATAGCAGGGCTGGATCTACCCATCAGACACATCAAGGGTTAAAGCAAGGGCTCAACATTACCTTCCTCCACACTTCCAGGGTTAGGCAGAAACATTTTACATCTTTCTGATGAAGTTACTATCATTGAGAAGAGAAGGTCTGATGTTTTGGAGATCTAATATTTTAGTGTCATGTATATGCAATTTGGAGGGACCCGGTGGCTCAGTGGCTAAGATGCTGAGCTTGTCAATCAGAAAATTCAGCAGTTGGGTGGTTCAAATCCCTAGCACCACTTAATGGAGTGAGCTCTCGTTACTTGTCCCAGCTTCTGCCAACCTAGCAGTTCGAAAGCACATTAAAAATGCAAGTAGAAAAATAGGAACCACCTTTGGTGGGAAGGTAACAGCGTTCCATGTGCCTTCGGCATTTAGTCATGCTTGCCACATGACCATGGAGATGTCTTCGGACAGCGCTGGCTCTTCAGCTTTGAAACGGAGATGAGCACCGCCCCCTAGAGTTGGGAATGACTAGCACATATGTGCAAGAGGAACCTTTACCTTTACTGTATGTAATTTATACTATGGCAAAATCTTGCAGGTACCAAAGTTTTCTAGCCCTAGAAAGAAGCTTCAGATTTTCTATCTCATTCTTGGGTGCTTTCTTATGGCTGCATAAGTTTCTTGATCAGCAGAAGGCTACAATATCATAACCTGATATTTAATTGAAGTGTGAGAAGCCAAGGAAACTTCATCCCACTGTAGTGAACATCATATAGTGAAAGACAGTAACAGTTACATCCACTTCTTAGATGACACATCACTCAGTGAAATGAAAGGATCCTAAAAACCCAACCTTGAGAATATCACAAAAAATGGATGATCCATCCAGAAACTCTTTGTTTCAGTTCCAAGAATATACTACGGTGAAAGTTAATGTATAAGTGATAACATTCAGAGCAAATGCATGTTTATTCAAATAGAACAGATAAATAATTTGACAAATAACATTATGCATCATAAGACTTGATTCAGAGCTCTAATAAGGAATCCTCTTTGGACCCAGCTCTTTTGAACAACTACCGTCCAGTCTCCAACCTTCCCTTCTTGGCGAAGGTTGTTGAGAGTGTGGTGGCACAACAGTTTCCCCGTCACCTGGAGGAAGTTGACTATCTAGATCCGCGCCAGTCCGGCTTTCGGCCCGGGCATAGCACCGAGACGGCATTGGTCGCGTTGGTAGATGATCTCTGGAGGGCCAGAGATGGGGGATGTTCTTCCATCCTGGTCCTATTAGACCTCTCAGCGGCTTTCGATACCATCGACCATGGTATCTTATTGCATCGGCTGGGGGGGTTGGGGGTGGGAGGCACCGTGTTGCGGTGGTTCTCCTCCTACCTCTCTGGCCGATCGCAATTTGTGCGTGCAGGAGAGCAGAGGTCGACCCCGAGACCACTCACATGTGGAGTGCAGCAGGGGTCGGTCCTCTCGCCTCTCCTGTTTAACGCATATATGAAGCCGCTGGGTGAGATCATCCGTGGTTTTGGGGTAGAGTACCACCTGTACGCTGACGACACCCAGCTGTACATATCTACCCCAAACCACCCCAACGATGCCGTAGCGGTGATGTGCCAGTGCCTGGAAGCCGTGCGGATCTGGATGGGAAGTAACGGACTTAGGCTCAACCCGACCAAGACCGAGTGGCTGTGGTTTCCGGCTGCCCGATTCAACCAGCTTTCTCCAACGCTGGCCATAGGGGGCGAACATCTTGCCCCTGTGGATGGGGCGCGCAATTTGGGTGTCCTCCTGGATACCCGGCTGTCTATGGAAGAGCAAGTGACAGCCGTGGCCAGGAGGGCGTTTTACCAGGTTTGCCTGGTTCGCCAATTGCGCCCCCTATTGGATCGGGACGCCCTTCGCACAGTCACTCATGCCCTCGTGACATCCCGACTGGACTATTGTAACTCTCTCTACATGGGGCTCCCCTTGAGGTGCACCCGGAGGCTTCAGTTAGTTCAGAATGCAGCCGCGCGAGCAATTATGGGCACCTCTAGGTTTGCCCATGTAACACCGCTCTTGCGCGAGCTGCACTGGCTACCTGTCGTCTTCCGGGTGCGCTTCAAGGTGTTAGTCATCATCTTCAAAGCGCTCCATGGCTCGGGACCTAGCTATCTGCGAGATCGGATCCTGCCCCACACATCCTCACGACCGATTCGCTCCCACAGAGAGGGGCTTCTCCGGGTGCCGTCCACTAGACTTTGTCAGCGGGCGACGCCCAGGGGAAGGGCGCTCTCTGTGGCGGGCCCGGCCCTCTGGAACGACCTTCCCCCTGATATTAGAACGACCACCGACCTCCGCTCCTTCCGTGTAAAATTGAAGACCCACCTCTTTCGACTGGCCGGCCTTGAATAGTTCTCTCTGTCTTTTAACGATAAATTTTAATGGGTTTTTTAATTGTATTTTTAGCACGGGTAATTTATTTAATTCTATTTTAGTAATGTTTGTATTATCGTATATTGTTTTAATTATGCCTGTGCACCGCCCCGGGTCCCTGTGGGGAGAGGGTGCGGTTAATAAATTCCAATTTATTATTATTATTATTAATTTATTATTATTATTATGTTATGCAAAAGAAATCAGTTTGTCTTGGGGGGGAAAAGTCAGAAATTGGCTGATTTTTCTAGATCTCACAAATAAATGTCAGACGCACAAAACTTTTCACTGATTATCATTATAGATTAATAGCTGTAACTCCTTTTTCCAGTTTGTCATAATCAAATGACAAATAAGGGTAAAACATGCCATATTCTAGATAGAGGGATACATACTGGTAAATATATCCACAAACATATGCATAGGTGTGAATTAGATATTTAAAACAATTTTTGAAACTTTTAAACAATGTGGAATTGTTTACTGGGGCACTGTTGCTAATATTCAGATAAAAGATGTTCAATATTTGTGTTCATCTCATTATAGTTCTTGAGGTGTTGATCATTCTGAAAATGATCAATTTGCTATTACATTTGGGAAGTGTTACATGAATAAGCTAAAACAGTCTTGCAGTTCTTTTTAAATGGAATGGTTATAAACTTAGCATATGATTTTTAATAATGTAATACAGTAAACAATGAAACAGCAGATAATGCTGGAAAGACAACTTTAAAGCATAATTCCAACTGTCTTGCTTTACGTTTTTTTTTTAAGTAAAGATTTCTATTTATTTTCTTTTTTTAAAAGCACTTAAGATGAGATGTCAGTTATCTGGATGGTTATTCATAGATGTATATTTTATCTATGTCTAATAGGATTTTGATTGACAGGAGAGTTACAGAGGGAGACAAGGGTCAAAACCTCACTGGCAGGTCAACAATAGATTTTTTAAAAGGCAGACATACAGCAAAATAAATACAATGTGCAACGTAATGCCGGGCATTATTATAAAGTGCATGTTCACATAAAACACCATGCAACTAAAGTCCCCTTGTTCCTTTTTGACCACATGTTATGATACAAAAGGTATTTGAATAAAAATGGTTTCAATACCCATACAATTTTCTTTGTTGTTGTTAGTTGTGAAGTTGTGTCCGACCCATCGTGACCCCATGGACAACGTTCCTCCAGGCCTTCCTGTCCTCTACCATCCTCTTGAGTCAATTTAAACTCATACCTACTGCTTCTGTGACTCCACCCAGCCACTTCCTTCTCTGTCGTCCCCTTCTTGCTTTGCCCTTAATCGTTCGCAGCATGCGGCTCTTCTCCAGTGAGTCCTTCCTTCGCATTAGGTGGCCAAAGTATTTGACTTTCCTCTTCAGGATCTGGCCTTCTAAAGAGCAGTCGGGGTTGATCTCCTCTAGGACTGACCAGTTTGATTGCCTTGCAGTCCAAGGGACTCGCAGGAGTCTTCTCCAGAACCACAGTTCAAAGTCCTCATTTCTTTGGCGCTCAGCCTTTCTTATGGTCCAACGTTCACAGCCGTACATCGCAACTGGGACAACCACAATTTGCTTAGCCACATTATAGAACATTAAAAGATTATATTAAGGATCAGCATTTAGCTAGCCCTAGTATGCTAACAAGGGATGTGGTGGCTCAGTGCCTAAGACGCTGAGCTTGCCAATCAGAAAGATCGGCAGTTTGGTGGTTCGAATCCCTAGTGCTGCATAATGGAATGAGCTCCCATTACTTGTCCCAGCTTCTGTCAACCTAGTAGTTTGACTGGAACCGCCGAACTGCCAACCTTTTTGATCGACAAGCTCAGCATCTTTTTTTTTAAATAAATTTTTATTGGTTTTCAAAATGCATGTGGGAAAAAGGTATAGGGTAAGTATAACATTTTGGTAGCTCCCATGCCGTTGGTGGTAGCCCTCCCAAAAAACTTCATAGATTTACAATTTTAAAAATAAAGGATAGGCATATACAAAGCTTACATTGTGCAGTCCATACATTCAATCAACTTTTTCTTTGCCATTTTATCTTGTATCGACAATTACAATAAAATTTCAAATAAAGTCATTTTTGAGATCTAAGTCTTTTCGCTATTGACTCTTTTTCCCTGTCTCCCTTGTTCCCCCATCTTCATCCCTTAAAAGGGAAGAATGTTTTTAAATAAAGGCCTCCGCCTCTCTTAATGTTTTGATTCTTACTCTACCCCCCTCCCAGAAGATCAGCATTCCTCTGGCAATAGCCACTCGAACCAAATTCCTTTTTTGTATAAATTCTTAGACAAGAAGGAATATTTCCTTCTTATTTCTCTAATTTTTTTCGGAATTTGTTTCAAAATGGTTATTTCTTTATCTTGCTACTTTAAAATTCCGTCCCGTTGGGCCCTCAGTATCTCATCCCTTGTGGATCTCCTAAGAAATTTAACATGATCTTCTCTTGGTACATTATGCATCCTAGCATACGCTGAATTAATTCTATAAACCAGGTCCATATCCCACCAAAGTTGTTCTTTATCTCTTTTAAGGTATTTTGCTAACATTGTACTCATAACATCTTTAAGATCTTCATTTTCTGACTCTGGTATATTCTGGAACCTGAGAAAAAAAGACATTCTTCCAAATTCAATTTTAGTCATGTAAGCTCCTAATTCTAGACTCCCCTTCCGGACCTCCTTAACCTCTTCCCTCATCTCGGCTGCCTCCTCCTCTAGCGTCACAATTTTTTGTTTATTTTACATTGTGCTTCGTTGCGTTTCCCTGAGTTCTAATTTTAACTCTCTCACTATTTTCCGTAATTCATTCACGTTTTTCATAATTTCCCAAAACATTTCTTTAACCGACAGTTCCTGTGAGCTCTCTTCAGCAAATTCTTTCTGTAGAAGTGAGGAAATCTTCGGCTGTGTAGTTGGGCTGGAGACAGTTGAAGACGGGGCGGAATTTGACTTTCCTGTTGGCGGTTTTCTAAAAGCCATTGTCTCAGTTCTAAGTTCTGATTTGATGAAGAAATGGCGCCGGAGAAACGGATGACCGAGATAGTCCGAGGTATCAGAGTAATCCAAATGAAAGTCCAGTCTTAAGAGTTCACTTAAAAAAAGAAAAGAAACCTTGCAAACCACATCCAGGAGTCCACATATT